>JBBIGC010000131.1:27195099-27214280 GCA_037576955.1 Lepidarchus adonis
AATCAGCAAAGACATGTTTGGAAAAAAAAGGAACAGCATATTATGAAAAGAACACCTTGCCAACCATTAAGCATGGGCGTGGATCTATCCTGCTTTGGGGTTGTGTTGCAGAAAGTGGCACAGAAAACATTGCATGGGTGGAGGGAAAAATGGATTCCACTAAATACCAGCTAATTCTAGAAGCAAACATCACACATCTGTAAAAAAAGCTGAAGCTGAACAGAGGATGAGCTTCTACAACAGGACAATCATCCTAAACAAACCTCAAAATCCACCATGGACGACCTCAAGAGATGCAAGCTAAAGGTTTTGGAATGGCCATCACAGTTTCCTGATTTAAACATCATTGAAAATTTGTAGATCTTAAAAGAGCTGTGCATGCAAGACGACCAAAGAATATTACAGAACTAGAAGCCTTTTGAAGGAAGAATGAGAGAAATGCCCAAGTACAAGAACTAAAAGACTTTTAGCGCTAAAAAGCATTTGCAAGTTTTGAAATCTGCCAGAGGTGGTGTTACTAAGTACTGATTATGTAGGGTGCCCATTTTCAACATAACTTAGTGCTAACGTCTTTTCAATGTAAAAAATGGCCTTGTATGCCCAAATGTTTGCATAAGACTGTAGAACCTTTAAATGTTTCTTTTTTTATAGTCGATGGAGAACCTCATGTATGCAATCCACCAAAAAAGGTGGTTATAAGTCAAAGAACCATCCTGTGCTACTAGATTCCCTGGACAACATAACTGCATTTTTTGTCTTGTTTGTGACATATCACATTGTCTGAAAAATCTATTAAAACTGCATTATTGTCTTCTTTACAACATCCCATGTGCAATATCATTTCTCTGTACAATATAACATTTCACTTAATCTTTTACACTCATGTTTAAAATTTGTACCATTATGCTGCTATTTCAGTATATTTTATATTATACAACCATATTTTTATCTACTAATTATTTTCATATTATTGTTGGTATACTGCCTCACTACTTTCACTGTTAGACATTTTGTGTGATATTAAAGTCTGGAGCAAATAAGGCCATGAACACAGTGTCCTTTCTGCACCTCTTCCCGACCGATAAAGCGGTGAAGTGCAAGAGACAAATGAGCTCCGGGTTTGCACTGGTGGAGAGGAGTGGGAAAAGAAAAGAAGATAAAAAGGACGAGAGAGAGAGAAAAGCAGTGGAAGCAGGGGAACGTTGTGTGTGTCTGCTGAGTGGCGTGCCTTTGATGAGCCCCATTCTGAATGACGACGATTATGTAACATCTTTAACACACATGCCTGGATGTGTGACTGCCAAAAGGAGCGGGACTCGGGAAGGCAGGGCGAAGATGGAGATGTGAGAGGAGAAACAGTGCTGCTCATTTTGCCGTTGTGTCGCTTCACTTATTAAGGCTGCTCAGCCGAGCAATGCCCAATGTCTCGTCTAACAAGGCTGATAATGAGACATGTGAATGGCTCTCAGTGATGGTCGCCAGTTGAAGAGGGTCTTTCTTTTTTGGAGGAGGGCACCACAGGACATACGGTGACCCTGTGCTGCAGTAACAGCCTCTACTCTTATGACTACAGTAGATGTTTGTGCATTGTGGAATGAATTTATGTTGAGGTCAGGCACTGATGTCAGATCAGTTCTGAATCACAGACGTCACTCAAATTCATTTGAATTACGTTGGATGGAGCTCCATCACCAGAACTACGGTCTACGCTTTATACCCCTATGGCTGACACTTGGCATTGGGCGTGGTGACCTTATTGTAGATGCTCTATACCGTGTCATAATCTGTGCTTTATAAGCTACAGTGGCTTCAGAAAGTATTCACACCCCCATAACTTGTAGTCTCATGCTACAATCACTTAGTTCCCAATAACGGCAAAGTTAAAACAGAAGTTATGACAATTTTGCACATTAACTAAAAAGAAAACAAAATCAAGTATTCAGACCCATTACTTTGTACTTTTAAATGAAGCACCATTCATAGCAATTACAGCCTTGAGTCTTTTGGGTATGATGCAATAAGCTTTTTATACCTGAATTGGGGTTTTTTCTGCTATTCTTCTTTGCAAAATCTCTCAAGCTCAGTTAGGCTGGATGGGGACCTTTAGGAGATAGACATTTTGAGGTATGTTCAGTCAGAGCTTGGCTCTAGCTTGGCCACTCTAGGACATTCAAAGACCTATTCCTACAGTAAGCCACTCCTGTGTTGTCTTCACTGTGGGCTTTGGATCATTTTTATGTTGATAGTCCCTGCTGCTGAAAAAAAAACACCCCATGATGCTGCCACCACCATGCTTCACTGATTAGATGGTATTGGGCAGGTGATGATTAGTGTCTGGCTTCCTGCAGACATAACATTTAGAACTGAGGTCAAACAGTCCAATCTTCGTTTCATCAGACCAGAGAATCTTGTTCATCATAGGCTGAGAGTACTTCAGGTGTATTTTTTATTTTTTTGCAAATTCCAAGCTTGTGTTATGCACTGAGAACAGGCTTCAATCTGCAGTATTGGTTGTCCTTCTGGAAATCCCATCTTCACACAGGATTTCTGGAGTTTAGACAGATTGACTATTTTGAACTTCTTGGTCACCTCTCTTCCTAAGGCCCTTCTCTTGGGAACCTTCGGTGTAGCAGAACTTTTTTGTAGCCTTCCCTAGATCTTTGAAACAAGCGTCTCCGAGCGGTCAGTTCCTTTCACCTCATGGCTTGGTTTTTGCTCTGAAATGCATTGTTAGCTATGCCCCCTTTAATAGAGAGGTGTATGCCTTTCCAAATAATATCAGATCAATTTAATTTACCACAGATGGAATCAAGGTGTAGGAACATCTCAGCATAGATCAGTAAAAATGAGAGGCACCCGAGATAAATTTAAGTGTTGTTGCAAAAGACCTAAATACTTATGTAAATATGAGATTTTTTTATTAATGTACAAAGTTGTCTAAAATCTATGAAGAAATGAGTGTAGATTAATGGGAAAAAAAATAATTTAAATGAGTGTACAACAGAGAAAATTAATGAACCCACATTTATGTCTCACAAATGAAATTAATATCTTTGAACCAAAACATTTGACATAGATACAAAATTTTAGAGGCCTCAGGCATTTGACTATCACTAGCAATGTCAGTGTCAATATCAGAACTCTGTAGAATTATGCATTTGTTAATTTACCATATTAATGTTAAATTGCTGAACATTTTGGGCATGTTGTGTACCTCTTTGGGCTGAGAACAGAATTGTAATTTACATGGTCAATATAATGTTTTTACTCAAAACATATAGTTTGCCATTTTGGATACTAATTTAACTGAACTAGAAAAGGAACAAACGTACCTTCTTGGTATTTACTTAAACTGAAACAAGATACTCCTTTCTTTAAAAGACTTGCTTTTCTGGTGCTGCATTCCAAATCTAAACACAGAAAGCATTGATGCTGGAAAAAATGCTTCACACAAACCATACAAGAGGCCATTCGATAGACAATACAAGTAAAGGTTCTGTTGTCAGCTTGCAAGGCAATTGCTAGGAGCTGAAATCCCATTCCGTGCTGTGCTCTTATGGAAATGAGCATACTATCTAGGTCATAAGTGTGTATGGTAGAGTGCTTCTTCACAACACAACAAGCTGCATATAAAAAACACAAAGAGGATGTGGAAAGCCTTTGAGAGAAAGAATAGAACATGCTGGATTTACACAATAATTTTTTACACAATCAAAGTCTTGGCTGATTCACTTTTGCTTCTGTTGCTGGAACATTGTTTTTCACCTCCACATCTGAATGGCTGAGAGGTCTAAATCTGAGTGGCCACAAGAAAGAGGAAGGGAAAAGGACAGGACAAGAATGTGACAAATGTGGATTGTGAAGGACTGGGTTTGGATCAAATTGTCATTGTTTTTTTCTCTTTGTAGCCATCTATGATTTTTTCCCTCTCTCTCAGAATTGCCATTTCCTTTTGCCCTGGGTGACCAGTTTACCTTTTTTTTTTTTTTTTTTTTTAAAAAACACTTTAAGCAATAAAAAGCGCTCTATATGTTATCAAACACTGTATGTAACATTAGCAGAGCCCCTTTTGGAACTATACTATACATTCAAGAGTGAGTTAACTCTTGAAAAGACTCCTGAAAAGTAGACACCACTTAAATTTCTATAGCGCAAACCCAAGGTCGCTTTACCAAAAGAATGCAGATTAACTGGAGGGTGAGTAGCTACAGAGGAACATTTTGAATTTACAGAAAGAGTAGCAATCACTGACTGAGGGAGGGAGTTCCATCATTTAGGAGCAACACCACTGAAGGACCAGCCTCCCATAGTGGAAAGCCTGGTACAAGGGACAGCGTGTAAATTGCTAGGGGAAGATCTGAGTGACTCTGATGGACAGTTCTGAATGGTACAGGGTAAGGAGACCATGACGAGTTTCATTGGTGAGGAGTTAAATTTGAACCTTAACATGGGATGAAATGGGCAGCCAGTGTAACAGAGTATGGAGGAGATTTGGGCAGAGCGTTTGGTGTGGGTGAGGGCCTTTGCTGCAGTGTTCTGTTTTTTTAAATAGATTTTAATTGCAACTTAATAAAGAGAGACTTATGCTAATGATAATGTAATTGTGACATGATAAAAACATGGACCAGAGCCTGAGCATCAATATTAGTAAAGGGGTGAAGATGGGCAATATTATACATACAAAGGTAAAAAAAATGCTTTTTTTAATGCAAAATTTGATGCGGAGACCTATATTAAGTAATATGTCAAAGAGAATTCTGAGCTTTCTGATATTTTTGACCATTTAGGTTTGGGGCTTAAAAGTATTAGCTCAGTTATGACTTAATTTTATTTATTTTATGAAATAAAAACTACATCCAACAATTCAGACTGGAAATGCAATTTAGAAGAGTTTTGTGGAGGGCAGTACTGACAGAATAACACTGAAAACTAAGTTTAAGGTTTAAGGTGAGGTAACGCCTCAAATACTGATGCCATAGAATTAGCACTTTTGGTTTTCTAAAGTAGTTTTTCCCAGTCCCACTATTGGTGGTTCACATTTTCTTGTGAAGAATTTTTCCCATCAGAGAAAACAACCATATAACAGATCATTGACGGAGGAGATGGCAAGGTTCTTATAAAGAAGAAAGATGCCACAATGGGTTGTAAACATGGCACAGAAAAGCCATGGTCCATAGTTTGGTTCTCCAAGTACAGGGGATCTTCGACTTACGATGGGGTTTCGTTCCTCATTGTGGGTTGTAAGCTGAATTTTGATGCAAATCCAAACCCCTTACATAAGCGTCTACTGTGTTTTGCCCTGGGGTCATTCCACTGTCAGTCCACGAGGGGGAGACATTCACCCCCCTGAGGCTCTGTATTGAATTCTTTTGAATTTTTGTATTGAATTGAAGTTTTATTAAAAGGTACTTACACTTTCACTTTTCACACCATTACAAAAACAACAAGAAACAGGCAGCAACCACTGCCTTACTTGAACCCCAATGAAAACCCTTTTTAAAATTAACTAAAGGATTTCTAAAATGTTTAGGGCTTAGTTGTGATTAGGATAGAACCTTTACATCAAGCTTCTTTAAATTTTCAAAAAACATAATTCAAACCTGTCGTTCTTGGGGGACGGGACGGTTCTTCGATGGGCAAGGAACCCTTTTGGCATTGGTGTTCAGAAGTGGAGAGCACATTGTGGGCTAAAGGAAAATGCTTAGGCTGGGCTAAAGCAAATAGTACTGGGATTAGAAGAAGAGAAGGAGGATGACCAATAGGCAGAGACTCATGCTGAAAGGCAGGGTGACGTTGAGACGGCCTGACAGGTTCAGTTTCTGTTCGCAGGAAGACCTTGATGGGGAGTGACCGCGTTGTCTCCTCTTTTCTCACAGAGGTTATGCCATTGCCAGCAGTGGAGCTGACACAATGAATGAATCTCCAAGCTCTGGCCACTTTATCCTCACCAGGTCAGCCTTCTGGACCTCACCAAGCCTTACCAATGCCAGTATTGAAGAAAGGCCTCACAAATCAGTTTCCTACTTTGCTTGCGTCCTCGCATCGTTCAAACATGGTGACTATTGCTTGCTGTGGAAATGACATGCTTAACAATAGGGCATGGTAAGCTGTCAGCCCAGGGAGCATGATCTTGCCAGCATGACTCAAGTCCGCCTCAGGGCCACGGCCTCATGCGTGTGCATCTAGTCCACTTCCTTATAGGATCTATTTTAGATTCGCTTTTCTCCCTGAGGACGTACACACACACACACACACACACACACACACACACACACACACACACACACCCTCTTCAGAGGGGAGCTGCAAGAGGGATGGATAAAGCTCAAATGATCTACAAGAAATTATGGAAATCCTGTGATTGTGTCGCCCCCCTCCAACAAGAAAGAGGAAGAAGAAGGAGGCGGATGAAGACCAAAGACTGCATAGGGCAACCTTCCAAAAAAGGCACAGGGGACAGTCTTGGAATTTTAAAAATGAGTAAATTGACATCAGCCACTGGCAGCAAGAAATGGACATCTCCAGCATCAGCAGGGTTCTTCAGGTTCTTTGGCAGTATATCCTCATGTACACTGTAGGTCGTTAAATTCATGTTGGGGGGACCATTAAGAGGAAATATAAACTGATTAATACAAGAACACACATTCATTCAGCACTTCAACCCCTTCATTTCTGCATATGTTGTGCTTCTCAGTTCCCATGTAAAATGGGGGCCTGATTTTCGTGCGACCCCGATATGTCGTCTTACTTCAAAGCCTTTCTTGTGTCCTCTGCAGTCGAGGGCTGATGCCGTGCAGGAAAACCAGCTCGCTTCTCCACAAGCAGGAAAATTAGGAAATCCACTCCGTAATCCTCAAAGAGCAAAGTTTCATGGAAGGCTTGTCACAGAGAGAGCAGTTGTGTTTTGCTTGAGCTTAATCTCAAGGAGGCTGGGGTCCCTTTACAATGGGTTTAGAGCTTCTAACCTAGGGGATGAAAACCCAAAAAAATGAAATGCATACAGGCCTTTTCCTTTAGAAATCGCAAGCGAAAATATTTTTGGGAAGGCTACATAAATTGGACTCCACACCTTGTACAGAATGCAATATAAAGTCACAGATTTCCAGTAACACATGGAATTGTTGTGCCATTTATGGAGATAAAAGAATAGGATGTTGATAAATTCATAAACAAGCCATGGGTGATGTGGCACATTTCTTTGATTAAGCATTCAGGAGTGGAGTTACAGTGCCACCTTGTGGACTTTTAGGTTCTCAGCAATTGAAATTTACAGATGCCAGTCAAGTTGCTTTTTTGACCCATTACTAGACACAAAATGCAGAAGAAAAAATAATCAATATAGGACAAGATCTCTGATCATTTAAACATTCATTTTTTTAGATAGCTCAAAGACATGGTGTTTTGTAAAGGAGTATATAAACCATAAATCATTAGTTGTGGTTTATCTGTACTCAAGCATGCGAAAACAATCTGTGAACTAGTTCAGGGATTAATAGCTTGGTGTCCCAGAAGTAGATTAAGTGTAATAGTAAGGTAGAATTTTTAATAATGAACACACTGCCATTGAAATTTTGTCTGAAACATTAAAAAATTTAAACTGTAAATGGAAATAGTCTACAGCAGTTTGGTGATTTTCCTTCTCAAACTCACCCCATTGTCAAGTTTGTAGTGTTTGAGAAGTTTACCATGCTGTGCTATACATTAGAGTTGCAACCCCTGCAGTCCAGGAAAAGTATTTAGAGGTGGAAGGTAATGGTAGGCAGATATCAGCAGAAAATGCTGCACTGGACAGCAGCTATTTGTCCCAAAATGGCGCACAAAGAAAAGTCATGTTTTTAGCTGCATATTGCTTCCTCTTGGGTAGAAGGCGGAGTATGAGCTTGTCTGAACACTAATGGCTGAACTCAGGGTTCAGGTTTTAGCTCCAGGAAAGAAAATGTGCACTTCACTATTAAAGAGAACTTCAACGTACAACCACTAATGCACAGCTTTACAAGTTAGTCTTCCACTCTCCTCTCAAGAACACAATTCAGCCAGATGTTGGTTAAAAGATTCTTTTATTTATCAAGTTTGATGAATATAAAAGTGACACTTGTAAGAAAAAAAAAAGAAAAAAAGTAAATAGTTACATATAGACTAGCTATAATATTCTGACTATTTCTTCTTAAGGTAACTCTTAAAAGTGAGGACGCAGCCTCTGGCATTTCAACCATTTCCAAGTAGGACAAACCATGTCAAATAGAAGCGTCCTCAAATCACCGAAACAAAACAAACGGTCAACTAATATTCTTCATACTTTTCACCAAACTACTTTGGCAGTCAACTGACCTTTGACAAGTATTCTGAGAAAAAAGATCAACTTTTTTTAAAGGGAGAGAGACAGATGTGAAATGAATAATGTATATTAAATAGGTAGATAATATGAAGTGTATTTAGTGTCAAAAGGGAGTAGAATGGTCATTCATCACGCACTGCGTAATGATGGTCACTTAATATTAAAAGAAAAAAATCAAAAACATTATGAATTATTTACTACAGAAAAAACAAGCAAGTCAGAAAAAAACTGGAAAAAAACCCCGCTAAATTAGAATTAGCTTTGGCATATCAAGCTACGTCTCTAATTTATAATGGGAACATTTTATGGCCACAAATGGTCTTGAAAAGCTAAATGTTCTGGAAAAGCTCAGAAAAACTTCTTGCTATGTCAAGAAGAGCATAAAGTCATACCAAAGGGTTTCAACTAAACATGTACTCAGAATTTTATTTAAATTTGAGAAGACTGCGGAAAATAATTATGTGATAAGCACTGCCCACCGGGAGAAAGCCTGACCACACATGATTTTTGGAATGTGGGATAAGGACACACCTTCCATAATCATGTTCTGACCCCACTCCGCTTTTTAAAATTTCCAAGGAGGGGGAAAAAAATGCTGCACTGCTCCCGAGGCAAGCTACACCTGCTGTTAAAAAAACACCCCAAAAAGGTTGTTCAATACAGTCCTAGTTGCAAATAGGTTACATCATGGCAGTGTAAAAATAAGCGATATAATTGGCATAATTTTAAGAATAGCTGACCTGTAATTGAATCACTATACAGATATCACTGCACAACAAAGTTTTTGCGTCTTGAACACTGTTGGGCGTTTCTTATAGATTTTCGGGTGCGGATCACAAATATCACATCAAAATGTACCCATCATATACTGTTTCCGGGAAATCTTTAGTTTTGTCATGATTTTTTCTTATATTTGTATCCAAACATTTTCGCTCCTGTAAGTGACTTAACGATTTGTGCAGCCTGGGCATGTCAAGGTGTGGAATCAGGCCAGTTAGGAAACTGTTCTGTGAAAGATGACATCCTGGGCATGAATGTGCAGGTCTGAACAAGCTTGACTGTCTCAGCATGCTATAAAGGTGGCTTGCATACACCGATCCTGCTCATTTGGTTAATATAGACGCCTGACACAGAGGCACTCGAAAGACGATGCCGTTTGCTGTTCTGATGATATGGCGAGAACAGAAAGACCATGTGTTTGACGGTTACTTCTGTTTGACTAATGTGTCTGGTTTCTCTGCCAAAAACAAGATGTCAATTGAATATCCTAACCTGCCTTCAGCAATGAGACCCGTGCCACATGACAACAGTCTTCCAATTCCAAAACCACCAGAGGATTGGAGCTTAGACGAACAAGATGAAGAAACTGCAATGCAGGGTACTGACAGTGACCCGGATTTTGAACTGTGCTCATCAGGCGATCCACATCTGATAACACCAAATTGAGCTGAGCTGCTGGGTACAATACTGCAGGTTTGCTGTCACCAGGTCCAAAAATCTCGGTTTCTGTTGTGACATTAAAATATTGTTCTCGGCCTTGGGTTGTGATCACAACTGGGAAGGGTGGCGTCTCTTCATTTATTTGTCAATGTTAAGTCTGAAAGCTGTTCTGCCACACAATGGTGACGTTTATCCTTCAGTACCTGTTGGCTATGCAGCACACATGAAAGAAACATATGAAATCATGGAACAGATACTGAAGTTCCTCCAGTATACCAGATACAGTTGGAATTAAGTCTTTGCTCTGTTACTAGAACTGTAGCTCAGCACTATTCCTGACAGAACTGGCCACTCTGTAAAGTTAGTTCCAAGCTGGGGTGGGGGTGCTGTGTCCCCAACACAAACGGCATCAACAACCACCACATAAGCCACCACTTCCAGTGACAAACCATTTCACATCTACATAGGCAAACAATGGCAAGCTCATATAAGGCAACTAGGGAAGTCTTTATAAATTGGATCATTATTATCAACATCATAATCATGAATCGTTACTAATGTTTTGTATGTTGCCATTGCTATTGGTTTTCAATGCTGTATGCTGTTCTCCTTGTAGCCCCCTTATTATTATTTTTTTTCTCTCTCTCTCTCTCTCTCTCTCCAATTGTCTGTTCATCTGTTTGGTGTGTTTGTCCCTGCCTGTCTACTCAGTTGCCAGAGATCAATTAAATAATAAAATAAACTCAGCAACAGGGGGAACAACCAACATTCTCACTAGTTTAAGAAGAATCTCTCAGACACCCCCTCTGGTAGAGCACAACTGCCCTGATAATACAAACAACCAGAACACCCATGCTGTTTGCCAAAACTTTCAGGACCGAACAGATGATTATATATTTAAAAATTAATAAAAATTGCACAAAAAAAATGTGGCACATGAATCGCTTTGCCTCCTCCTCACATAAAACTGGGACTCATTAAAAACTTTGTGAAAGCAATGAACAAGAAAGTCTATGTTTGTTATTTAAGACAGATGTTCCCAAGAATAACTGATGCCAAGATCAAAGAGATGATTTTTGTTGGCCCCTGGCCCCAATTTTCTGGGCAATTACAGAGCCACAAACTACATTCAGCTAGTAGACAAACTTCTCAAAGCAAACAAGACAATGAAGTGCAACATGTCACTCAAGATTCATTTTCTGCATTTACACATGGACTTCTTCAGTCAGTAAGAAACACAGTGAAAGGTTCCACCAGGACAGTAGAGAAATGATACCAGGGCAAGTGGAATCCGTCAATGCTTGCGGACTACTGTTATACACTGCAACATGATGCACCAGACACTAAATAGTTTATGCAAAACATAAATGTGATTAAATGTGTTATTGTCAGTAAACACATAAATGTCTATTTCTCAAAGTTCCTGCGTGATGCAGCAAACCAAAACTATATTTGTTCATACCCAGTAGGTACCTGTCACAATCAACAAAAACTTCTCAGGAAGCAAGACTTTTTTAAAAAATTGTTGTGCAGTGAATCATTTACCTCAGTTCTGTAAAACAGCTGTAGATCTGCAATGTGATTAACAGTTTTTTAAAAAACAAAAGCAGAATCATCCAAGCCATGTATACTGCATGTAGATGCCTTTCCAGAGGCTGTGCTTCAAAGCTAGGTGCCAACATATCTGAAGAAATTTGTTATAAAAATATATTGAGTATACTGTTCCAGCAGCAGGACTTTCTAAAACTGTTACTGATAAAAAATAAACAGAATCTACGAACGAACAGTATAAAGATAGTGTCTGTAATAGATACCAGCTATCTGAAATACGCATTTAAGCATAAGATTAAAAAAAAAATAATAAAAACAGTGTGTAAAAAAACTGTGTGTAAGGTTGGGGACTTTATATTAGATCATTTGATTATGTCCTTAGGTCTAAGCACAACACTGCTTAGCAAAGGGATCACACGCATCCCAAAACGGTGCATGATGAAGGATTAAGGGCTAACTCATTCAATACGCAGTGTTTATATCTACGGTTCACTTAAGCAAGGTAAAAGTAACCATTTTGAAAAACGAAACATCCTAATTCACAAACCTGTTAAACTGTCTAATGAGCTTAACATATAGATTTATACATGTGGGAAGTGCACCACATATGATGCAGCAAAGGTTTCAAAATGACCAAAGATGTTGGCCTACTTAAAATGGAAGTCTATCAGTGTTTAAACTGTAATTCAGAGTGATTTGATATAAAACTGAGTGGCAGTAGGGACCAAATGTCTGAAGCCTTTTAGACTTTTAAAAGCTCCTTCAACAAAAGTAACATGAATTCTGAAAAAGGAAGACATTTGTTGTAAAATGGATAATTAGATTTGTATTGAAGAATGCACAGTGAATCCTGGTTCCTATTACCACCCCTGTAAAGATCATTAGAATAAGTTGCTCAACAACGCACTAAAGAGGGTTTACACAGAAGTCACACCCTCAGTTCTGACTCAGGGGCAAAACATGCTGCCTAGAGGGAAATCTGCAAACATGAACTAAAACAACTGATTATCTGCTTAAATAAAGGGGAATTTGGTCTAAAAAGTGATCCTCAAAAACGACCAAAAACCAGTGCTCAATAAACACTGACATGAGGCCAGAAATCGGGTTTCATGGCATTTATTGCCTAAATGTTCTGCTTTATAGACTTTCTTGGCATTAAAATCAGGTGCATACAAATATCAGGAAAGCTGATTCCTGGCCACAGTTCGAAGTCCATGGACCAAGTGTTCTTTGGTTAGTTGTAAGGCTCACTGTCCAACGGTGTTTAATTTAAGCAGTTAATCATGAGTTTTACTCATTGTTAAGCAGTTCCCCCTACTAATAGAAGCTAGTCTTGGAAATTGCAGTCTTTCACATTCTGTATAAAAAAAATGCTACCATTTCTTTTTAAAATGCAGTTTTACAGAAAATCGCACAATAGCACTTTCCCATTTAATTGCTTTTGTTCACACAGCATTCATCAACACTGCCACCGAGTAAAAATCCTGTGAGTCCCATGACATCAAACCACTCTGAAAAACTGTTTTCACATGCACTACTGAGTTTTGCTAAATTCCAAAAACTAAGCAAATTCCTTTTAACTGTACTCAAGAGTGCACCATCGGTTCTCCTTAGCTTATCAGTATGAGACCCACAAGACAGCAGAACCAGCTTTACAAAATTGTTCATGTACTGCTGATGCTAATTATTTGTTCGATTTTTTACATTATGTCCCCAACAACACAACACAAGCCCATAAAACCATGTGACAAAAGCCTGAAGTTTTCATTCAGTACAGGAGACACTGCTGCTTACACTATTAACTACACATGCATCAAGGAGAATGGCCAAACATCTGGTCAGTTTACAAAATTTCTTGTAGCTTTTAAATTTTAGGCGACAATGTGAGGTACACATCTGCAAGTATCATTTACTTTAATAACGCACACTAACCACATAAAAAATTCAAAATAAAACATAATAACAATTTTAACAAGTTTCATAGGAAATCTACCATCCACACCTGCAGACCGAACCCCTAAAATGTTTTCCTTCTCATTTTGGTCTGAAATAAAAAGATGTAACTTGTATACTGGGATATGTATAAGGGACATATGCTTTAAAAAGTAAGAGGTCACTATAGACACCCAACACAGGCGGCCAGCATTTACGAGCACTATCCAAAAATGTAACCCTCTTCTAAAAAGGAAACTGTGAAGTAAGCTAGGAAATTCTGCCGAAAAGGATGTGCAAATGAAATATAGGTTCCCAGCACTCTCCTTGGAAAATTAATTAACTTTACAAACTGGACATTTCATCTCTAGCAACATAGTCATGACAAGACGTTGAGACAAAAATGTAGGTTAAATTGTTCAGAACACAAAGCCAAAGACTAATTTTTAATTTAGAGCTTTGGTTGTCTATCCTTTGCCATGTATTTTGGGCAGTCTATGAGTGTAATGCAAAACACAGGAAATACATGGAATTATTATTTCTGCAACATATCAGAAATGTTTTGCAGATCATGTTGCTCAAAATGTCAATTTCCTTATTTTTTAAGGCATTTTTTTATTAACAAAGACTGTTGATGATGAGTCTCTTTCCATCAAATGGAATTATTTAAAATTATTTCACACCAACTTCCAGTGGCACAAATTTGGCCTTTGATAACAAAATACTCTACTACCTACAGTGTAGGTCAGTGGTTCTAAATCCTGTTTTGTTAGAGCAGGAAAAACAGGCATTTGTTTGTTTCGTTAGTATACAAATCCTTAATTTATCCTTTTTTTTTCTTCCTTGTTCATGCTTATGGTCACTTGTTCTTTTATGCTGTAGGTTCTTGTGAAGCACTTTAATTGCCTTTTAATTATTTTACAAAAAAAGGAAAAGGCCGCTTTCCAGGAGCAAATTTACAAACTATTTGTTGTGAGTGATTCTTATACAAAATTTGACTCAGTGAGGCTTTGTTTTAAGTGACCATCTGAGGTGCCAGATCATATAAGCAAACGGGGGGAGCATTTAAACAAATCCAGATCATACAATATCAGAAGATTAAACACTCAAACAATGCCAATTTCTATATAAAAATTTTTGAAAAAAAACTGTGAAACCATTAATTGTTGACAAGGTTTCCACATTCTCATTAAACTACACCCAGACTTGGTGTGGAAAAATCCTTAACACAGGAAAAACCAACCATGGTTCAGAGGGTTTCTTTGGGGAATACTTGGCCTTTATGAAGTAGACTCAGGACTTCTGGAGCCACTGCCCTTTGCCTTGATCTGCAACCAGGTCTCACCCAACGCCTGAGCAAAGTGATCATCCACAGATCCAGTGACGGACACAGACTTAGAGGCCGGCTCTGGCTCCTTGTAGATCTTGCCTAGGCTGCGACGGAAATGCTCTTCTATCACAGGGTCACAGACAGTGTTAGCTAGAGGTAAACAGGCATTCGAGAATATTTTAATTATTGTCAGGTTTTCATTACTACTTCGGTCATTAAAATAATGACAAAACCTGTGAATACTGGACTTAAAGAAATCTTAATGTATCTGTTTCAGATAAAAGTAGTTTGGAAAGTTTCTGACCAACTCAGTATATGTATATATTTGTAAACTGGGATTCATCATAATCATCCCTACAATCTGTACTTTGACACCATGACAATTATAAATACGAAAAGTCACAATCCTAGTGAAGACTTACCGTTTGTCTTACTCTTTACATAAGTCACTGCAGAGTTGCAGCTATTTGGAGACATGTGACAGCTCGACAGATTACAAGTACGGTTGCTTGCAGGAGCACAGGTTATCACAGATGGACGATTCTAAATCAAATGCAAAGCACAAATCATTCAGTGTGCGATTGGTTGTTTTTAGTAACTGAGCAATGTAAAGTTCATAAATAACTTGAGGAAAGTAGTGTAGCACCGATTGGTAAGGACACTAATCCACACATATCTGTACTCTTGGAGGGATACTAAAAAGTAGGGCAGGGTTCTTTGAAGGTTTAGTAGTTGTCATATGATTTCTCACACAAATCTACAGTTAAAGACAATTCTGCCCCAAATGCATTTAACCATTCAACAGCCCAGCATATTTCTACTCACCTGCTGACGTTCGGCAGGACCCAGTGAGGAGAGAAGAGGGGACCTTACAGCGTCCATGCTGTTTTTGGTCAAAGCAAGTGGCTGATCCATTGCAAAAACAGGGAAGGGTGCATAGACACGGTTTCCATGAAACCCACTGATGGCAGTGGAAGCGTGCTCAAAAGGGTTGTGGCAATGATTCCAAGGTTCTTGTCTACTATCGCCATTGGAAGGAGTTCCCCTTGAAATGAAGCACACAGCCATTACAGCTTCACATTTCAAAGTAAATGTTTGTATTAATAAAATTGTTTTATATTAGGCACTGTGAGCTTGAACATGAATCTTGCTCATTTGTTTTATTTTTGTATTACTTAATGTAGTATACTTTGATGAAAATCACAATACGCATCATGAAATTAGTGCATTGTTCCAAAGAGTCACAGGGATAAAGGTTGTGAGCAATATCACTATTAAATAAATCACTTTTTATAAATTTTAACAAGTAAAATAGCTGGGTAGGACAAAATTGTTGCATTTAAGCATCAGCATAGCTAATGTTCTCAGACTGTACTAAACATTGAACTAACAATACACTTACAGATGAGTCGTAAGTAGACGACTCATTTTTGCCATTTGTTCGTTGTCATAGTCGTGGCTGTTTCCAACTTGTTCATCATCGTACTTTCTTTTTACTGGACTAATAGGTGTCCCTGTTCTGCTGCTTCCCACTGAAGAGGACAAAGCATGCATCCTAGAGTCCCCTGAATCATCTAGAAACACAAAACAATGTGGTTAAGCACAGTATTTTCACAGCAGAATATATCATGTGAAAGCAGTTTACTTATTCACTGAACGTTTAATTTTTAATTGACACAGACTAAACTCACTACATGCTAAAATGTAATTAAAAGAGTGCTTAATCTGTAAAATCAACTATAAATTAACATTTTTAACCATTAACTTGGTAGCCAGAACACTGCACAACAATTTTTCTTGGTTCCTGATGAGTTTTTCCTGATTGTGACAGGTTCTTACTATGTATGCACAAATATAGTTTTGGTTTTACTGCATCACATAGGAACTTTTAGACATGTATATGTATACTGCCAATAACGTATTTAGTCACATTTACATGTCACATTAGCTATTAATCTCAACAGAGCTCATTTTCTTTTGTATTCACTGTTTGGTGCATCATGTTGCAGCGTCTAACAGTAGTCAGCACTGACGAACTTTAATTGCCCTGGTATCCTTTCTCCATCGTAACAATGACCTGGTGAAACCTGTCACCGTGTTCGTCACTGACAGCACCGAGATTTGTGAGGAAGAAGTCCAAGTGTGAGTGGAGGAAATGAATCTTGAATTACATGTTGCACTTCATTGTCTTGTATGCTTTGAGAAGTCTATCTAACAGTTTGATGTAGATTGGGGCTCTGAAATTGCCCAGCTATTTTTACCAGCCCAACTAACAGATCTTCAAACCACTTCTGACTCATAGCATGTCTGATCTGGGGGCCAACAAAAATGATCTCTTTGATGTTGGCATCAATTGGGAACATCTGTCTTAAATAACAAAAACCTTCGACTTCTTGTTCATTGCTTTTACAAAATTCTTCATGAGTCCCAGTTTTATGTGAGGAAGAGACAAATATACCTTTGCCGGGGCAACAAGCGATTCATGTGGCACATTTTTCTGTCCTGGTACTAACTTTTCTAACAGTTCTGTCGAGAAGAGTGCGACTCTTTATCACAGCTGTCCCATTCGCAGATAAAACAACAGTACTTTGTAGCCAAACAGCAGTCCTAGTAACAGAGCATTGACTTAAGAATTTTTGTACCTGGTGTCAGCAAACACCATTGCTGCAGTCTTGGACCCAGCAGCTAAGGTTTGCTTTTGACAGACCCAAATCTTTGACCAAATCGTTCAATTCGGACTGTGTCCGATGTGGATCGCCTGATGAGCACGGTTCTAAATCCGGGTCAATGTCACTGTCAGTACCCTGTATTGCAGTTTCTACATCTGGCTCATCTAAGGTCCAATCCTCTGGTGGTTTCAGAATTGGAAGGCTGTCATGTGGCACAGGTCTCATTGCTGAATGTAACAGAAGTAACAGTCTGTCACATGGTCTTTCTGTTCTCGCCATATAATCAGAACAGCAAACGACATCCTCCTCTTAGCCAGGCCCTCAGACTGACAGCACATGTTGCACACCAAATGTGAGGCGCCCATTGCTTGTCTTGATCATCTCTTTTGCAGCTGAAATACAGATGATAATCTTTCTTCACAAGCGCAGTCATCAAACATCTCTGAGGCACAAGTGTATATTCGCCACAGATACAGGAGAATGTATCACGGCTCTAACGACATTGAGGAGAATTCACCCGAAGCAAAAAAAAATCTATAGCATCAAGTTGACTTACTGTTATATAGCTACAGATAATATACTTGACTATACTAATACTATACACATTGACTGACTATATTAACCAAATGAGCAGGATCAGTGTATGTAAGCCACCTTTACAGACTGCTAATACAGCGTGAAGTTTGTTCAGACCTGCTCAGGATGTCATCTTCCACAGAACAGCTTATAATTTGGCCTGATTCCATGGCTGGACATGTCCAGGCTGCACAAACCGTTATTAATAAGTCACTTACAGAAGCAAAAATGTTTGGATACAAATATGAGAAGTGAAAGTAAAGGTTTCTCTGAAAAAAGTACGTGATGGCAAAATTCTGATGTGATATTTATGATCAGCACCCAAAAACTATTAGAAACACCCATCAGTGTTCCAAGAAGCAAAAACTTTGTTGTGCAGTGTAATCAACCCAAAGGTCTACTTCTATTAGAAAGCAGAATTTTGCCAAATATATGATCTTAATAAAATCTAGACAATGAATAATACAGAAAAGTTAGTCTGCCTTTGAGCAAAATATAGATTTTCAGCAAAAACTGACCAAATCAACGAGTGTTGGTGTGATAACGTCGTCCTACTTTGAGTAAATCGTAGGCTAACAAACAGCGCACTGGCGGAAACCAAAAGCACATCAACAATTAGACAAGATATTGATCAAATATTACCATAGTCACCGTCATACGAGTCGTAATGAAGTCTTCCAATGTTGTTGTTCATTTTATCCATGAATTGGTGGCTCAAAAGGTCCATTCTCGGGAGAAGCATTTAGCTTTAAAGCTAGCCAAGCTAGCTAACCAACGCAGTAGCTAGCTAGCTCAGCAGCGACGAAAAGTGTGAGAAAAATGTTCTCTTTCACTCAGTAAGTGCTTCAGTAGTTGGCGAATTTCTCCGTTGTGCACTTAAGTGGAAAAAATGGGTATTACTAAATATGTATTAACGCTAAAAGCCCGGCAGCGGAGCTACATCGCTAACAACAGCTAGCTAAACTTTACAACGGCGCTAGTTCGCTAAGCGAGCGTCCAAACTTTCCTTAACGAAATAGATGTATCAAACATTGACGCCAAAACGCTCCAAATATGCACATTTCGCCGAACTTTCGACGGGTAAATATCTTTACGTTTGAAGAAAAGACAACGCGCTTCCGTTTCACAATCTGGCTGTTTTGTATTTTTAGATATTATCGAAGAAAGGCTTCGCGAAAGATGCTTAGCATGCTACACAACTAGCCCTGAGGGGGACTGGCCTGGACTGGTGACGTTCAGCACAGCAGTGTTGGGGGTCAGTCAAGATTCCCCCAGATTCTTAATTACAAATATATATTTTTGGCCGTTTTGATAACACGAGAGCACTGTTGTTGTTGTTAGTTAAAAA
>JBBIGC010000131.1:27227015-27257872 GCA_037576955.1 Lepidarchus adonis
CGTTTACTACAGAGTGGCGTTTACTACAGACCGGCGTTTACTACAGAGTGGCGTTTACTACAGACCGGCGTTTACTAGAGATCTGCGTTTACTACAGAGCAGCGTCTACTACAGACCCGCGTTTACTACAGACCGGCGTTTACTACAGAGTGGCGTTTACTACAGACCGGCCTTTACTAGAGATCTGCGTTTACTACAGAGCAGCGTCTACTACAGACCCGCGTTTACTACAGAGCGGCGTTTACTACAGACCCACATTTACTACAGACCTGTGTTTGTTGAGAATTCCATTATTGGCGTTTTCTGAGACTCCTTGCTTCCCGCCTCGCAGTAATTTTAACAGACATATTCAATACCATGATTTTACACTCTCTGAACCACTTGGTTTCGATTGCTGCACTGCTTATTGTGAAAAACACATGAGCCATGCAGTCTCTTGGTAGTTAACAGCTAATTACACCTTGAAAAGAAAAGTACTCATTTACCTCCATTTTTTGAAATGGGTTTTTATCTCTTTGGTTTGATTTTTAATAGGACATGAAGAGATCTCAGCTTGACACTATAGGAAAGAAAGTGACTTCAAATACATGATGTTCATTAAGTAGAACTCTGGAGCCCTTCATTTCTGCACAGTTTGGCAACCTCATACCTTCAGTTCCTCATTACCAGGTTTAGAAAGTCTGTTTGAGGTCTGGAAATTGGCAAACTGGGCTGGACTTCTGCCCTTCAGGACCAGGCTTTAATACCTTTAATGAAGTGCTCAGAAGTAGTTAATTTGTTCAAAATAGGTTATTGTCTCTATTAAAACCTTATGGAGCCATTGTATGTTTTTCTTCTTTTCATTTTAAGGACAATAAAGTTGTATAACAAAGCTACAATAATGTGCAAAAAGCTCAGATTTACAACACAGCGGAAATAGAGGGTAATCTTAAAAATAAACTGCCCAAAATGGTTAATTAGAAGGATGCATTAAGAATATTTCAATAGACAATTCTTTAACAAAAAATCTAAACAGTACATTCAAACCAAGAACCACTTAGGGGCCTTTATTTTAATGTACATTCATTTGTTTAAATATATTATGTTTCCATCATTTACTATGTTTAATCTGCATGCGAAACTAGTGTCCTATTGATAAAAATACCTCAGTGCTTCACTCCAATGCAAAGAAAATGGTCATTGAAATCTGGAGACAGTCACTGAATCTGGCAAAAAGATGCTATTAACATTTTACTTGCATTTTACTTTACTTGCAGAATCAATGGGACAAATATTTCCACTACCTGAATCCATAGGCACACATGAAACGTCTCTTTTCTGACTCAAATAAAAACGTAATATAAAGATCATGTTTATGGCAGAAGTTGAATAATTTATATTGGATTGTTCCACAGTTTGAACATAAATTGCAGAATATATGCATGCGTCCCCTTAAATTTAATTTAAAAGTAATGGACAATATATAGAATTAAAGATCACTTGCACACATTGCCCAGTACAAAACATATTTCACAAGGACATCAGGAGAATGGTTTGCTGCAGAGCTGAAAATTGGACATTTCTGTCAGCAGGTATTTCTGCCTAGACTTTACAGTGCTGTTTCTAAGTAGTACTACACCCACCCAAGCTCAGAAAGCCAGTCTGGTGAACATCTGGGTGTCCAGCACTGTACAAATTATATCTCAGTAAGAGAAATAGGCAGTATATATACAATTTCTCATTGTTGAGTTTGTTATAAATACTGTATATAACATAGTTATATTTGATAAAGTGACTTAAGTTAAAAGAATAATTTAAAACAATTACAGTCAACGTTAAGAAATTGTATAATCTTGTAATAGTCAATGGAATGTTGTATAATAGTAATGTAATATAATCGTATCATCATTCCTAACACAGGCTCATAATGATCAGTTTACTGTATTTGAGAATTAGGAAAGTCAGTTTTGCAGCACGATATTAAAAGATATAAAACACTGGATAAACCCAGGCATTTAAGCTGTATATGGGCCCTTTGGTACCAGAAAACTGGAAATGTGTTTTTTTACCAAGACAACTGATAAAGTTTTATAGATTTTTTAAAAAGGTCAAGATAAACAGCAAAAGACCTGGTTGTACTCAAGGGTGTAAAGCTAAGTATAAGTTTGTTTATGTTGCTGAAGCCAACAAATTATTTGCTTTTCCAGGTGAAAATAAAGTAAACAAGTTCTATTATTTCAGTTGTAAGTGATCAGAGTGTACATTAAGGTGTGTTAATTGTTTGACTTGTTTGAAGAATTCATGCTAATGTTATGCAGCTCAGTAAGCTAATACTATTCACATTTAGCTAGCTGTCACTGAATAAGTGTATTTGCCCATATTTTGATGCTTATCAAAAATATGAGCTTTGTTTAACTATAAATAGCAGAAAAGTGCGCTATATTAGTTTCTGCAAACTGTAGTGAGAACGATAAAATAGCTAATGCACCAGTCCACTTTCAAGGACAAAAACAAGCCTTGGTCTGTGTTTACATCTCACATGAGGCAAGTTAAGTTAGCTTACAACCAATACATAGCCAGCTTAACTTTAGAGTAGTGGTGCTTTCAGTTATCCCCAGCAGGTGTAAATGATCTAGAACCATACGTTCCTTTGGTTCTCATTCAAGTCAGTTCTTGTTTGGAATGTTTGTATCATTCTGTTTCCACAGTATTGTCAGTAACCAGGCAAGAACACCAATGGCATCAGTACAACATGATGATTACTATCTACTGTGCACATTTACAGTGCTGTGTGGTGTGGTGTGTGTATTTCATCCTGAACTGGGTTGAACACAATATCAGTGAGTAGGCTTTTTTGGCCTGAGAACAAAAGCCTCTTAATGAACTCACCACAGTGACTCATCAAATTCAATACTACCAAATTTATATTCCAGCGGTGTACAGCTTAAGGGGATGGAGTTTGTCTGATTTCTATGATTTTCATGATTTCTATGTCCTTATACACACAAGATACCCCTAATATATATATATATATATATCTAATATATCTAATATATCTATATATGTATGTATGTATGTAATATCAATACACACACACACACACACACACGTTTTTATTAATCTTGTTTTTTTGTTTAGTTCTGTAATGACTAAAGGGAATGGACTGGTATAAAATATAGTTTCTGTTTAAGCTTGTTGCATGGTAATTGGATATGGAGCTGGGAGGCAGGCTATCCTTTAAGTGCTAATCAATGCAGCTGAGGGACTGCATTGCCCTAAAATTACTGGGAGAGCATTGCCTTTAACACAGGGTTAGAAGACAGTTGCACTGATAAAAACCCTCCATTAAAGGAAGACAAAAAATAGAACATAGGAGACTATAGAGAACATAGGAAAAGTATATGTATATACTGTATATTGGAAAAACACACATCATGTTGACTAAACCCATTTCACACCCTAGTGAGCACTGTTATCATCTCCATCATGTATTTGCTCTCACAAATGCCTTTTTGCATTCAGTGAATGTGACCTTCTCAGTATTGGTAGTTCAGGTTTCATGGCACCATCAAAATTTTTCCCATGCACAATATAATTTGCCACATGTCATTTTACCTTTTTTGTAATGTATGACCCATTTAGACAGCTGGTGCAACCACAGGAAGAAATTTTCTGCATTATTGAATTTCATGGCAGTATATTAGGATGAAATCTCCAGAGAAGCCATTGTGTACCTGTGAACTGAAATGACATATGTAACAGACTAAAAAAATATTGTATCACATTCATTAACAAACAGTGCTGGACATTGGTCCTCCAGGACTTCAGCTGAGTACCCCTGGTTTGCATTGTGTCCTCATGAATAAAATATATTACATCAACACAATGTTACTTGCTCTTATCAGTTTAGCTAATATTTATTGACCTAGCTCTCAGTTGGAGTGACAGCATCTCAAGAAAGCTAATACACAATGAGCAAAATCAAGGGTGCCCAGCTGTGGTCCTGGATGTGCTCTACCTCTATCACTGTCTTATGAACCACATAGGGTAGAGAGACAAGCTGTGTCTCACACACACATGAACAGATTTGCAGTGGAGTCATGGCTTCGAGCTTTATGCCACAGAAAAGCATCACTATAGGAGCACAGCATGTAATGCAATTAGCTCAAACTGCAGCTTAAGCCACTTTCTCTGGGAAATCCTTTACAAAACATTAGTATTTAAATCCATAACACAAATGTTTCTGTTGATTTATTATATCATGAAAGTACTGATGCATCTCAAGCTCTTACGGGTTGCCAATCACCTAAGTGAAGCCAAGCACAGTCACAATGATTTTCTCTCATTTTCTGTGCAGATTATTTGGAACGAATGAATAGATGGAGCATTCTGCATTGCATACATTTGCTTTCTCCCGCTTTGATCTCGCCATGGTGAGTCACTGTCACCTCCTGCGTAGCTCTATGGTGAGAGCTGGAAGGGAGGGCTAATATGAATAATTTACTCTACTTCCTGCCAGTCTGCCATCATCTGAAGCGATCTGAAAAATGGTAGACACTCTGGCATAAACAAATAAACATGTGCCATCTGTCATCTATATGGATTTTGTTGCTTTAGAGACAAGATATAAGCTTAAAAGAGTAGTAGGACAAAAACATAATTTGTACACCTTTAATTATCATGGACAAAGTTGATCAACCAAGAAAGGCTGGGTGGTTTTCTTTTAATAGAGCTAGATTTAAGGTCGCTTACAAATGCTAGATGTCAATAGTCACTCAATTACTTCCACAAATACACTCCTAAAGCTTCTTGCAACCCATTCAGACTGTATTTAGGATGAAACAGACTTGTAGCTGTGGTTTAGGATGCAGTATGAGATTCTTAGACCACCCACTAGAAGTACTGATCTATAATCAGCTTTTGTGGCAATAACGGTCATAAAAAGAGAGGAAGATATTTGTAATGCTGTCAGTCATACTGTGCCTAAGAGTTTGAGTGAGTTGAGAGAAATTTTGGGGATGTAATTTAGAAAAGTGATATATATAAAACTTTATATATATGAAATAATAGATATAATGAAACTTTTGCATCTGTACTTTATGTAAAAACTTGGCAAAGCAGGAATGTGTCAGCCCTGAAAAGTGTTTACCCTTGTTTTATCTTAGTCTCTGTCTAATACCTTCTTTTTTGTCTTCATCTGTTTACTTGACTGTGTTGTGTAAGCTGTTGTTGGCAAAGGAGGCATGGGTGTTTTTAATGACCTATGGCTATTTATCCACCATTGCATTTGCAAACCTCCTTAAAGATACTGACCTTGACTAAAAGTGAAGAGTATGTGTGGGGGAGGGGGCTGGTCACAGCAAAATCAATGACTGATAATGCGTCAGATCTTCCTCCTGGATCTGATTGGTTGTTTTGAATCAGCTGTAACAGTTTCTTACAAATGGCATTTAAGTCACTTTGAGCCTTTATTTCACTGAGTATTTGTTTCATGTACTGTCATCAGGACATATGACAATTTCAGCAACTACGACAAAAAAAAAGTTTCTGTAAATGTTTCCAACTGCAGCTTTAAGGTTTGACTGAATATAACAAGTAAAAACAGCGTATGTGGGGAAACAGAAAAGTTAAGAGGTACATTTTATTAATGACACAGTCCTTATTATCTGGTAATGAAAACAGGTGCATCTCTGAAGATGTCAAATTCTCTTTGATCATATTTCTTTATTTAACTTACTTTGTCAAAAAGAACCAATTAAGGGTGTGACGGTGGTGCAGTGGTTCACAGTAAAAAGGTCCTGGGTTTAGTCCCCAGTTCTGCCACAGGTGTCTTTCTGTGTGGAGTGTGCAAGCTCTCCTCTTATTTGTTTGGGTTTCCTCTGGGTTCTCCGGTTTCCTTCCACTTCCAAAGGCTTGTAGTGTAGGTTGACTGAGCTCTCTAAGTTGCTCATGAGTGTGAGTGTGTGTGAATGCTTTTCTGTCTCTGTGTTGTGATGGGTTGGCCTCCAATGTAGGGTGTGCCCATTGCCAACTGGGATTGGCTCAAGCTTTGCAACTTGAAGTAGATAAGCATTTTGGCACTTGCTATCTGTCCAATTAATAAAAAGTGTTATTTTAAAAAGCTAAATAAATTCCACTTAATGTTGCATTTCTGCAGTTGTGTGTCAGCCCATACTGCTCACCCACATAAAATACATTTTCACAGTGTTGGAGGCATCTGTATAAGGTTGGGATGCAGCTAATTTACCTCATATATTAGGTTCTCCATTTCAAATAACATGTTTTTAGACTCACTACACTAAGTGATGCACCCAGATTGTGGGTGGTGGTGGGTGGTGAACTGATTTATGTGAAATTTTCTTGTCATGCCCACACTGCACAAAGACAACAAAAGAGATCTTTCCATGCGTGAGAATTAGTGTTATTCTGTGATACGCAGACTGCCAAGGTACAAAACATTTCTTTGTTCCTTAAATATGCACATAACTACAGACCACAGTAGTTAGCGTGCCCATATTTGCTCTTTGGAAATGATGCTGTAATAGTTGGAGACATTTCACAAAACTCTGCTCCCTATAAACTTAATTACGGGTCACACCTTGTTCTTCTAGATCATCATTCTCAGCCCATCTGGACCGCCCCAATTCTCAGAATTTGAAGAAAAGACATCAAGACTTCCCAGTTCTGGCTCCTAAATGGTGGAATGAACATTAGAACAGCAGAGAACCTCACTGCCTTCAAACCACGACTGAAGACCAACCTGTTCAAAGAGCAGCTTGGTCAAAAACTACACATCCCAGACTAACAAACTGTCTCACCACTAACAATATAAATGTAAAGACTAGCTTCTGGTATGATGGTAATGGACTAGCAGCTCTTAGTGTAAGGTTAGGTATACTGGAGAGAGGGATCTCTGTAGACTACAAAGCTCTGGATAAGAACATCTGCCAAACGTTGAAAATATCTTGATTGTGTTTGTATTGGCATTTACGTATGTAGAAGAAACTGTTCAGTTGTTTAAGAAAATTAACTGATTAACTGATTAACTGATGGGATTTATACTGTGCATTAGTGAATTTATACAGTTTGGAAGCCATGAATACAATGCAGCTCCCTTCAACTCCTGTCCTGGAGGGCTGGTGCCACAGCCATTTCCCTGCTCTATCACCCAAGGTTAAACTCTGGTAATTGACAGACTTAGTGGTTGTGTTTGAGAAGATTAAACCATTCTGTTGTCCTAGAGCAGACCAGAATTACACACCAAAGGCCCTTGTAGTTGACACGATAAACAGTCAATGGAACAGTTTAGCCAAAAGTATGTTCTGTGACTTGCTGCTCGGATCCAATTCACATGATGCGATGAGGCTATTGTGGCTGTTCACTCATAACTGTGAATATTTTTCATTGATAAACATTGTTTCTATGTTCTTTAGGGCCAAAACCTTCAAAGGGAAGAAACTGCAGGGAGATTATGACATCAGAGTTGAACAGGTTGGTGTATAGGGGACAAATGCTGCTGCACTTACCATTACTGTTGGTCTTCATTTGGAATTACAACCATATGTTAATGTATTGATTTATGTGTTGATTTGTGTATTCTAGGCTGAATTTTGTGACCTGAACGTGGTCTCCCATGCCAATGGGACCTGTGACGTGGCTATGCAGGTACTTAGGAATGGAACCAAGGTTGTGAGGTAAGCATCCACAGACTAAGTGGCCACTTTATCAGAAACAACTGCCTTGTAGCAGCTCATTGCTGGTGTAGATGCACAATTTGTGCATGTGGTCCTCACTGGTCAGCTGACCGCTGAGTTGACACATGCCCCATGGTCAGAAATGGTCCAGTGATGATGAATGAGGTGGAGCGTGGGGGCTGACAGATGTGCAGCAGCAAATAAGCTGGAGCCTATCTCTGTACTCCCATGTAGTGGATCTACAGTGGGTTCAGAACTTATTCTTCCCCCATAAGTCAAAACTGAATTTTAGACGATTTTTGAATATTTACTGAATCGAAAAACCTGAAATATCACGTCAGTAAGTATTCACACCCTTTGCAACAACATTTGAAATTTAACTCAGATGCCTCCCATTTCTCTCGATCGCTGCTGAGATGTTTCTTCACATTGACTGGATTGATTAGATTAAATTAAATAAAGCACACACCTCTCCATAGAAAGCCTCATTGCTGACAATGCATATAAGAGCAAAAATCAAGCCATGAGATCAAAGGAGCTGCCTGCAGAGTTCAGAGGCAGGACACAAAACAAAGGCCTGGGGACAGCTACAAAAAAAGTTCTGCACTAAAGAGTCCCAAGAGCACAGTGGCCTCTATCATTCTCAAATGGCCCAACTAGGAATCTTCCAAGATCTGGTTGCACGGCCAAACTGAGAAATCGAGAGTGAAGGGCCTTAGTAAGTGAGATGACCAAGAACCTGATGGTCACTCTGACAAAGCTCCAGAGGGAATCTTAGTCCCATCTTTTTTCCAAATCATGTCAAATTATGCTAATTTACCACTGATGGCCTCCAGTCAAGGTGTACAAACATCTCAGTAGCAATGAAGAGAAATGGGAAACATGTGAGCTAAGTGATGATGCAAAAGGTGCTTATGGAAATATTATGGATTTTTTAAAAGTAAATGTATAAAATTGTCTAAAATTCAGTTCTGGCTTTGTTATTGCAGGGAACTAAGTGTATCTTAAAATGATGTAATAAAACAATTAAACGACTGTAGCCATCAGACTGCAAAATTGAAAAAAAGTGAAGGGGGTCTGAAAACTTTCTGAACCCACTCTATAATGTAAGCAGACCTCAATAAACGGCCTGGTGAGTGGTGGATGTTTCTAATAAAGTGGATGTGAATGCATTTGTCTTGTGTTTGTCTGACCTGGGCTCCTCTCTAATATGTGATTTGCTTGTAACATCTGGGTGGGTGTTCGGCTCGATGCCAAACCAAGCCAGTCCAGCTCCTGCATTAGAGTCTGCCGCCATCCCATTAAGGCTGCTTGTCTACCACATTGTAATTGTGTTGGACCTATTAGCTGAAAGTCTCACAGGCTAAACCATTCACATCCCTAAAAAGATCCCACTGCGGATAGCAGCTGCTACTCTGCCAGTTGCACTCAGTAACTGCACAGTGAAAAAGCAGCAGTTGGTGTCCCGACTGATTAGTATCCTAACTCACATGGCTGAATGGAAACAGTTCAATTCAGATTGGTTTGGGCTCAACACTTTTAGCTGTAAAAAACTATGCCTATTTTTTCCTTTTTCCCTTTATTTTATACTCACATATGCTGAAATTGTAAGTTTCAACTGGACTGCACTTCCGCAGAGAAAATGTAAAGTGTGCTTGCTAGAATATTGCCAGCAACAGTAAATGGTTAAGATATGAGATTAGCATTGGCCGTGTCAATTGTGTTGAATGGTTTTGACATTGGGATCTTTAAAAGCCTCTTTTAAAAACTTATTTTTATACTCTTTTATATTTTGGTTAAAATATTTGCCATGTGATTGTACAGCACCTTGTACAGCCACTGTTGTTGAAAGATGCTATATAAATAAACTTTGACTTGACTTGAAGAATTACAAAAGCATTAAGCCTCACAGGGCCAATTGAAAATAAGTCTTGGAATAAAAATATGTGAATGTCCAGCTAGCATTAAAAAATATTTACAGAGCCTCAGTTTGAAAACAAGAATTTTTAAACAGTTATTGTTTTTCCACTATTGCAGAAAAGAAAATGGTTTAGGACTTTTTCCAAATTTTCCAATGGCAAAATCACAACTGACCTAAAATACACAATAAAGAAGATATTTGGCATAAGATTGTCTAATGAAAAGGGGTGTAACAATTAATCGATCAGTATCGATCTATCAGCCAAAATAGTGCATGATTGCTGTATCAATTTGACACATTGTACATTCCACAATGAATTTTGCATCATTTTACTGCAGGAAATGTTTTTTTACTGAGAACACTAACCCTTTGCTTATGACTACATCATGTATTTGACCTTTTTCAGATCATGTCATATCTACCATGTTATCGCTGGCATGTATTGTTTGACAAGTGTTAATGTGTGACATTAAATAGCCCATTTGATCACACTCCTACAGTCTTTCACTCCCAGAAACACCCAACCATCACTAATTACATTGTTTAAACACCATATGTCCAATCACAAGTCATTTTAGAAAGCCCATCTTCACCTGTTTAAGAACTTGAGCTCTAACTCTCTCTAACAGCTCTAACGCCTTCACAGGTCGTTCAAGCCCGACTTTGTCCTCGTCCGACAGCACGCCTTCAGCATGACAGAAAATGCAGATTTCCGCAACCTGATCATCGGCCTACAGTACGCAGGCATCCCCAGCATTAACTCACTGGAATCCATCTACAACCTCTGCGACAAACCATGGGCGGTGAGTGCTCTCTTCAAAAATACACAAACAACACTGAAATGAATGCAATAGTAGAGTTTTGATTTCATCATACGTTGATTTGGCTTTGTTAGATCCAATCATTAGATTTTGAACTGGATTAGATGCAGTTACAGTAGATCAGATACGGTCCACAAGGGAAATTTGCTTCAGTGCTGCTACATTACAGAAACCAATGAATGTAATCGATAAATACAGTCTATTATAATTCAATTAAGCGCATACACTGTTTGTCCAGAGAAGGGAACTCTGCTACTTTTGTTCAGTTGCATTCACACAACTTGCATAATCCCCATAGAAAAGCACTGACCAATATAAGAAACACTCTGGAGCAGCTGCACACAAACCCTCAGATTAAACTCATCAGTAACATGACAAAATTCAGTACTTTTGGGATCAGTGGAGGTAGCGTTTTCTGGTCATCTAATATCCTCACTGGCACGGCTGTCATCAGATCTATGTTCTCCCATCTAGTGTTAAGCATTTCCAGAAGAGTAGAGGCAGCGAAGGGCAGATGAACTCTTTAGCAACGCCCTATTTGTACATATTGTGTCCTTCTATATAGCTTATATAGTTCAATATGTATGTACAGGGAGTCCTCAAATTACATTGTATTCAACATAAGGAATTTTGTAGTAATGTGGTTTGTATTTTCTGGTTATGAACTTAGCTTGTTTATTCAATAGTTCCACTGTATTTACCTTTAGCAATTCTGGATTTTTTCGACTTCTGTTATATCTTTAGTAAAAGTTACCCTCTTATTTGCAATTGTGTTCAGTCTTCACTTCAGTTTCATAGCAAAACTCCTGACTATTCATCACATCATATTTAGAAAACCTGATGACTGTGGCGCAATGATAAAAATAAATAAATGGTCTGATTACATCAATGTCTGAGGAGGGATATAGTCTTATGTTCTGCTTCATTTGTTGTTTGAAGTTTGCTCAGTTGATCAGCACACACAAGAAACTTGGTCCTGAGAAGTTTCCACTGATTGAACAAACCTTCTATCCAAACCACAAAGAGATGGTAAGAAAGTTGATTTTCTTAAAAATAAATGTTCCTTATGGTTTCTTGGAATACAATTCTAGGAAAAGTGTTCAATTTGAACGTTTTTCATTGTGAACTCACCATTGCACAAAGTGCCCCATAAGGAAATGTGCTCACTGCATTTAACCCATTACCCATGCACACGTGGAGCAGCCAGCAGCTATCATCAGCCCTCTGGGAGCAGGGTAACGGGATGGTACCTCAGCAGTGCCCAGGCCAGGATACCACTCTTAGCTCAATCTGTATTTGAAAAGAATCTTCAAGTAACTATATGTGGCCAGGTTATTAGGACCTTGCCCTTGCAATCAGAAGGTTGCAGGTTCAAGTCCCAGCCCAGGTACCACTGAGGTACCCTTGATACCACCCAACTACACTGGTGCTGTTGATAGCTGCCCACTGCTCCACGTGTGGATGGGTGATACATTTTCTGTGTGACTGAGTGTGATCACAATTACAATCAGTCACATTAGGTGTTTTTAACTTTCACATGCTAAGGTTCTTGTAGGAAACAAAGCTGGATTGTCTATGGAAAGACACCTGATAACCTTTCTGAACACCTTTATTTCTGAGTTGTTCTGTGCCACGCTAAAATACAGCACTACTGCAAATCACTACTTCAGTTATATTAAATACAGAACAATTAGCAGAAACTATAAATAACTTATCTTCTTCATGCATTGCTCAGGTAACCATGCCAACGTTCCCTGTTGTGGTGAAAATTGGACATGCTCACTCTGGTGTGGGGAAGGTAAGCTTAAAATGGAGAACTGTTCTTATGAAACGTCATCAAATTATGTAAACAACAAGGAATGACAAAATGATAATACTTTAAAGCATGCATGTAAATAGACAAACAGTTTAACATGTAATAATATAACAAACCAGATTGAACATTTTGTCAGATAATGTAATACATTCTTCTTTATCCAGCAATTATTATTGAATTTTTTTAACCATTCATTCAAATGAGTCTGTTGAATCCATCTTCTAAGGTGAAGGTTGACAATCACACCAAGTTCCAGGACATAACGAGCGTGGTCGCCCTCACACAGACCTACACAACATCCGAGCCTTTCATAGATTCTAAGTATGACATCAGGATTCAGAAAATCAGCAACGATTACAAGGCTTACATGTAAGTGGCGCTGCTGCCGGGAGATGTCTAGTGCATTATATCCTGCTGATAAGATTTAATCCAGCTAAACTGCTTCTATCTTTTAGGAGAACCTCTATCTCAGGCAACTGGAAGTCCAATACAGGCACTGCCATGCTGGAACAAGTGGCAATGACAGACAGGTAAAAGAAAGAATAATACAAATGAGAATTTGGCTTGGCATGCAGCAACACACCACAATTGCAAAACATGATTTCAACTATTATATTAAATAATTTGGACTTTCATTGTGTAATGTCAGAACTTTTATTTGGCCAATAAGACTTTTCTGTAATATTTTGTCTTTTTTAGACTTTTATTTTGTTATATTATAACTTTTATTTTGCCATTATGTGACTTTTATTTTGTCAAGTTAGAGCTTTAATTTCATAAAATGAGGGCTTTTATTTTGTTGATTTAGGATTTTTGCTTTGCCATTATGGGACTGGTATTTTGACATTAGAACCTTTATTTTGTTAAGTTGGGGGGTTTCTTTAGTGAAATTAGGGCTTTCATTTTGTAATATTGGGACTTTTATTTTTGCAATTATGTGACTTTTATTTTGTCAAGTTAGGGCTTTAATTCTGTCAAATGAGGGCTTTTATTTTTTACAGTTATGACTTTTATTTTGTCATTGGGACTTTCATTTGGTCATTTTAGAACTTTTGTTTTGGGATTATTTTACTGGTATTTTGACATTAACACCTTTATTTTGTTAAGTTGGGGGGGTTATTTAGTCAAATTAGGGCTTTACTTTTGTAATATTAGCATTTTTATTATGCCATTGGGACTTTTATTTTTGTAATATTAGAACTCAATACAAAATAATACAGAGAGAAACAGGTCCATCAAAAAAAAATTAAGATTTCCCAAAAATGGAATCCAAACAGTCCGAAAAACTGAAAAAAGATTTCCTCATGCTGCCTGGATGGTGTGACAGTGTTAATGCTCAGCTCTAAAACTGTAAAGGAATAAGGGCTGTAATCTCCCTGGATGGGGTGTGTTTGAGGGGATATAAGAACTACTTTGTTCTTGTTGTTACCATGTGGGGTTTTTTTCAGTTTTTGTGTTTTTTTAATTGCAATATCACATCATTTGTGGCATTTACTGTGGACTGAATATCTACAGCAATAAAGTTATAAGGTGTTTCAACCTGTACTGCTTTATAAATGAGGGAGATTATAGGACAGTCATTCAGAACAGGTATCACTTACCTACAGCTGTGGAAAAAATAAGACTTTACTTCTGTTGTTAAAACAGCATCTGTAAGTATGTTTAATTCCAGTGTCTGTGGTGGAATTACAACACAAGCAGAACTCACTTCACTTACTGAGGTACTGATTAGCTGATCACCTGAACCACATTGGATTTAAAGAGAAAATCTGTGAAAAAAAAAATCCTACTCACAGTAAGACCAGTCTGATTGGATAAAACAGAATATCTGAATTATTTTCAAAAGTTCTGACATTTGTGTTGTGTTATTTAAAAATAAATTAAATCTTTATTTCTGTGTTTTATTCAATGTAATGTATTCAATCTAATATTGACCAGGTTTTTTGTAATTAAATGCTGGAACTGCATTACCTTTATGTGGAATTCTGAGGAAAATAATGTTACTGGTTTTTGGAACAAAACAAAATTGTTCATGTTCGTCAAACACAAAGTTACACAAAGTAAATCTAGAGAAACTGGTCTAAAAAGCTGAATAACAAGCATGATAAATAGATTGTGAAATTATTATGACAGTTTTTGGAACAGAAATCCCACACATATGAAATCTGTGTGAAGTATGAAAAAATACAATAAACGTGTAGAAATTAAATGAAAGCTCTTTATACTTGTTCAATCATTTGTGACTGTTTTGGAAGGATTTTAAGAGAACTAAAATTATTCTTGTATCTCTTAAATAACCCTTTGGTCATTTTTAAAAGTGTATGTCTTAAGCCTGTTCATTTTTCACAATTTCTGTGAAATTGGGACTGCTGAAAAACCCAGAATAGTTCTAATTAGTGCCATCTATTTTCTCCCGTCACCACGTCACCAAAGTTTCTTAGAAGTTTTCATTAGAGAGAGCCTACATTTCTATTCTACTTATTTCTGTTCATGAGAGATTATCTACTGGGTTACAGAGATGCAGACTCAAAACTATCAAAGCTAGATGACCTTAATATTCTACACGACCATTAAATAAATAAATTAATTAAATTAATTTCTTTAATGGTCGTGTAGAACAACTTAAATATATATATTGCAATTCTCTTTTTATAGAGAGTTAGAGATTTTTATTCACCAAAGGGTAAAAATACTAACAAAATTCCTGTCTTGTAGGTACAAGCTTTGGGTGGATACCTGCAGCGAATTGTTTGGTGGCCTTGATATTTGTGCAATCAAAGCCATTCATGGCAAGGATGGGAAAGACTACATTACTGATGTAAGTTTAATGCTACAGGTAGAAAATGTTAATGCATATTGTACAGTTATTTTTTAGAAAATTTATATTTATTATATTTGAGAGGGAATCAATTTAAGATTACTACAGACATAGGTAAATGTAGTGTTAGGAGTATTGATGATACTATTGTTATAAGTAGCAACAGTAGTAGTAGTAACAGTAGTAGAAGTAGTAGTAGTATTAGCAGCAGTAGTCATAGCCATATGAGTAGTAGTAGCAGCAGTAGTCATAGCCATATGAGTAGTAGTAGCAGCAGTAGTCATAGCCATATGAATAGTAATAGCAATTAGTAGTACAAGTAGTAGTAGTAGCAGTAGTAGTAGTAGTAATAGTAGCAGCAGTAGTAGTGTTAGCAGTAGTTGTCGCACTAACAGTAGTAGTAGTAGTAGAAGAAATAGTAGTAGTAACAGTAGTAGTAGGAGGAGGGGGAGTAGTAAGTAGTAGTAGTAGTAGTAGTAGTAGTAGTAGTAGTAGAAGAAGTAGTAGTAGTAACAATTGTAGTAGTAGAAGTAGTAACAGTAGTAGTAGTAACAGTAGTAGTAGTAATAATAGTAGTCGTAGTAGTAGTAATAGTAGTAGTAATAGTAGTAGTAGTAGTAGTGACAGTAGTAGTAGTAGTAGTAGAAGTAGTGATAGTAACAGTAGTAGTAGTAGAAGTAGTTGTAGTAGTAACAATAGTGGTAGTAGAAGTAGTTACAGTAGTAATAGTAGTAACAGTAGTTGTAGTAGTAGTAGTAGTAGTAACAGTAGCAGTAGTAGTAGTAGACGTAGTAGCAATAGAAGTAGAAGTAGTAGCAGTAAAAGTAGTAGGAGTGGTGGTAGTAGTAGTAGTAGTATTAGTAGTTGTAGTAGTAGAAGTAGTAGTAGCAGTAGTAGTATTTTAGTAGTAGTAGTAGTAGTAGCAGATGCTGCAGCAGTAGTAGTAGTGGTAGTAGTAGTAATACTAGTAGTAGCAATATTATAGTAGAAGTTATTATAGCTGGTTTTGTTGTTGGAGATTGTACCATTTAATTCTTCACTTTGGCTTTGTGCTGAATTGTGCTGTATGTTTTGGATTCAGGTGGTGGGCTCTTCGATGCCCCTGGTGGGAGATCACCAGGAAGAAGACAGACAGCTTATTACTGATATGGTTATTGCCAAAATGAACCAGACTATGTCACAGAACCCTAAAAGACCAACAACAATTCAGCCAACACAGGTACATGCACTGATACACTAACATTTAGTTTACAGTTATTAATCATACAATCATTCAATTAATCATCCACATATTAATTATACATTATTTGTAATCACTTGTCATAGTAACAACTGTTAATATACTGACATTATTAATAAAATGTATATAGTGAATATTGAATTACTGGTAATTGGTAATTTAGAAAATATTTTTAAGCTTTAAAAATTATTGTAATTATAGTATAGTCAAACCCTGTTAGCTCACCCTCGTTATCTCGCCAAAGCCACCTCTCGCCATGAAATGCTGCAGGGCAGATTGTTAAGCCACCAACTTCGGCCCTCGCCCTTGCCACAACGCAAAACGTGCCTGGTGTATGCATTTCTCCAACTATAGCAAGACAAACTTGAGTCCATGTTAGCGCTCTAGCCTAGAACGCAGTCAGTACTGCTAATTCTATAGGTCGCTGCTGCTGCTGTTGGTGGGTGGGCAACTCTGACATAAGATGGACCAATCACTGATGCAGGTCTGGTTGGTGTCTGGACCTATCAACACAGGAAACCTCGCTAGACCCAAAATGTCCGGTATATGAAAGTTGCATTCTCTGACAGGTGAGCAAAAAAAATGTGCATGTGTCACGGCAATAACTGGACAAAGAGGCAGCAGGATGTTGCTGACTTTTTTACTGCTCAATTTCATTAGCCTGTCACCAGATGGCGACATTTTCTCAGCCAAAAGCTAAAATGGCGGAACGTCTCAAGTGAGTAAAAACATTTGCGTTTGGGGAAGCATGCTGTGCTTGAAGCGGCACTGGAAATATGGTTTTCGTCTGCCAGATTGCAAAATGTGACCATAACTGATGCTGGTTTACTTGGAAAAATAAATAAATAAATTTGAGCTGAACTAGAATTTCAGTACTTCGTTTCAAGACCAGGCACTTTTTAATTTGTTACGATAGACTGACAACCCAACCTCTTACCAAATTTTTGCATGGACCAATAGGGACGAGCTAACAAAGTTTGACTAGTAATTTTCTTGCCAAGATTTGTGCTTCAAGATTTGATTACCAAAAACATACATTAATTTAGTTAAATTAAGTCAATTTAGAAGGCTCTTCCACTTTCTCAGTGATTTTATTACAACAGCCCTGTTAATAACTTTTTACTTATTGTTGTGTACATGTATTTACAATAAATTGCATTTGTACTGTTGAAATTATTGATTGTTAGCTTTTAAATGGTAATATATATGAAAGGTTTTTAGATTGTAAAAAATGAGATGTGTGACTTCATGGCTAATTTAATTCCAGGTCAGCTGCTATTAGGAATGTAAAAATGGATCGATCTGTATTGACTCTAATTAGTATTGATGTGATACATAAAAATTGATGTGTGTGTTTGTTCTGCAGTTAAATTTTCTTCATTTTACTGTGTGCAGTGTTGTGTACTGAGTTGTTTTTGCTAATGACCAGACTGTTGTAACTGACCTTTAATAATAACACGTTCAGATCATAATCTGTTTGCATGTGTGAGTTGATGGAAATGAAGCAAATTGTGTGAAATTTTATCATATTTCATACTGACCCCAATTTCAAACTGAACCTCATCATTGCATATTTTATGCTATCGATAATAATAAGATTGTTGGCTTAAATATTAAATGTTGAAAAAAATTGTGATGAGTGTGTACACACCTAATTGGTACGTGGTTGTTAGGTGTTGGTAGATGTTTGCTGTGATTGCTAGTGTGTAGCTACCTGTGGTGTCCAATGGTTGCTTGGTTGTTACTTGGTGGTTATCATTCTATTGTGGATGGTTGTTAAGGTTGTTAAGGCTATCGTTGGTGGATGTTAGGGTGTTGCTAGGTGGTTGGCATGATTTTACACATGATAGCTAGGGTGTTGATAGGTTTATTATAGATGTTCATGCTATTGGGATATTCTCTCTGCGCTATGTTACTGCTAGTGCTATTGTTCTGGGTTTCTTTCAGAGCACCACTAAGAAGGAGGCCATGACAGACCTGAAAAAGACTCCAACCCAGAAGCCCCCACCTCAAGGTTGTTTGCAGTACATTCTTGACTGTAATGGCGTTGCAGTAGGCCCAAAACCGGTCCAGGCAAACTGAGGCGAGATAGAGATAGAGTCCAGAATGACGGCGCTCTCCACGTGCTGAACACTAAAGCAGACGTTCAGACAGTGAGATGAAACAGTGGGAGGGGGGAAAGATCTCTCTTCTCTCAGAGAGAAAAGCCTGGACTGTGTTTTTCCCCTATGCAGTGTCAACGTGTACTTTAGCTGTGCGCTTGTGATGGTTGCTTGTGTTTCTCTGTAAACGGTTGTTTTCTTCAGGGCTGTTTTTACGTGGTGTTAAGAGCAGAGTGTGCCTACAAAGTTCAGTGTTGCTTTTACCCCTCATGTACTGTACTCTCTCTTTTTTTTCATCCCTGTTGCGTCTCCATTTCGGTGTGTACTTCTCAATGGCGTTCAAACTGTGATTCGGTCAGCAGTTTGACACTGTGCAGTCAGTATATATGTGTGTATGGCCATTGTGGAGATGATATAAATATAAATGTGTTAATATACATACACACCTTTTTGTTTGTTTCTTTCTTTTTTACTTTTGCATGAACACTTCAAAGGAAGGTGATTGTGTACAAAGGTGAAATTGATACTTTAGTGACATCACTGTACCGGTAATTCAAACACAATAGTAGTGCTTATGGCATTGTGAATGTATTAAATATTGTCAACAGTTGTTCAAAGAAAAAGCTAACTTAGCGTGAAACCTATTTAGTGTAGTGTTGGTTTTCAAGCAACATCGGCGGAAAGTTTCCACTTCATAGTGACCTCGGTTTATTTTTCAGTGGATTATGTTCAAGAAACAAACCTGAACATGAACTTTCCTCAATTTTTGTATCATTTTGCTAGAGATGTTTTATAATTGTGTGAGTCATTGTTTCGGATAGTATGGTGATGCATGCCATGGTAGATGTAGGATGTTTAGGAAAATTACTAGGGAGGTTAGTAGTCTTTAGATAATCATATTTCCATATACAATTATATACTCACTGGCTACTTTGTTACGTACACCTACCTTGCATTTACAATTACTGTTGTGCTATCAACTCCACTTTCCATTGTGTAGTTTGAGTATTGTTGGGACTGCTCATCAGTTTCTTGGAATAATTTCTCCGTTTATCAATGGTCAAGACCCCCAAAGTACCACTGTTGGATTGGTGAACTATTCATAGCCCAGCTGTGGCACTGACATGGTTTTGCAATGTTGGAGTGTGATTTGTTGGTTCAAGTGGACACCACACCTTTAAACACTTATGGTCCACACCTACCCTGCTGATCCACCTTCATGATGTAAGGTTATTTATGATGGATAATCTTTCTCTAACCTTTCATCAGGAAGATATTTTGGGGCTTTTATGAGTGTTCTCAGTTCAGCAGGAACAATTGTTTTTTAACTAAAAAAAATCTACAAAATACTTATCCAGTCACACACTCCAACATTCCAGTACTATGTTAGTCTCACTATGGGACTGAAAATGGTCCACCTAAACATAGCCTCTCAGTGGTGGTCTGGAGATGGTCCTCACCATTGATGAATGTAGTAAAATGATGCAGACAGACTACAGTTTGGAACAAAACAAAGCTGTCTATTGAGTAGACCAGATTAAAGTACTAGACAAGTATAATAGAGAAGTGGATAAGTATAAATTAAAAGTAATACAACTTCCTGGTACAACTGAGAGACTACAAGTTCAGTCCTTGGTGATGCCACTGCCATCTGTGCTTATAGAGTCCTGTAGCCAGGAGTTGCTTTCATTGAATGAGTAGGATGGCCTACAGTGCCCTGGCACTGGTGTCTGTTAGCTGTTGTAAGAGAATTGATGGTTTATGTTCTTCTCTAAGAACATTAAGCTGTCCAATAACATTGATTAAGCAGCATTTGGCTTGAAGCATGTGTAAGCCTTCAGTCTCCCAATGTTGTTTGTATTGTGTGATTGGTAGAGTCCTAGTTTGTTGGCAAAACAGGAAGCACCTAAATGAGGAGAAGAATGCAACAAAAAAAGTGGAAAAGAAGGTGTACTTAATAAAATGAACAGTGAGTTGTATATATGCCAAAGCATTTAACATTTTTCATTATTCTAGTTAGTTTTTATTTGTATCACTTATTCATTTATGGCAGCTAGAAGGTTTAGTGGTGATTGCACTAAAGCAGTCACAGAAGATTAAATTAAGTCTATGAAAAGATATATATGGTTTACTTTTGAGGAACAAAGATGAATTATATGACCCACTTTTAATAAACAGTCTATATTTTAAAAAAATGTTAGATTATATGTTCTAAGCCATATTAGCACAAGACAATGATGGAGGTAAGACTGCAGTCAGTGTACTTTGATTCTCATGTTTGCCCTGCTCTGGTCCGTACATTTGTCACTGTGATGATGGTTTAAATGGTGCACACTCGCACACCACTGAAGGACGTCTTTGTGTTACTGCCATTCCTTGGATTCTTTGCCTTATTTACGTCAGTTGATGCTAAGTGCAATATCAATATGTACCTGTACTTCCTATTTTTTGACACAGAGCCACACAGAGATGTTTAATATTCATGATTGTAGTTTTGAAAAGTTGTAATTTTGACTTCCTTGACCAGAAGTTAGGTTCCCCCGTTGATGTTTTAGAAGGTATGCATTCTAATGCATGTGGGGTGGAAAAAATGCTGTAAAATGTATGTTGATGTTGAGAATAATACTGTGTGTGTGTTTTAATGAATTTTGAAGCCAAACGTCTGGCTTTAGCAGATATTAACAATTGTGTCCTTGGTTTCTACTAATGCAGGTGTCCCTATATGTAGAGCTCTTCAGTCAAAAGAAGCATGATCTTATTCCATTGAAATTGTTGTATATTTCTATCCTTAAACACAGTCGTTTGATATAATTGTAAATGTACTGTACTTGTGTAAATCACAATAAGTTAAAATTGCTGTGTGGTACCATTTTAACCTATAGATTCATAATTTTAAGATATAGAACCATCACATGAGATACAAACATGGCTTGTAGAAAAAAGTATGGTAGATGATGCAATACGATTTTTAACTGACCCTCAACAACTTTGCCTCATTTAACCAATTTTGAAATGTCTTGACATAATCACTTGTAAGTTTTGGTTTATAACCGTTCATTTTCTTTTTTGTAGCTATGGATACACACTTAAGTATACTTCATCTATCTCTTGACTAGCGAGACAGTAAAGAAATTAAGGTGTATCAGCTAGCAGTAGACTAACAAGACAGTAAAGAAATGAAGGTGTATCAGCTAACAGTAGACTAACGAGACAGTTAGGAACTGAAAGTGTATCAGCTAACAGTAGACCAGCAAGCCAGTAAAGAAATGAAGGTGTTTCAGCTAGCAGTAGACTAGCAAGACAGTAAGAATTTTAAGGTGTATCAGCTAACAGTAAAATAGCGAGACAGTAAAGAAATGAAGGTGTATCAGCTAGCAGTAGCAAGACAGTAAGGAATTGAATGTGTATCAGCTAACAGTAGAATAGCAAGACAGTAAAGAAATGAAGGTGTATCAGCTAGCAGTAGACTAGCGAGACAGTAAAGAAATGAAGGTTTATCAGTGAGCTCTAGACTAGCAAGACGGTAAAAAAAATGAAGGTTTTTCAGCTAGCTATATACTAGCAAGATAGTTTGATCAGTTAGCTTACTGACTAGCAAGCTAGCAGAGTTTAATCATTTATCTGCAGTCATGTTTCATGAATCCCAGATTTAACATTTAATATGTTTTTTTGTCTTTAAAAAAGGGAAATGTGTCAGATTGCAATGATTTCTAGTTTCTGCTTCTAAAGTCACATTAATTCCCATCTAACTGCTCATCTCTTTACTTATGCTAATTTAGTAATGGAATAGCCCCTTAGATGGTGTTGGTAAATTCCACAAAGGGAAATAGTGAGACCAAAGTGGATGAGGGCTGGTTAAAAAAACACTACTGAAAGCAGTAAGACTTAGAATGAGGCTGAGTGGTTTATATATGAATAAATATAAATGAAATAATTTGATTTTAGCTGTCATTCTGCTCTGCCTGATCTTTTATTTAGATTTCATGATGCAGCGTACAAAGACATTAGGTTAAACACTTTAGCAAGAACCTTAAAGTTGAGAATCATCAAACACAATACAATACAATACAATATCTGAAAAATACCCAAACAAATGCTGAAAATATTGTCGGTGCATTTGTGATATCTTCCTTTCTCACAGGCAATAAAGCTTACATCGCAATATACGTCTGTTCTGTGTTGGCAAGTCAGTTATTTCAATCCTGCATGACAACAAGCATGACTCAGGATCACATTATTAAGTGTACTGTTGTACACATTTAGCATTAATTCTGTATTGAATTACTTCATTCTCAGCCTTAATACATACTACAGTAATTAAATGGAAAACCAGGCAAAGTAGCCAAATAACTTAAAGGAGTGAGATGAATCCTGGACTCACTGGCAGCCCTGTTAGGGGTTTAGATGTATTCACACTTTGCCATTTATAAATAAAATGCATGGATACATGTTGTTAGTGTGTCATTCATGGAGATTTTAAACATTTAAAGCTTAGTAGAGTTCAAAACTGCTGCCAATTACTTGTTTTTTATGAAATGAAGTAACAAAAACAGAAATGAATCTAACCAAACCTTTCACTCTCTGACACTATTGGAGTATAAAGATGACCTACATCTGAAACGGTTGTCAGGTGGTTGGAAGTAGATGCAGGCAGAAGCGCAAAGAAATATTGGATTAAATTTTTAAGTACTTCACTTAGAGAGAAATCGCCAACGGCAAAACATAACCCAGACGTTAACTAGAAACATATACAGGCTTCAGACAATGCCTTCAGACTTTGCTTTGTATTCCCATACAGTTGAAATCAGTTGCATATAAAAACTGATCATTTACTCTTGGGTTCACCTACTGAAGGCAACCATTTTGTATTTTTTGTGTTTTGCCACTCAGTCTGAATGAGAGGGCTTTCTTGGGGTGACTTCAGTCCATATCCTCTATGCTGACCAGCTCGTGTATAAATGAAGTATCTAATCCTAAAGATAATTTTTGTTTCCTTTTGTGAAGAACAACAATCAGTTCAGCAATTCAGTTCTTGAGTTTCCACACTTACTTCCCCATCACATGAGAAATAACAGTAATTTCTGTCCACACTCATGGCTATAATGTTTTTTTTAACTTGTACTGAAAGGCCCTTATGCATTTTTTCACAGATTTTTAAATGTGTAGTGAACACAGCTGGATACAATACAGGGGTTCCTAGACTTACATTACAGTTCCTTTCTTCCGAATGTGACCTAAGTCGGAATCAACTTAAATAAGCATCTACGTGTGTAACGTCCTGGGGCCATTCAGAGGGAGACACTCACTCACTTGAGACTCTGTTTCACCCTTTTTCTGCTCATTTTATTATAATATTTTCACTTTAACCTTTATTCTGTTAAAAATTATAAAGGGGGCAGAGACGTAACCATGATTTTCCCCAAGTCTAGTACGACGTAAGTCGAGGACCCCCAGTGCATATTCATATATGTAATAAGGATGCAGATAATTGGGCATCATTTTTGTTTTAGAAACTATTTAAATTTAGATGAATATAAACTGTGATATCCCTCTGTGAGGAAACCTGTTTGGTGAATTTGAAGAGCATGCCACCTTCATGTTGCCCTGCTTCTGTTGCATGAAAAGTGATGTTTTGCAGTTCTGTAAAAGACAGTATTCACTTTTTTCTTCGTTCCTTTTGCATTAGTGTTTGCTATAAATATAACCCCCTAACGCAATGGCTTTCAGTGTCTACTGTCTCCTGCAATAGTAATGAGAGTGAGTTTCAAATGGCACAATGAGAGGATTTTGGATTTCTCGCTGAAACACCCTGCAATGTGTGCTAATGCATGTATTAATATCACAGTGTTTCTCACACAAAATTTAGGGGGCCACTCGGAACCCCATGGATCAATACCTTCAAATGATCAGCCTTCTTCTGGGGCACCTAGTAATCGCCCATTCAGAAGCCCAACCGCTCTCAATGCAGAGCATCCTTACTCAGTAAAAGAAGATAGCCATGGCCCACCGGAATCCCCACCACAAATTCAGCCTGCCAAGCCACTGCCTCCAAAGCGTCGGAATTCAAAAATCCGGACACAGTCCAGGTCTCCAGATCCCTCAGCAACAACAGCACATCCTCTGACTATACTACAGGGTCCAGAGAAGCTCCACTTTTCTCCAGCATCAGGCCAAACACATACTTTTGATTCCAATCAGCCTACTTCTGAGGTGCCACAACCACCAGTAGGGAAGGAGGAACAGCAACACCCACCACTTAAGTAAACCTTTTTTTCTTTGTTTGACTCATTTTTGATTTTCTGACTTTTTAATTGATATAAAAAAAGGTATTATGGCAAACATACTGTATAGTATTATTTAAGATTTCAAAATGAAGCTATTAAAGGGTTTGTATCATGTCTTAAATAAAATAGCTTGACCCATATGGGGAAAAAATGCTGACATATTTCTGCAACAAAAATATATGGCAAAATATTCACAAACAGGTGGACATTTTCTACCAAATGTATTTTGATATATACAGGTGTCCTTGACGAAACCGCTTACATAAGCATCTACTGTGTTTTGCCCTGGGCCCATTCCTCTGTCAATCCACCAGAGGGAGACAATCACCCACCTGAGGCTCTATATTGCACTTTTTAGCGTTTTATTAAAGATACTTTCACTTTCACTTTTCATATCATTAAAAAAACTGGGTTTGGACAGAGTCATAACCACGAATGTTAATAAGTTGAATATGTTGTAAGTCAAGGACCCCTGTATTAAGATAGACTTACATTTTAGCTGTAGTCATCTAGGTGATAGAAATGAGCACTGGCTAAAAAAAAAAAGAATTTACTTATATTTAATCAATTTGTATATACAAAGGATGCAATTATGGACTGACTATTATAGAAACATTAAAATGCTGCCAAAAAAAAAACAGAATCCCACTGAAAGATATTCAATTGCAGTGGGCTACAGCTCCACTTGCTTCAAACAGTGCTAACAGTGGTAACAGCATCTTGCCAGGGGTAGCATGGTGCACCTGAACAAAAAAATGGGCACAATGATATCTGTGCAATTAGTTTGATAATGAGAATTTGAATATCTTTCTAAATATTTTATATATTTTTCCATTATATTATATTATATTATATTATATTATATTATATTATATTATATTATATTATATTATATTATTATATCAAATATATTTTATATATATATACGTATAAGTATTTATATTCTTAATATCAAATTCAAATATTTATATAATAATAATAATAATAATAATAATAATAATAATAATAATAATAATACATTTTATTTGTGGGCACCTTTGTAAAACCCAAGGTCATTGTACAAAGCAATAAAAAGACATATATATATATATTATATATATTTTAAATAGTCAGGAATCCATACCTAAAAAGATTCAGAACCATTCACTCTGTAGCACATCCTTCTTTAGAAATTTTGCTGTAGGCTATTAATAACCTGTTTCAAAATTAACCACGTTGTGAAGTCATAAACATATATATGTGCCTTCTGAGAAAGAAAAGTGTAACTGCAGACTTTGCACATACAAAAGAAGTGAAACATTTTTTTTTTATCTACATCTTTGAGCCTACATTACTTTTGGAATGAGACACAATATAGGGTAACCAATCAAAACAAAGGTTATTTACACCTATCAGTCTTGCACAATAATAAAATTAAAAGAAAAGTTGGAAAGGAAGTTGAAAATGGTCTTATAACAATGTCCACTTTGCTTTCTTTTTACCCTCCTCAGTAAGTCCCAGTCCCTGTCCAGTGCATTTGGACTAAGAGACAAGCCATTTTTCCGTTCGGCTGGTGAGAATGTGGTCAGACCTGAGGCCATCCGAAGCCTGCGAGAGTCTTTCACCAGTCTCTTTTCTGACTGAGAAGAAGAGCGTAACTCAAATTGTACCTTTTATCATGTCTATGAACCTTTCCATGTGTATAGACCCCAGGGTTGAAGCGATAGTTTATTGTGGAAAGTTATAAAACTGTGCAAAAGTCTTAGGCCCCTGAGAAAATTACAGTCAAACCCTGTTAGCTTGCTACCATTGGGCCAGAGGCGGGGGTGGCGAGTTGTCCAAATGAATCATGAGGGTCATGGCTACGGCACTGACTCCTTGTTTGTTTGTCATATATGTTAGTAGAATGTAGTTAAACGTCTACAAATGCTTTATGGTAATACTGGACTCCCACTAGAGACACTGTGTTGTGAGATGTAGCATGTTTCATGGGGAGCAATGCATTAGTGTAGTGTTTGGATTGGAGAACAGGTGGGTAATGCAGGTGACGAAGGGGTGGAGAGAGTGTTGCTTGCTAGGAGTTGGAATTTGTTTTGGAAAGAGTGTGGTTAAGCGACATGGGAAATGTAACACGGAAAGGTAACTGCTGAATGCGCAGGCACGGACTTTCACGCATATTCCCGGCTGTTAATAAAGCCTCCACAGCATCATTATCGGCAAGAGAAAATCAGGCATGAGTTAATAATGAGAAAACAGCGGCAGCAGCAGCATTAGCAGCAGCAGTAGCACAAAGGCTACATCAATAACATGGACTCAAGTTTGGCGAACTATAGCTGGTGAAATGCATACACCTGACATTTTGAACATTGTGGCGAGGGCGAGAGTTGAGGATGGCTGCTTAACGAGGTAAATAATATGGATGGAAAAGTGTTCTGCAGCCTTTCATGGCGAGAGGCAAGCTAACGGGGTTTGACTGTTTATTTGAAAGCTTTTTTTCCTCCAACAGAACATTACTATTAGTATAAATGTAAATAACAGTAACATAGTAAATACTGTTGGAGTGTGAGAATGTGTTGGCTTCACCATTTCCAGGCTTCTTCTTGTGGAAGCTCAGTGTTACTTGTAGTTGCCATCAAATTCCTGGTTTGGCTTCAATCAGTCCTTCCTTCCATTAAATCAGATGCTGCTGGAGTTTCAATCAGTCATACAATGGCCGGCGGCATGGAGAGGAGATCTGGAACCAAACCTCTGTTCTTCTAACCAGCTCACAACATACCAATGACAATCTTTACAAATCAAAAACAAACTCTTTTACAGTTGCTTCTATTCTAATGTTCTCACTGACTGTAAAACTAAGACTTTTGCACAGCGCTGTACATGTGCAGTGTCTTCCTTATTGCTGTAGTCAATCAGCAATGGCATGTTTGGTGTCTGTAATTTGCTTGTATAGTTTTACACCCGAGTTGCTAATGTGGCTAACAATAATTAGCAACAATTAGCAAACATGATGCCTAAAATGTCAAACACTTACCTATACCTGTGTCATGTTGTTAGGTGATCCATTGTTCTGAACAACTTCACATAGTCTGGGATGATTTACACAAGCAGTTTGCACAATGTTAATTGGCTTCCACAAGCTTTTAGTAGTTGTTAGCTACATTAGCTGGGACAGCTGTGGCCTAATTGTTAGAGGAAGTGAGCTTGTGACCGAAGGGTCATGGGTTTGATTCCCAGAACCAACAGCAAGACCTTGACTAAGGCACTTAACCCTTACTGCTCCAGGGTAAAACCCATAGACAAATTTCCACTCTGGGATTAATTCAGTATATATTATTATTGTTTTATTATTAGCCTCATAGTTTCAGGCTATATGTGAAGCTGAGGAAGCAGACCTCAGTCAAGTGTCTTGGTTGTTCTCTAAATCTGTCTTTTTGCGCAAACTATTGCTTTAATCCTTCATCTGAATGGCTTCATTTTCTGCTATGTTATGTTGTTGCATGTTATGCTTGTGTAAGTCATTTTTCTGCCATCTGAGCAAAATTACATGTTGCATGCATCCCAGATGAAGTAATGGAAGGCTATTTTATTAGCATGCCCTGTGACTTTCTCATAGTAGTTTTAATCCCAGGTATAAAGAAAACATCATGATAAATCTGTAGCTGTGATTTATGATCGTATATATGAACTTTATTCATCTTTGTCTTTATTCTTGAGATAAATGAAATTCAGGGGAAATGTCTATTTTAATGTTTAAAGGGCGCATATAATCAAATATCTTTTTTGCTGGTTTGATGTAGCATGTAAACACTGTTGAACATGACTTTCTCTGTCGATATAGTAAATACATGAAAAATAAGCTGCAATTTTTTTTATTTTGAAGTCTGAATTCCTTGCGTCTGTGATGTCACAAAAAAACATGATTTACATATACAGCATCTGCCTACGCAGCCTACAGCAGCGCCACCTACTTATATTGTACACAAGGAGTTTTTTGGCTTGGGCTTCTTATAGAGTGTCGCACAATACATGGCAGCCAGTCTCAACAGAGGTCTCTTATTATTATTATTATTATTATTATTATTACAAAGTATCAAAAAAGGTAATTTAAAAAGGAAAATAGCATAAAACCATGACAAACAGCAAGCTGACAAGTGTAATATGTTCTTCTATAAAGAAAGGTTTCAAGTCCTCACTTAAAACTATCCATGGACTGTAGCCTCAGGGAGTGTCAGTGTCAGGGAGGGCATTCCACAGGTCAGGGGCAGCAGGGAGATGAAGATGATTGTGAAGAGCGCAGTGAACATGTTGAGGACTGTGGGTGTTTAATATGGTCTAATATGGTTTAATATTATGATGGAGGTGTTTAATATGGTCTTCAAACATAAGAATTGACCACTGGGGAACCCCACAGGAGACTCAATACTTTTGGGATTTTGCATTTCCCAAGGTAATCTGCTGTGTTCTGACTCCAATGGAATGGTGCAGGAAGTTGATAAGAATGCCATGGTCAACAGTATCAAATGCAGCAGACAAAAGAAGCAGGATGAGGAGAAAATGGCTGCCAGCATCTGCTGCCAATAGGAGGTTTTTTGTGACCCTTACTAGAGCAGTTTCAGTGCTGTGGGTTGAGCAGAAGCCAGACTAAATTTCAAATGTTATTAGTGGACCAAATAAAACACAAGAAACATTGCATGTGCATCAGTGGCATTGAAGAATAGCCGAATGGGGCACAATCAGAACTGGAATTTAGTACTTTATTTTAATTTTACTTTACTTTTATTTAGTATATATGAATATACCATGTTGTTTATGCTGTAGCACTTACCATCTGTTTAGATTTACTTATAAGCACTTAACAATAGTGTAGAATGTGTTTCTCTTTCAGATATCAAGATATCACGCTATCATTGTAGCACTTATCTGCACTGTTGTAGCATCTGCATTGTTTTCTGTAACTAAGAAGAATGTGTTGAACTCCTTATAACTCTCACATCAGTGTTGTCATGTCTGAATTTATGGTCGATTTTTCCTGTACCTGGAAGTTGCTTTGGACAAAAGCATCAGCCAAATGAATCAATGTAAATGTAATGTAACTCTGGAATACCAAGAACATGTAATCAAATCAATTTACACACATTTTATCAGAATTATGAAGACAGCTGAAGACTGTGAGTGGACCATCTTAAGGCATTGAAATGTTCACACTAGCAATGACAAAAAAACAACAACTCCATTATGGAACCTATTGTTACATTAAGCAAATATAGCTGCTCAAGCAAAAGAACTTCATTTCTAAAAGAGTAAGTGTAAAAAGTGCTTACTGTGAATAGAAATGGTATTTTTGCTGAGCAGCAGAGGCACAAACTGCGTACTGTGTACAGCACAGCCATTGCAGATCCAGAAATGCAAGCGTAAAATAAAGAAATAATTAAAACAGTATTTTTCTCACCCTAGAAGGCTAGTAGTCTGAAAAGAATTTCTTACATTTTCTTGCTTTAAATATACATATGCCCTAGACATTTACAAACAAATAAACAAGCAAACAAATAAACAAGCAAACAAACACACCATGCAAACCTGAGAGTCCAGTTCCTTCTGCAGAAATAACAAGGACATCCTGGCATAGGGTGAAAAGTGATGTTATTTATTTATTTTATGCAGCTACTTACTCTGGGACCTATTTCCTGCACTTATAAAGAAATGCTTGAGCATTCATGAATAGCTTAAACTAGCAATTGTGTGATATTTACTGTATGTGACAAACTTTTCTAAACTACTAAACTTTTTTTCCAGTAATAGTTCTGTTATTAAGCATCATTTCCCAGTTTTGGAACTGCAATCAGGCTTAAATTATTATCTTTTTGTCTTATGTGCTTTCCCAAAAATATTTATTGTTCAAACCGATTATCCGGTTTTGGGTCTCAGGGAAGCTGGAACTGATCCCAGCTGACAATGGGCCAGGGCAGGGTTCAGACAACCATTCACACACACTCACACCTATGGGCAATGAAGGGCAGTCAGTGAACCTAAACCACAAACCTGATAACCCGCAGGAAAACACACGAACACTGGCAGAGCTTGTTCACTCCACACAGAAAGGGATTTTAATTTTGTTTAATTAGTGCTTTATACATTTTATTGAGCGGTTATATACTCATTATAAAGTATATATATATAACTATATATAACTATATATAACTATA
>JBBIGC010000131.1:27261050-27279394 GCA_037576955.1 Lepidarchus adonis
ATATATAGTTTATAATAATAATAATCATTATTGTTGTTGTTTATATTGTTGTTATTGTATTATTATTATCATTATTGTTGTTGTTATTAATAATAGTAATACTAATAATTATAATTGTTATAGTTTTTATATAGTTTAAAATAATAACAATTGTTGTTGTTGTTGTTGTTGTTGTTGTTGTCGTTATTTATCATTGTTTTTGTTACAGTTTATTATTGTTATAGTTTATTATTGTTATAGCTTATAATAATAAGTATTATTATTGTTGTTGTTGTTGTTGTTGTTATTGATAATATTGATGTCATTGCATTATTATCATTATTGTTGTTATTATTAATAATAATATGAATATTTATCAATGCTTTAGTTTATTATTGTTATAGTTTATAATAATAATTATTATTATTATTATTGTTGTTGTTAATTCCTTTATTTTAGACCAGTAATAGAAAACTAGATAAAATGCTGCTAGATGTTAGATGTTCTAAGATATAAGATCCTGCTCATTATGTTTCGTTGCTGTTTTGGTTGCTGGTCCTGGGTGTGTTTCTGGCCGCGGGTTCCTCCCACTGTTTAGGCTTGTGCTTTAGGTTGAGTGGCTGCTCTACATTACCCATAGGTGTGAGAGTGTGAGGTTGTCTGCCTCAGTGTTGGTCTCCTGTGCACAGTTACTTACTAAATCTGTCTGTGCCACTTTGGTGTAATACATGCTTATAAGTAGTCTTTATTGATAACGAGAATAATGATCGCAGAGTCAACCACCTTCTATAATGTAGCTGCCCCACATTATAGACTTCCTCACATTATAGGCCACCCCACATTATAGACCTCCCCACATTATAGACCTCTCCATAATTATAAGAATCCCCATAATTATAGACCTCCCCATAATTATAGGACTCCCCACATTATAGACCTCTCCATAATTATAGGAATCCCCACATTATAGACCTCCCCACATTGTAGACCTCTCCATAATTATAGGAATCCCCACATTGTAGACCTCCCCACATTATAGACTGCACAAAATTATAGGCTGCCCCACATTATAGACTTCCTCACATTATAGACCGCCCCACATTATAGACTTCCTCACATTATAGACCGCCCCACATTATAGACTGCTCCACATCATAGACTGCCCCTATAAATGCAAAAAACTTGCAAGCCGTTTTAATATCTGTTATCAGTGACCAAATTTGTAATTTATGTTTGGACAAAAGAACAAAACACCCAGACAAGGCTACGTTTTCAAAAATACACAGCTATGTGTGGACTGGACAGGGCTTCAGTTTGAGCTTAAGCAGAAGTTACTGCCCCTAATATTTGTGTAAAAAATGGAAAGTTTGTGTTGTTTGGTGCGGAATGAAGAATATCAAGTTGTCAAGCACTGCTCAAACTTAAAAAGCCTTCAAATGCATTTGGAAACTTGCTTTATTTAGAAACATTGAAAATTACTAAACGCCCTGAATTGTTAGTCCTAAATATCCTTCCATTTAATGCAGTTTAATAGAGACATTTAGGGCAGGACTCTATTTCCAGCAGAGGAATTAAATATTATTGGGTAACCCCTTCCCACTGTGGCTAAACTTTCTACCCATCTCCTAACAGCTATTCGTTTTGGGCGAACACCTCATGCTGAAAGGGATAAGCTGAGAGCAGGATTCCACACAGACATGGTCCAGCCGGAGCCAGAGCAGGAAAACTTGAAGACTCTTGCCAAGTGCTTATATGTCTCCTACCTCAGAAGTTTTCCTCTAACAAAAAGCAAGGCAAGGACCATTCTAGCAGGGAAGGATGGTGAGCATACGGTAAGATACAGCTGATATTTTCTATATAGTCGGCTCCATTATTATTAGCATCCATGGGTGAGATGGGGGTTTAATAGTGCACTGCACTAAAGCACCGTCAGTGTGGTTTTGCCACAAGTCTCCTCTTCAATGTGTTTACTGCTGTGATGAATGTGAGTTCCCACTCACATCAAAATTCTAGTTACGTCACAATCAGAGGAAACCGTGATGTAACTCGAAGACCCCTGTACTTTACAATTGTAAAACTTTAGCCATTTTACTAACACACTGAAATCACAATAACTACAGAAAAACTGCCTTTTATATTAAATGCATTATTGGCAACTGCCTGCTGGAATTGGTAATAGGTAAATAACATTTTCTACTTACATTTGTATATGGCTGCTCCCATGGCTTCAGAGTTACTTGTTGATTTCATATACTGTCAGATTTCAAAGGAAATTTATATACATGTTATTACATGTTATTTACAATGCATAATAAAGTGAACAATATACTGCAAATGTTAAATGAAACTTATATTCAATACTACAAAATAGACTGCATCTTAAACTGAAGATGGTAAGTGATATTCTGCGGATACTGTGGATCACAGAAAATTTGACTTTCTACCAAAAAGAACCATAAACCTGGGTCTGTCAAGATTGTGGTAAGAAAATGATGGTAAAAGGCAAAGGCAATAGCAGTTTATATTTAATACATTGAAAATGAGTGAACAGAGAATCTAACAGCTATAGAAACAAATTGATACCAAAATTAGCATATCAACAGGGAAAGAACAGAGATCTTACAGCGAAGTGACAAAACACAAGGGTTAAATACACTAGACATGACACAGAACACAAGGGTTTAGGGTGAAGACAAGGAACGAGGGACAGGTGCAGACAATGACAAGAGGCAGGGCTAAGGTGGGGCTTAGATAGCAGACATGGAACAGAAAACACATGCCAAGGTGGTAGTTGGATTTTCCAGTCGGACAGCGATCAATTTGTCTGAAACTAAAAAAACATCAGTGACCACAGAATCAAGCTTTTGAAATGCATCTCAGACCCCTGACCTAAACCCCATTGAGATTCTGTATGAAGGAGTGCATTACTGGAGTAGACCATGTACTGTTAAGGATGTACTTGTAGAGATACGTGGTTCTGTTATGCACGCATATAAATGTATAGACATTTGTTTTATGCTGGGATGTTGCTGTGAGGATTTGATGTTGTAAGAGCATCAGTGAGGTCATCCACAGATGTTAAAACCTCTAGTTCTAAATTACAATTAGATTCATCAGAGTTGCTGTACTACTTAGTGGATGTGTGAATACGTTTGGATAAATATTATAAAGTCTTACAGTAAGATAATTAGCTTCTTCTTGACATCCTATAATAACCAGAATGATCAATTACCTTAATGTCCACTCTGAACCTTTTATCACCAGTAATAAGCTTAAAGTGATTCATTGACTCAAATTTCACCTAAAGTTGACTAAATTGGAAATATATTGCTACTTATTGTTCATTGCTTATATTATCACAAGAAAGTATCTTATGTACAAACGCCATTTCCAAAAAAGGTGGATTTTTCACATGAACATGAACCTTTATTTAACTATGTGAAAAGAAATTTTTTTAGAATTAAAACTACCAACTTAGTTGGATTTTGTTGGAACAGACATAAAGTAAGTCTTTGCAATTCTTATTAGAATTGATGATAAACTGACTCCAGCATTAATCCTCACCTTCAGATTTGAAAAGCCCAAGTTGTAATGCAACTTCTTTCTCCTTCAGCCTTTTATCATCTATGACATGAATTCTCTAATGATTGGGCAGGAGATAATAAACTCTCGGCAGGCGTCCCTGGCCCCCGTACTGACCCCAGAATCACTCGCATCCCAGGGGGTTGGCGGTGAGGTAGAGTTTTCATTCTTCCGCCATGTCCAGTTCCCTCAAGCTCTGGGAGTCCAGCAGGTCACTGAGTTTGCCAAGAGCATCCCAGGCTTTGTGGGGCTGGACATAAGTGACCAGGTGACCATGCTGAACTATAGTGCCATTGAGGTGTTGATCATCCGTCTGGTGAACTTGATCAATAAATATGGTGTGTTAATGGGCAGCGGCGACATCTTCATAACCCGTGAGTTCCTCAAGAGTAAACCATTCTGCGACATGATGGAGCCCAAGTTTGAGTTTTCAACAAAGTTCAGCACTCTCGGGCTGGAGGACTGTGACCTGGCACTCTTCATTGCTGCCATCATTCTTTGTGGAGGTATAAATTATTTTCCATACATACAATATACAACCAATTGTCATATGCTAATGCTTCAGTGCCTAGGTTCTAAATGCAATCCCTGTGAAGGGCCTTCACTCTTCTTGTTCACTATAGCACTGTAAACATCTGCTAGCTGATTAAACAGAACTGGGAATTAGTGCTCTCCTCCAAGTGTGTTGATCAGCTTATTGACATTGCATTAGCAGCAGCTCGAAAAGTTGCACTCGCATTCCCTCACCCTCCTGGTGTTGGCGGTATCATGTTACAGTGGGGAATCCTACCTAATGGGTGCCCCACAACTAAATGTGACCTCTGAATTTAATCCTTTCACACATCAACAGAACCCAAGTAGTGGGCAGTACCTTACTCAAGGGTATCTTAGTGTTGCCTGGGCTGGGACTTGAACCTGTGACCTTCTGATTTCAAGGGCAAAGTCCTAACCAGGGTTCAATTCAATTCAATCAGTTTTATGTACTGTAAATAGCACTTTTTACAACAGATATTGTCACAAAGCAGCTTTACAATGAGCCAATGCATGGAGATAAGAAATACTCCCTGAACTGAGGAAGAAACCTTGGAAGACACCAAAGCTCAGTAGGGGAACCCATCCACCTCTCGTCGACATTGGATAATAGTTAGTGAACAGTCAGGTGATGAGTTGTGATGACTGTTTATGAGTTACATTGTTTGAGGTGTAGGCATCATATGAACATCATATGTGGTGATGGTCAGTGGAGGCCAGCTAGACCAAGATGGATGGGTCAGAGTCAACAACATGGGCTGGAAGCTTCCGTGATGGAAAGGCTCCGCAGTCCCTAGTGTGCAGGTGGGCCATGATGAGGGTCAGGCAGGCAGGACACATGGGTGGCAGCTCCTCTCAGTGATGAGTGAACAAAAGAAAGAACAGAGTTAGTGTTTGTTGGGTGAAGGTATAAAACTAAAGGATGAGTATTGGGTGCAAAACAGGACTATGAATAAGACTCCGGTGAATTTCACTATAGCAGCATCGCTAAAATAGACAGATTCGGGGGTCATGGTCATCAAACTTGAGAGAACGTGAGAGAGTGATGGGGCAACAGCACCAGCGTCACAGTTCACTCCAATTCTCTATGTCCATGAAATCCTGACTCAGTGACCTCCATCTATCAGGAGTTTTAGTTTTAATCACCAAACGCCAGGCTGAACAGGTACGTTTTTAGCCTAGACGTGAAAACAGAGACTCCTCACACACAAAGCTGATGAGACTGGAAAACACTGAACACAGATCTGAGATCAGAATTTTTTTTGTTGCGTAATTCATGTGAATCAAATTGTTGAATTTAGATATAAACTCCCACTGAGTCACATTATAATGTACCTTGTATCTATACTCAATGTCCATTTGATCAACTTCTGACCATATTTGTGACTTTCCTTTACTCTCCTCATCAGTGTTCTGGGTCAACACAGGACCCCCAAGGAGAAGGTATAGTTTGAGTGGTGGATCATTCTCAACACTGCAGTGGCACTGAAATAATAATGGAAAGATTCTGAGAATATTCCACCAATCAAAAATAACCAGCAAACAGTCCTGAACTGACCACTGGTAAAACACAATTTGTCCAGCATCCATCTCCAAGGAGTTTATGTGTCTTATGAGTGGACAGTGTTTAAAATCTCAAAACACACATACACACACACCACCACCATGTAAATGTCACTGCAGTACCAAGTATACACACTCACCCAAATAAAATGTGACACTGTGGGGACCCTGACCTTTACTGGATGGGGTAAAGGGGCCTAACAAGTGATTTTCATGTACACACATACAAGTTACTTTATAATTCACTGACTGATCTAAGAATTTGGTTCCTTCTTTATTCACTGGCTGTGCAGACTGGCAGTAAAGCAGTACTGCAGACACTTCCAGAAGGGGGCGCCCTATTTCATAATACCTCATACGTGCATCTTTATAAACAACTAAAACTTATGGAAGCTGTGTAAATTAGTTTTAGGAATATTAAACAGTCTTTGTACTTTATCTTTAACTGACCTAAAAGATCAATCTATAGAAATCTGTTTGTTGCATCTTTCATATAATTTGTTCTCGTATTGAAAGACCCCAGTACTGTAAATGCCTTCAGACCCTGTAAGCATGAAGAGTTTAATGCATCTTAAACATTACACCAAAACACAATGATGTATAATTCATTTGAAGTGATGATTGTTTGATGCTTACACAACTTAACTGATGTCTTAAAGGGGTGATTAGAAAAACATAACACAAAACCAAGCCTCAGTATATACAAGTACATCTAAAAAAATTAATATTGTGAAAAAGTTCAATATTTCTTGACATTCCTTTCAGAACGTGAATATATTATACAGGTACATTACACATAGAGTGAAATATGTGAAGCCTTTATTTATTGGAACTTTGATGATTATGGCTTACAGATAATAAAACCCTAAATTCAGGAGAACTGTGGAGGTCAAGATGAAAGCTGGAAGACCAAAAAAACCCTCAGAGAGAACTGCTCATATGCTGGTCAGAAATACAAATCAAAACCCACATTTAACTGCAAAAAACCTGCAGAAAGATTTGGCAGACTAAGGAGTGGTGGTGCACTGTTCCACTGTCCTTCATGGAAGAGTCAGCAGAAGAATAAACCATAAAATCCAACGTAAGACGTATGCAACAGAACATCTACAGAAGCCTGATGCATTTTGGTAACAAGTGCTGTGGACTGATGAAGTTAAAATAGAACTTGTTGGTCACAATCAGCAAAGACATGTTTGGAGAAAAAAAAGGGAGAGCTGTGCATGCAAGACGACCAAAGAATATTAAATCCCAAGTACAAGAACTGAAAGACTTTTAGCTCTAAAAAGCATTTGCAAGTTGTGAACTCTGCCAGAGGAGGTGTTACCAAGTACTGATTATGTAGGGTGCCCAAACCTTTGCACAGTGCAATAATAATGTTTTGTTTTTTGTTTATTTTTTTGTTGTTTGGGGGGGGGTCTGTTTTTTATATCTTTGTTAAATTTATGACATAAAAAGTAACAATGAATCAATGTTTGCAAATATGTTATTTATCGAGGGGTGGCCAAACTTTTGCATAAGACTGTAAATAAAGTGACATCCATCCAGCCATTTTCGAAAGCAGGAGCTGAACACAGTTAGACTATGGGCCAATTGGACAGAATTGAATTGAATTGAATTGAACTATGGGCCAAGGCCGGGTTCACCCTGGACCGGAGGTCAACCCATCGCAGGATAACAGAGACAGACAAGCAAGCACACACACACACACACACACACACACACACACTCACACCTACAGACAATCTAGAACCAGTCCACCTAATCTGCAAGCCTTTGGACAGCGGGAGGAAACCGGAGCACCCGGAGGAAACCCTTGAAAACTCCACAAAAAAAGGCACCTGCGGCGACCCATGGATCGAACCCAGGACCTTCATGCTGTGAGGCAACAGGGATAACCACCACACTGCCCACTTAAGTGATATCCCATTCTTAATCCATAGGGTTTAATATAACGTCGGCCCACCATTTGCAGCTATAACAGCTTCACATCTTCTGGACAAGCTTTCCACAAGGTTTAGGAATGTATGGGAAGGTCAGACAATTCATCACAAAGGTGTTCTGTTGGGTGGAAGCAAGGACTCTGTGTAGGCCAGTCAAATTCTTCCACACCAAACACGCTTATCTATGTCTCTATAGACCACAGTAATGTTCGAACAGGAAGAGGCCATTCCCAAACTGTTTTCACAAAGTTAGGAGCATGAAATCTCTTGATGCTGAAGCATTCAGAGTTGCTTTGGTTGCTACTGGAACAAAGAAACCAAGCCCAGCTTCTGAAAAACACCACCACACCATAATCACCCCTCCACCAAACTTTACATTTGGCACAATGCAGTCAGACAAGTACCGTTCTCCTGGCAACCGCCAAATCCAGACTCCTCCATCAGATTGCCAGGTGGAGAAGTGTGATTCGTCACTCCAGAAAACACATCTCCACTGCTCAAGTCCAGTGGCTGCGCTTCACACCACTGCATCTGACGCATTGCACTTGATGTACGGCTTGGATGCAGCTGCTCGGCCATGGAAACCCATTCCATGAAGCTCTTTACACACTGTTCTTGAGCTGATCTGAAGGCCACATGAAGTTGAGGTCTGTAGCGATGGACTCTGCAAAAAGCTGGTGACCTCTGTGCACCTCAGCATCCGCTGACCCCACTGTCATTTTACGAGGCCAAACACTTTGTGGCCGAGTTACTGTCGTTCCCAACCGCTTCCACTTCGTTATAATACCACTAACAATCAACTGTGGAATATTTAGTAGCAAGAAAATTTCACGACTGGACTTGTGGCACAGGTGGCATCTTATCACTGTATCATGCTGGAATTCATAGAGCTCCTGAGAGCGACTCATTCTTTCACAAATGTTTGTAGAAGCAGTCTGCATGTCTAGGTGCTTTAAGTTATACACCTACAGCCGTGGACGTGATTGGAACACCTGAATGTTATTATTTTGATGGGGGAGTGAATACGTTTAATATTTACATTTACATTACATTTATTAATTTGGCTGACGCTTGGCTGATATAGTGTATATAGTATGCAGTCTTGGTGAAGATGTGTTAAATGCCTTAAACACATTTTTTATTGCATCTCACACTGAAAGTGTACAAATATCTGATCTTTAACTGAATAATAATGAATTTTAAAAATACACCACTAAAAAATTAATTATCTTAATAAAATGACTGGCACCCTAAGCAATACTGGGACTTCAACTAGGACCATGTGCTTTGGTCAGATGAGATTAAAACTGAGCTTTTTGGCAACAAACATTCTAAGTGGGTCTGGCATTAATCCATGGATGAGGATGCAGAAAAGCACCTCATGCCCCTGTAAAATATGGTGGAGGTGACATGGTGACATTTAAAATGTAGAGCTGGAGCTGAAGATGGATCATCTTACAACAGATTAATAACTCTTAAGAAATGGCAAAATCAAAACAAACATGGCTCAGGAATCACAAAATCAAGCTCCTCCCATCTCAGTGCCCAGACCTACACCCCATAGAAAATCTGTGGGATGAGCTGAAGAGGAGAGTGCACAGGAGAGGACCCAGGACTGGATGATCTAGAAAGATTGTGCAAAGAGGAACTGTCAAAAAACCCTCTCTGTATTCTCCAACCTTGTCAAATATTGTAGAAGATGAAGTGCTGTCTTGCTGACAAAAAGGGGTTGAAGAAATATTAACAGCAGGGGTGCCAATAATTGTGGCAAACATGATTTCATGTGAAAAAAAAAACAATTCTTAATGTAGGATTTTTTCCCAATTAATAAGTGTAGGTTGGATTTTTCCTCTTTGTGTTTGAGCTTATGTTTATCAGGGGAAAAATATTTATTAGAAACATAAGAACACATCTTAACCAGGGGTGCCAATAATTGTCGAGGGCACTGTGCATGCATATATATGAGAGAGAGATGTATATACACCCCATTGTGTGGCCTAAAAGAAGTAGACTGAAACAGTACGCGATCATCAGGATAAACCCCAGAAATGCTGTTTCCTTTTATATTGTCATGTTTGCATTGTTGCAAGTTCACAGAAAAACTCAATGGTCAATCATGTCACTAGATGCAAAAACCTCATGAGTGTCATTTCTTGGTGAGTGCATGAGTGTATCTGGTCAGCTGGGCATCTTTAAAATGCATTAGCTGGGGATCTTAATTGTGCAAAGCTGCTTTGGGACCAAATGATCTTTCAGAAGAAACCTGTGATTAAAAAAAAGACGATGTTCCCAGTTGAGGCCAGTTACAGAAAGCTACAGCGACAGAGACAGACTCTTGCGCCATGCTGCCCCTGTAAACATGACACACTTGGTCAAATTGTTGCAAGCCTGTGAGATGTTGGAGAAGTAACTCAGCCGTCTTTTTGCTTCTCAGTCTAGTTCTGACATCAAAGGATACGGTTTCCTAATAATTCTGACTTATTGCAGCAGTCATGCCCAAGAAGCACGCATGGCATGGAATAACAGCAAGTCAAAATGCTCCCATATTCATTATCCTTGCTTCTTAAAAGGCAGTTCCACTGTTTGAAAAAAAAAAATCTACTTCACTAAATGTTAACAAAGCCATTCAGTGTTAAAAGTGAAATCCATCCTGAAGAAACATAAACATAAAGTATAAATGAACTATGAATGAATGTGTTTAATAAAATAATTAACCAGCACGCTCATTAAGAATATTTGGAAAATTGTGTCCCATTTGTTCAGTGATGTCCAAACATACCTAAACTCTACATCTAACGAGGGAATTTAGCTGCTTTAAGGTGCTTTCCTAAAAGTGCTGCCAAGTGAACAGGAAGCTACCTAGCACAAGAACATGAGTTTTCAACATTCGTAACGCCCAAATAATATGAAGTACTAGAGCTGTTTGCTCAGGAGTGATTGTGTGCCTTTGGGAGACAATCCACCACCAGTACTAATGCTGCTCAGATTGAAAGAAGTAAAATTCTCAAACCAATGGCTCACCTTCTAGCAAACTTTTCCAGAAAAGTAGAAGTAACTGCTGCAGAAAAGTCACAATCTCCACAGTTAATACTACTGATTTCAGGGTCTGCATGTGTCAATAAACTTTTGCACATACAGGTACATCTTAAAATATTTCTTGACATGCCTTTCAGAAAGTGAAATCCATATATTATATATTACATTACACAGTGTAATGTACACATAGTTCTGAAATATGTCAGAACTTTATTTCTTGGAATTTCGATGATTATTTCATGAAAATTTAATTAAAAAATTCTATTATAATATTGTGAAAAAGTTCAATCTTGGAAAGTCATGGTGTCACACCCTAATCTGCTAATTAACTCAAAACACCTGGAAAGGTTTCCTGCGCATTTAAATGGTCTCAGTCTGGGAGACTGAGAAGGGTAAGCCACAAAAGGTCATTGCTAAAGAAGCTGGTTGTTCACAGAGCTGTATCAAAGCATATTTATAGAAAGTTTATTGGAAGAAAAAAGTGTGGTAGAAAAAGGTGAACCAGCAACAGGGACCACAGCAGCCTTGAGTAGATTACCAATAAAATCCATTCAAGATTTTGGTGGAGCTTCACAAGGAGTGGACGGAGGCTGGAGTCAGTGAATCATGAGCCAGTAGCATAGACAAATCCTAGACATGGGCTACAAATGTCACATTCCTCATGTCAAGCCATTTCTGAACCAGAGACAACGTCAGAAGCGTCTTACCTGGACTAAGGAGAAAAGGCACTGGACTGTTGCTCAGTGTCCAAAGTTCTATTTTCAGACGAATGTTAATTTTTGAGTTTGGAGGAAGAGTAGAGAAGCACAGAATCCAAGTTTGTTTTTTGCTTTTTTAGATGTACCTGTATTTCCTATGATAGGAGGTGTGATCTAGCGTAATTTTTGCGCCAACAGGAGAACACAGACAATTCAAATCAAAATGTTTTAGAAACTGACAAATGTCAATACATTTTGTGGAAAAATAAACATTTCCTTAAGTAAATATGATGAATCAAATTAAACTTGACCAACTGCATCTATAATAACATAACCCATATCGGAGGCCATGATATGAACCTAACACAGAAAGGCCCAATGTGACACTTCAATTGTTTGCAAGAATTTGGTATTTAACTTAAATTTAAATTTTATTAAAATAACCATTATTGATAAAACAGTATGTACTCAAGAGTCTGCAATAAAACCTTCAAAAAAGCTTACAATCACTTAAAACTATATTAACTACAAAAGTACAAAGCCATACTTCTCTCAACACCATTAAACTGCAGCTGAACACTGATGTGACCAATAACCGTCCATACATTTTGAAACAAGGCATAATAAACACTTTATGAAAACTGAATGAATGGTTATAAAACTCATGCAAAAAGGCACAGTGACTGAGAATGACTGCTAATGGTTTTCAGCAGTAACAATCCTCACAAAATCTTCCACTTCTGTGCTTTGCAACAAAAAAAAAGGTTGTGAAAGGCAAGTCCACTATCTCTTTCACTTCAACACATCAACATTCGAAAGGCATTCTTCAGACTGTAACACAACTTTTCCATATTCATTGTCCTGAAAAACACTTGCAACAAAGCAGTGTGTGTCAGCAAGCTATATAAAAAATATTGTCTACTGAAATTTGCCAAGTGAACCATTAAATATTTGCTTGTTGATTTGCCACCAATCAGCAGATTTATTACAGGCTAGTACATGGTCTCAAAACCCTAGCACTGAACACGAAACATTTCGTTTTACTCGCTTCCTAATGTCTGTTAATATATCAATGAATTTGTGTTTTAAACCATATACATTTAAAACAATCTGGTGCATTAATGTGATCTCACCTTTGTTTTAGGAAGCATGTTTCAGAACAGCACGTAATATAAGGAACCGCATATACAAGCCCAAGCTGGATTTTGGTTCCTTTTGGACCAAAAACACACTTGTGACAAGTGCATTCAAACTAGCAAACAGACAATTACGTCTTCCTTCTACGTCTTCGCTTTCAGCCAAGAGATTTTAAATACTTCGCCAACAGAGTAGAGTAGCAGGTTCAGCAAAACGTCTGGAATTGTCTGGCAAAGCCCAAAGCAAGTTCCACTTCGCATGTAGTCCTGCTAGATCAGCAGCAGCGGCTCACTGGCCGGTAAGTATTTGGCATGGATTGTTGGGTCAGAAGACAGGTAGCTTCATGGAGGTCAAAGTGCAGGAGTTGATGTCCTCGGTGTGTGCAGCTCTATGCAGAGACGGCTCCGAGGCGCTGCGGTTGATTTTGGGAAGAGAGTGCTGCAGCAGCTCAATGGAGGACAGGATCTACAAAAACAAAGAAAGTGGAGACAACAGAAGGACATTAAGCCTGGTAATCGAGTCTTAGGTAATCGATCAATCAAGAAATATGAAAATCTGTATAAATTCTATCCATTATATAATTCTATAATTAATCAAAAACAATACCCATATTATTACCATATTGTTTATTTACAGTAATAATATATTACAATAAATAATTAATCCTAAATATATATATTTGATTTGTTTTCAATATTTGAAGAAATTATTTTATAAAATTATTAATACTACTCTTATTAAAACCATACTTGATGACTTTAGTCATGTTAGAATGTTGTAGAACTTCATTTGTCAATCTAGTCTAAAATTCTAAAATGAAACTTTCTAAATGTCATTAAATTTAGAAACAACCTTCAACCCAACCATACTGATTTGTATATTATTTCAAATATATTTATTCCAAAATTTGGAACATATGCAGATGTGTATACATAACTATAAACTTAAAGCTACACAGTAGTCATAGTAAAAATACTAAGGTTTGTACTAATTATAAATGAATGGCTCCACAATGACTTCTTTATTAAGGGAGTGTACATTGCATATGTTGTGAACTAGTATCTGTCAAAATCAACATCACAAAACAAAATGATTTTTGTTCAACTGATGAAAAAATGTGCACGCTCATCTGATGAAGCAGAGGGAAAGAAAAGAAAGGTGTAAAAACTAAAATAAAATTTAACCACCTCAAAGGATTTGAGAGAGAGAGAGGACTTCAGATATTAGATACCTGTGGAAACAGAGGTCTCTCCTCCTTGGACTTTTTAATGCAATCAGCCACTAGCCGCTTCATGGCTTTGGGGCAACTCTTATACAGCTTACTGAGATCTGGGGACAGATAACCTCTGCCAACCATGAAGATGATCTAAAAACAGAGAAAAGGAGAAAAAAGTAAGAGAGAACAGACCAAATCATACATGGAAAACACTGTGTTGCATTCCTCCCTTTTTAAAAGTGTACACTTACAGTTTGATTGCAAAGAGGTGTTTAAGAATAAGAAATAAATGTATTGAGGATACATTAAGGACTGGTGTAGAAGCATACGCTAATGCGCTGACATTACTTGAGAAGCACATTAAAGAATGTATTACATTTAAGGCTAAAAAAAATCTATTTTCAAATATAAAAATCCAAAAATTATTAGTTTTTAACTGTCTGCATCACTGTTATTGCATCCTCCAGTCACAATTGTTTATTCTGTAAACTTTTAAAAATAATTCTAAAATGGCAAACAAAACAATTTATAATTTTTATTAAAATGTTTTAATTAAATTTACAACACATTGAATCGTTTCCTATACAACCGCAATTTGTCAAATCATTCAAATAGATTTTCATGCCTAATAATTGCTGACATAAGTATATTACAACACTGATATGGCCTTGTGGCTTTTATAGACTCGTACAGACCACAGTTTTAAGACCCAGTACTAAGTTTATTAAGAATGTAGAGAATGACACGAGGCTACATGCCGACACAACAAACAAACAAGCCGGACAGGAGCCTTGGAGCGAGTGGGTCTCGCGGTGTGGGGACTTTGGAGCCCAGGTTGGATTTCAGACTAAATATAGTCTTGAGGCTCCACAGAGACTGGGTCAGTCAGAGTGGAAGCCTGAGGCCATGCTAGGAGAGATGTCTGAGTCTCTCTCTCTCTCTCTCTCTCTCTCTCTCTCTTGCTCTCTCTCGCACACACGAAAAGTGAATGGAACCTCAAAGGCTGCTCCTGAGATAAGAAAGATAAAAAGGTGCAGTGTTGGCCTAGTGTTTAGGGACCTTGCCATTGCGAACAGAAGGCTGCAGGTTCAAGTCCCGTCCCAGACACCCCTGGGGTTCCCTTGAGCAAATCCCACTATACTCTTCTGTCATTTCTCAAAGCTTCCCACTGCTCCACATGTGCTGAGTTAAATGCAGAGGTCACATTATGCTGTGGGGCACATTACGTGATGTGGTGTGTTCACAATGACAAAAGGTCACTTTTACTTCATAGTGTACACCTGGGGTCACCAACATGGGGCCCCCAAGGACCACACGAGGTGCCCGCGGACCTGTTCCAGAAACTCACTAGTAAGCAGCATCTAAAATTTTATTTTATCATTTTATCAAATTATCATTCACACAGTGAATGGGAGGAAGAGTTCTTTTTAACTATTGTGAAAGAAACCTGCGTGTGTCTCATTTGTAGGCAAACAGCAAAAGAGCAAAATGCTGAGAGACATTTCACTATATGTCACTAAAATGTTATAGAAGTGATCATTCGAAAATTTAAACAATAGATGAGATTAAAATAAGTGTAAACTTATTTAAAGTAATTGTTAATAAAAATTATAAACGTGATTAGTGTCTTCACATAAATGAGTATCATTAATCAATAATAAAAAATAAAATAATGGCTAATAATAATAACTTATTTAAGAAGTGTATCAGACTGGAAGCCCTTCGTATGGCTCAGTATCCATAAAGCAGCTCTCAGTTTCAAAAAAGTTGGTGACCCCTGGTGTACACCAATTACCCAGAACATTAATATGACCTGCCTACTACTGAGTAGGTTCCACTCATGCAGCTGAAACAGCTCTGACTGTGGCTTTGACACCTCTCTTTTAGAGTCAGCAGTGACACCTTTTAGGAGTCTGACCAGGTGGACCAGCCTTCATGCACTGTTGGTGTCCATGTCGCTGATTCACCAAGTGTATTGTGAAATTGTGAAATTTCCCACTTGTGGGACAATAAAGGATTATCTTATCTTATCTTATTTCCTTGGATCATTTTTGGTTGGAACCAACTACTGCATACACTTCAGGAACACTCCATATCACCTGGCATTATGGAGATGCTCTGACTTGTCTAGCCATCACAATATGGCTTGTTTGTCCTGCTTCCAGCGCATCAACTTCAAGAACTGACTGTTCGTTTGCTGCCAGGTGCCATTAAAATGAAAAAACTAGATAATCAAATGTTATTCACGTCATCTGCCGGTGGTTATAATGCTATGGTTGAAAGTGTAAGCCCATACCTGATCTCTGTTAGCTATGTGTGAATAGGGAAGCTCTCCAGTCATCAGTTCATACAGTACAATGCCATAGGAGTAGACATCTGATTGGAAACTGTATGGGTTGTTGTCTTGCATTCGGATCACTTCAGGGGCCTGGTGGAGAAACACAGAACCAATGTATTGGTTCCAGGTTGTGGATGTTGGGCAGCATTTGAACAGCAGCATGACACCTACATTAACATTTATAAAGAGCAATTCTAACAAGCAGCAGTTGTCATAAAGGCTGCTTAACCCAGTTCACCCTGGAAAGCATTGTTATAACACAGGCTTCACGGAATAAACCTTTTAAAATATTTATAAAAGGTCAGTTTTGGTGAAAAGTTTATGTAGGTTGCATGCATCCTTGTGAATGTTGCCCCAGAGTACAGTATTAGTGAATACTGCTTAGTACACAGTCATCTGGACTGAAGAACCTCCTTTTTAAATTGGTTGCTGCATTTCAATATATCTTCTAATAAAAGCCCATCTTTTATTGATGATCCCCGTTTCTAATAAAAGCTGAGTTTCAAGAGATGTTGCAACAAATAGTCTCCCCCCCACCCCTGCCCCCTCTTCATGGGAACACGCATTTCCAAACTTTCACTTTCTACCCCCGTGTTTTAACAGAATTTATTCCCAAAAACGTATGAAACAATTTAAAACAAACCTCTGATTTCTGAAGACCGTTATATGAGTGTAACGCACGTAATTACTCATTTATGTTGTGATATCTGAGGGTTATTGATGGAAATTAAGCGGCTCTGCTTAAACTTATCACTGCATTCGGTGTTAACCACTCCCACAATAACAGCAGCATCACAGACCAGTATCACCACCGAACAGAGAAATTTTAGTTGTGATGTTTTGTGTGAAGAAGCTGCACGACATTTTGTGGCCATAAATACCATCACCATTCCATCTGTGAGGTGAATAATAGCCTGTGTCCAAAAAACGCCTGTCTCTATTTTTTTAATAAACCGCCGGGGATACTATTAGAAGATATATGGTACTGAGCATTAGTATTAGAGAATAACACATGCCTGCATTCACAAATAATGACAATTATTTAAATTTGGCTTTAAACTATGAGAACATACCATCCACAATATAGATCCTGAAGGCTGCTCCACCTGATGAGACCCACTCCACCTGGCCTTCACAGTGGCCAGGCCAAAATCTCCAATCTTCACTGTCAAGCCCTCGTGCAAAAAGATGTCTGTTTGAGTTAAAGGTGTAATAGGTTTGAAAACTCAGCATATGAATCAGGCATGTAATTTCAGTGTTTTAACAACCATACCAAAGATGTACTGAAAAAGCGAAAGAGCTCCAAAGACAAAAGATTCTGCATGTAATTATTGCAATATATTAATTTATAACAATTTGTTAAGAAGCAAAATGCATTTTAAAGACACCATCATAAGCATTGGTACACTGAACATTAAAAACAAATCAGTTTGGAAATGCTACTCATAAAAGAAAGCACAAATTCTCATAAGAAGGATACTGTTTGACTTCATGTCTCGGTGGATGATGTTTTTGGCATGTAAGTAGCTAAAAGGAAAATTTAGAAGAAATAGTTCACCACAAATAAATAATTAAAAACAAATGGGACATTATTTAAACTTTACTGTAAACAGATTAACTGAGCGTCTGAACTCACTCCATGCCTTGAGCAGTCTGTCTGGCAATGTCAATCAGCTGGAACATCTGGAAGTTGGTCTCCAGCACATGGAGGTGTTTGTACAGACTGCTGCCCTCGCACCATTGCGTCACAATGGCAAGATTGTCTTTCGTCATGTAGCCCATGAACAACAGGATATTGACATGTCTGGTTTTCCTGGTTTTGAAGATAGAGGCCCAGAAAATCACAGGCATCAATTACAAGCATCGAGAATGAGACTTTAGTCCTTTTTTATAAATGGCAGTATGTCATATATTATAAAAACACAAACAAGGTGATTTCATATTACATAACGAAACATTTTTGGACAAGTTTGCAATTTATATGTTCTTGAATTGCTTTGGGGGCAGCCATGGCCTAATGGTTAGGGAATTGGGTTTGTGACCAAAGGGCCAAAGGTTCGATTTCTGGAACCAGCGATCCTAAGCGCCCTTGAGCAAGACACCTAAGCCCTACTGCACCCCGGTTGCGTGTTCTTACTGCATCTTACATGCTGTTGTGCAAATTGAATAGACATCAGGTGGAAATTATAGGCAATTAGCAAGACACCCCCAATAAAGGAGGTTTTGCAGGTGGAGACCACAGAGCATTTCTCAGTTCCTCTGCTTTCTGGCTGATGTTTTGGTCACTTTTGAATGCTGGTGGTGCTTTCACTCTAGTGGTAGCA
>JBBIGC010000131.1:27279522-27299518 GCA_037576955.1 Lepidarchus adonis
TATATATGTGTGTATGTGTGTGTGTGTGTGTGTGTGTGTGTGTGTGTGTGTGTGTGTGTGTGTGTGTGTGTGTGTGTAAAATGTCACTAAATGCAGAGGATTTTTTGTGACACAAGAAAGTCAAAGGTTCTGTAACCAAAAATTTTATAATCATAGAGAATCATAATCATCTGCGCTCACTTGACACCACAAACATTAGAAAAACACTTGATTCAGATGTTTGGAGTCCAAAGTGACTATTTGTCATTGTGAGCATACTCAATCACACAAAGTGCACCACAACGACCTCTGCATTTAACCCATCACACATGCACAAAAAATACTACCAGAGTGTAGTGGGTCGGTACCTTGCTCACAGGTACCTCAGTGGTACCGGAACTGGGAGTGAAGACCTGAGGATAAGGTCCTCATCAATAGGCCACTCCTGGCTGGTTTCAGGAATTGAACACACAACCATTTGGTCACAAACTCACTTAACTACCCATTAGGCCACATCTGCCTCTAACTTCTAAAGTTCAGCGACACTGCAAAGTCTGTGGGCTAGAGTGAAGACAGGGACAGCTGAGCGCTGTGCTAAAATACAGTAAACCTGGCCTCATTAAAAAAGCTCACCGTAGAACAGCCACCTCATTGCGGAAGGCCTGGAACTGCTCCGGTGTGGGGACTGTGACTTTTAAAATCTTCACTGCCACATCACCTGCAATTCGCAGAAAATAGGAAGTGCATGTGAACATTGCAGGAAAGACCAGATAAACATTTGTGAGAAAAGTAGCACTGAGGCCATGCTAGCTAGGAATAACTAAAGTGCCTACCATGCCATTTCCCTTTGTATACTGTTCCAAAGGAACCTGATCCAATTCTGGAGTGCAGCACAACCTCACTGGCTTCAATCTCCCAGTAGTAGCTGGAGTCTCTCTTATCCCTTGGCCGCTGGAAGGTAACAAACCACCATCAGTATATTATCACATAAGCAGCATTAGAACCACTGTTACTGTTACTGGAAACTACTCTGGTGCAGTGTGTACTGTCGCTACTGAGGAGGTACTACAAACTATAGTCTGCACAAATGATGGTGAGAAAAGACCATTAACACATCAGACATTGTACATATTCAACATTATCTCCCTTGTTTGAGCTCAGTCATCTGAGGGCAAAGCATGGACTTTCAGTTCAGAATTTCAAGATGTCTGAGGATGGGAATTATTAAACTGTGCTGGACACTGGGCCTCCATGACCATTTCTCCGCCATATAATGACCACAGTGAAAAGCAAATGTACAGCTTTGTTTCTCCCACAAAAGTACCCTGAACATCTTCCTGTATTTACTTTCCTGCTCCTGTCTGAGTCACATCCAATTATGGAAGAGAACATTCTCATGTGATTTGCAGTGATGCATTTTGGTTCACTTAGATTCCTCTTTGATGTGAGAAACCGAACCAATGACAAATTTTTATCTGGTCCTGGTGAAAAGGAAGTGTGTAAAAGCTTACGATTTTATTTTTCTCCTGAGAACTGACAGACGATGCCCTCTCTTTCTGAGCTGGGGCTGGAACTTTGGACTGGTTCCAGCCAGTTGGACTCTGGCTCGGGGAACTACCATCTACAAAAAAAGGGAATATGCAAACAATTAGAATCACCCCATTTCTATGCAGGAAATCATGAATGTTACACATTCATTAAATCCACCTTTGAAAACACTTTACCTGAGCCATGCCCATGCCCATGACGTATTGCGTCCTATAAAATAATAAATAAAAAAATTTAAAAGAGTATGTATCAATACATAAAGTTCTACCAAGTCACCAACTAACTTATGTTCACAAAATGTTCAAACATAAAAATAATTAAAAAAAACAATAAAACATTAAAAACATGCCATGCTCTTATGAAGCAGCTGCTGGAAAGTTGACGATCTCTGACTGGATCTGTTGCCACATTTAAAACTAGAGGTGTCGAAGAGGTGAACAATACCTACTCTTCTCTTCAGACAAAATCGTCGGCACCAGGAGCTAGGAGAAGTATTCAGGCAATCTAGCTACTCCCCAGCAGGGCACAATGACAGTAAAGAGAAAAAGGGAAATAGAGAGAAGGTGAAAAGTGGACAGAACACTAACTGGTGTCCAGTTAAGAAACTAACCAGCTTTTCCAACATCACTCTTAGTTTGATAATCACTGATAATTAAAAAGAATACCTATTTCAGAAGTTCAACAGTACTGCACATTTTAGTGACGCATTCCAACACATAATTTTCTGCATAATTAAATCAAGACGTAAACAAAATCATTCAGAGTGGTTTGATGAGAGACGTGCCATTCAAAGTAAATACAGAGTTAGAATTGGATATAGTGATGGTGATGAGAACTAACAAGAGTAAGTTCCCTTGCAAAGTTATTACAGGAAATGATCGCAAATGAGATACCTGATGTCCTTCTATGACAGTTTTGAGATATAGAATGCATGTAAAAATAAACTGCAGAGTTACAGGCAAGGTGTGTAAAAAAAAAAGTACCCAAGTATAGGTTATTCTGAGGAAATTAACAAATATTTCACCACTGGCATTACACACAAAAACTCAGAATGCACATGTAGGTTAATTGATTTTGGATTGTAAATATTTGCAAACATATATTCATTTTTATATACCAATATATATACTAATATTTTATATATAAAATATGATATATACACATATACATACACACACACACACACACAAATACATAGTGGGGCAAAAAAGTATTTAGTCAGCGACCAATTGTGCAAGTTCTCCCACTTAAAAAGATGAGAGGCCTGTATTTTTCATTATAGCTTTACCTCAACTATGAAAGACAAAATGAGGGGAAAAAATCCAGAAAATCCCATTGTCAAATTTCTTAAAGAATTTATTTGCAAATTATGGTAGAAAACAAGTATTTAAGAAGCTCTTCTATCCTCCACTCGTCACTTGTATTAATGGCACCTGTTTGAACTCGTTATCAGTATAAAAGACACCTGTCCACAACCTCAAACAGTCACACTCCAAACTCCACTATGGCCAAGACCAAAGAGCTGTCAAAGGACACCAGAAACAAAATGACTTGCAGAGAGCTGGGACCAAAGTAACAAAGACTACTATCAGTAACACACTACGCCACCAGGGACTCAAATCCTGGGGGTGGAAACATCATGCTTTGGGTATGTTTTTCTACAAAGGAACCAAGATGACTGATCTGTGTAAATGAAAGATTGAATGGGGCCATGTATTGTGAGATTTTGAGTGAAAACCTCCTTCTATCAGCAAAGGCGTTGAAGATGAAACGTGGATGGGTCTTTCAGCATGACAATGATCCCAAACACACTGTCCGGGTAACAAAGGGAGTGCCCTAGCCAGTCTCCAGATCTCAACCCCTTAGAAAATCTTTGGAGGGAGTTGAAAGTCTGCGTTGCCCAGTGACAGCCCCAAAACATCACTGCTCTAGAGGATATCTACATGGAGGAATGGGCCAAAATACCAGGAAGAGTGTGTGAAAACCTTGTGAAGACTTACAGAAAACATTTTACCTCAGTCATTGCAAGGGTATATAACAAAGTATTGAGATGACCTTTGGTTATTGACCAAAAACTTATTTTTCACAATAATTTGCAAATAAATTCTTTAAAAATCAGACTGTATGATATGATTTGCTGGATTTTTTTTTCTCATTTTGTAGGAGAACTTCCACAATTGGTCGCTGAGTAATTACATATTTATTTATTTTTTAAATTGCTATACAATAAAGAAACCACTCTCAATGACTTTTTTTACATTCAACAATTGAAATTTCTCTTTAAATGTCCTCTCTTTCTTCAGTTATTTATCAATGCACATATTTATTGTGCAGTGAACCAATAATTAGTGTATGAGTGTTTGGGTGTCTGATGAATTAATCTATTCATAAAAAAAAATAAAAGTATATTGTGTGTGAGAAAATTGTAGTTTTGTCTATATTATGCATCCCAACTATTCAGGACTGCGGAAAGAGTTTGACACCAGCTAGTGATGAACAGAAGAAATTCAGGGGAAAAAGCCTAACAGCATTAAAGTCCATGAGACAAGAGAGTTAAGATGACAGAAGAAAAGATCTAACAGTGAGAAGATATAGAGGGGAAGGTCAGAGCAGAGGCATGATCACGACCTTGCTATTTTAAGAGTGTCTTTAAGAAAACCTGAGAAGAGGATGAGGTCCTGTTGTTACCTCGATCAGGCTGCTGTCAACAGGCAGGGAAGTGCTGCCCATGTGGACATTGGGAGTGGAGGTGGACCGTTGCCTCTGTGAGAGAGCAGCTCCCGAGGGGGGGTACGAGGTGGAGTAATTAAAGGCATGAGGGGTCGAATGTCTGTGCAGTGAGCTGGACAGTTTACAAAAGAAACATCAGAGGTGAATAGATCAACAGTGATGTAGAGATACAAACAGAAAAACATTACAATATATAGAGACATGGCTGTAGAAACACAGTGCACTGAAGCCATCCATATAATTCAAAACTGAACGGTTCAAGTACAATGAAGTTCTTATGGCTTTGAAGGACATGTGCATTTCAATTACTGTGCACGCAATTTTAAGAAATTTAAATCGCACCATAAAAGGAAGTCTAATCCCAGGTTTTAGTCCAATATTACAGAATGTTAGGCAAGGAAATTACACAACAGAGAGTGTCATTGCCTTACGATGCACTCAACGTGTGATGCTGTAAGTTGAGGACCCTCAAAATTTGGGAAAACTTATTCCAAATTTGTCCCGGCTCTTGGACTTTTTAGTACTTATAAAATTCAGAGTATATTAGAAAAACATTTTAATTCCAGTTCTAGGCCACAGCTCATTTTCACCTGCTCAGCTGAATCACCTAAAGGTCATGTTAGCACAGCCCCAAAGGCACTAACCATAGCACTGTCTATACTTCTACAGAAATCATCATCCTAGAGTCTTTTCATGTGACAATTTGCTTAATAATACGTCAGTATGAATGAATGTAACAAATCTTACATCACTAGCAAAATACTTCTACTAGCATGAAAGCACCCATAGATAAAATGGCACAGAAATTCTGAATTCCAGGAAAAACACAAAAGAAAATGAACATACTTATTTTGAAAATCTACTACTGCTGAAACTACAAAAGTGTGAAATGTTATTTTTTAGTCTTCCTATTTATACATTAACAGTCATAGCCACTTTTACACACAATTTTAGTGTTACTTTGTTATTATTATTACATATTATATATTTTTACTATTATATAAAATATCTTTATCTTGATCAGTCAAACAGACTTTGGGAATAAAAATGCTGAAAAAAAACAAACAATGAAAAAGCTCATAAATGATTTGCTCCAGCAGTTTAACACAAATCATAAGGGTTTTAATGCATATAGTAGCTTTAACATAAAAGTAGTGGAAGAAAAGTAAGGGGGTTTTACCTGCTGGGGATTCTGGAAAAGGATTCCCTCATTCTCCTTGAGGTAATGGGAGGCAGAGATGGAGCCCCACTTTCACCAGGGGTTGGAAACAATCTGCAATTATTATTTTTTTAAATTATAAATAAAACAAATACAGTCATTACACAACTGTCAATTAAATGGTAACCGAACTTAAGTCATTCTAAGAGTATCTCAAAGTGAATTAAAAACGATAACCTTTTTCAATGAAAACAAATTTGCCCTGTGCAAAACTATGTTTCTGCAAATAAACAGATAATTTGTACTAAACCTTTCAGAAATTTTTTATATTTTATGTTTGTTGTTAGTACAGGATCTATATTTCACCTAGAAAATTTACAAAACAGGTTCTTTGACCAGGGATGATAATGCTTTTGCATAACACTGTATATCTGATCCAAAACACTACGCAAGTGGTTTAGAAGTTAGTAAGCAATTCTTATCTCTCAAACCTGAAGCAGCTAAAACTCCCCTCAGAGAGCGAGATATTTGTGACATTTTCTTGCATATCATGATGATATTCATCATACAAATTCCCTACATTTTATCCCCTTTTATCACTTCAGTCTTATTTATAAAATCCAGCACAAATGAATTGTTTCCTAAATTTTTATAAACAGCACCCCACCCTTGTAATGTTTTGGGATAACAGTCCAGTACCAATAAGCATTTCTTCCATAAATTATCCCATCATGATTACAGAGGCACATTGTTATATATACTGTTTGTACATATAAGGTTCTTTGTTTCACTTGTTTGTACAGTCCTTATGAAGTTATACATTTTGAATTTTGGGTTTCTTATGACAAATGACAAAATTCCCAAACTGCAGACAATAAATCACGATTTCCCTTTTCAAAGCCTCAATAATAATTATTAATTCCATAAATTCTAATGCAACGTAAAGTAATGCAACCTCTTTTAAAAATATTTAAATAATATACCATACTATACTATAAATAATATACCATAAGGAATATGAATATTTCTGGTGTAAATCAAAAACACAGAAAATGTGGTGCCTCACAGGAGTTGCCGGATGTTACTCCAGTCCACACACATCGTAGGAACTTTTGTGCTGCAGTGCTCATGAAATTTATATCCACATGTTTGGCAACGAAAACCATTCAAAAGAAACTTCTGGCATATGTCACAGAAAGCCAACTTCAGAAATGTTTTCCGAACCTGAAAAATAAAGAGAGAACCATTTATGACCAAGAAGAAATTTAGCATCTGAAACTGTGTGCTTGATAAACGTTTCAGTGGTACTCACAAAATTGTGCGTGGTCAAGGGTACATGATCTAAGACCTCCACCAGCAGTTCTTCCCCAATGAGTGAGGTAGAGTCTGTGTTCCAATCCATTCGAGACTTTTTACTGCAAGAGAAATGTAAAAATGCAAAAAAGGAAAAGAAAAAGAAGACTACACTACATAATACTGTATTGTTAGTGCATTCTGCTTTGACACAGAGGGAGGAAAAGTTTAATTAAAGCACATTAACTCACATTATCTCCAGAATAAATTATTTTTTACAATTATTTTTAATGTATATTTATTACACAAACATTTATGTATCACCTGTACAGACTAACACTTGACCCATTACCTCTGTTCAGTGGTTTACATAACAATGGGGTGTAACAGTACACAGTCATGGTTCAGTTCATACAGGGTTTAGATATGACCATTTATTTTAGCACTTTTTATACACTGGTAAAAGTCATACTTTTCTAATGGCCAGATAAAAAACAAGCCATCACATCACATCACAATCACTATAAAGTTAAAAAGTCTCTCATGTAGAACTACACAATAAATTAAACTATCAATAATACGGCTGGAAGATGCAAACAAAATATTGCAATATGTTTTAATATATTTAATATATTAGGCTCATATCACACTTCTTTAATAAAGGAGGCTGTACGTCCATACACATACAGTCCAAACATGGAAACTAAGCTTTAAAAATGTTTTAAATATCTTTAAATATTTTTTTTTACGTCACAAAACCAACACATTTACATATAGCTCCTTTTTAATCCTTTAAAGATCTTTAAAGAAGATCTATGATAGGTTAGATGTTCATTTGCATATTGCAGCCATCTGAAATATCAGTATTGTAGAGGCTGATATTGTAATAACAAAGTACCGTATTTCCCCAACGACAGTCCGCGACTTATACATTGATTTTGCAAACCAGGAATTGGGTGTTTCTAGCTTAAATGGGGCGTCCTATCTCCAACATGAAAACACATTTGCTAAAAGTATAATTCGGTGCACAAAAAGACGATGTCCCCAAATGATTCGTTGAATTTAAATGTATTGTGTTCTGCAGCAATGAACAAAATCAAAGATAAATCAGTGACGGGGCTGCATAAAACGCGTAATATGTAAAGCTCCATTGCTTATGTTACCTTTCCCATGCTCACCCCACGACCTAGGTTGGAGGCCCACTAGCTCAGCTGAGTGACAGCGTCACTCCCCAACTTCAAATGCACTTCTGAACCAGCGCAGAGATTTATTCGGAGGCAGAGCTTAGTTTTGGGAGCTGTAACTATTTGTTTATTTATTTATTTATTTCTGTTTTCTCTCAGCACAGAGTACTGTGCTCCCGTTCCTATTTCCAAGCTGCTCCAATGTGCGCTGCTAACCCGTGCTCTCTCGCTAACAGGCTCTCTACTAAAAACAATGCCCTTTCCACCCGTTTTCTGCACTACACACCCACACACTCCACAGTCCACAATGCATTGCCCCTCCCCCCATTACACTCCACTGGAAACCATTAACAAACAAGCTGCCGGATCTAACATCTGTTGGCAGTTAGCCTAGGCTTCATGGTCGTCCTTCATGCACCAAAAACTCTTTGTGTATTGTAAAATAAAAGTGGTTGTAGAGTTGATCTTGTCTAAATGCAGAATATGATTAGCTTCACTAAGTATAACTTCACAATCTGGTTGTCATATTCTGGCGAGAAGAAAAAAAAAAAAAAACCAGGCTCTGCACTGCTCTGTCACGCAAGTCAATGATCCATCTACATGTAAATTCTTCAGAATAAAATTTGAAACATTGAAATACATAAATTATTAGGCTTACTTTTCCTCAAATCAGATCTATAAACATCAATTGCAACCTGTGCTACTTTGCTGTCTGTAATGTTGGAGGCGTACATATCTGATATTACAGACGTAGTGTGGAGCTTCAATTCTGCAGTGTAGTTCTGCATTGTGGCATGAAATCAGTGTGTTCCAAAATTATCAATTTAATTTTTATGATTAACTACAGTATAATGTCACTACTGGTATACAGCTGCAAAGATCTCCATGGGTCAAGTTACATGCTTTTACTTCAGATCGATAAATTCAACGATGTAGCTATGATTTTTTAAACATAAATGAGCGTTTTCTGCTGCTTATAATGTGAGGCAGCCTATCGTTGTGAAAATACGGCACACACAATATTGTGCAGCCCTAATCAAAAATAAAACATGTTTTGCTTTAGAAGCGGTGTTTCAATTTGTACAGGCTTTAATTAAACATTAAAGCTTAAGGTTCCAAAAAACACTGTTGATACTAGGCTAATGCATATACTCTGTATGACAGTGCAGCAATGATGCAAACAATCGGGAGCATTTACCAGTAATGACAAACGCATGAACAGGAAAAGAAGCTCAGCGTATTACTGCAAAAATTTTCTCAGTCAATACTTCATGTCATCTACCAAGTACAAAAACAGCACTTTCAACAAAGATCACAAAACTAGAATAACCACCTTAACAGCTTCTTAAAGCTTCCCTTGAAAAGATTATGACTTGATTACCATTATTGTCAATTAATTAGCAACCATCAATTGGCAATTTATGAAGTGAAGTGAACGAAATGTCGCCTCTGCATTTAACCCATTACACATGCAGCAGCGGGCAGCTATCAACAGCACAGGGGGCAGTGTAGTGGGGGTGGTACCTCAGAGTTAGGACTTTCTGATCCCAAAGTCATAGTCTTAACAACTAGGCCTCCACTGATCACTATATTTATATAATAATAACACATTTTATATTTCAATGGCCTTGCACAAAGTAAGCCACACAAAAAAATCATATGGGGTTTTTTTGCAGGAATCTCTGAAAGGGTTTGCTTAGTTTTATACTATTTAGTTGTAGTTTTGTAATGTCTCTCAAAACTTTGCTTTAAAACAGAAGCAAAATGTGATTCAGTATAACATGCCAATAATGCTTTTACCTCCTGTGGCCTGCATTGAGCTTGTACACAGCACAACACTCAGGCTGAAGGCCTCGAACCTTCAGGGCTTTGATAAGACAGCTGTGGAGAGTCATACCAGACCGCACATTCACCTGTGCAATAAAAACAAGAATAATTTATCTATACTTGTTACAAATAGCCATGGGGCGCAGTCAGCTGGGTTTGGGCCCAGCTTCCCGTGACACGAAATTGATAAAACGGTTTGGATGATGAATGGATGGATGGATATAACAGAATGAATACAGCTGATATTTAAGGGAAGAAACATTGCATAGGAAAGTACTAACTAGAAATATATTTTTATCCTTACATTTTGCCATATTCTATACTACTTGACCATACTTTTATTGTGTGATTGTGTCTGTATGTCTTTATGACTCCATGTGCATAAGCAATTTCCTCTGTGATCAATAAAGTTTTTCTGATTCTTATTATATGCGATAAATGATTTCCCAACAGAATGTAAGTTTTACTGCGAGAATTACAGATAATCAGTGTTGCAGTGCATTGTTGATTGGACTCACAACAGTGCGTTGCTGGTTGGGTAGGTACACTCGAATGGTGCTGCTTGTTTTGGAGTCAGCGATTTTGCTGTCATCTGATGAGCGGCGCTGGTAGGGGAATCCCTGCACAATCGTTGGGGAGACGCAAGGGCTCTCGAACACAGAATCTTTCATTCCTAGCCCATTGCTTAGGGTCTTCCAGGCTCCTTGGAGGTGCTCCATTGGAATACTATTTCAGATCTATGGGAAAAAATAAATTAATAAGTTTTACTTTAAAGCAGAAGCCGTTCATATATATCCCAACCAACCTGCAGAGGTGTCCACTATATAAAACTGTTCAAAACAGCAACAGTGTGTATTTCTTCTTAGAAGTGTACAGTACCAATATGCATCAATTACCATTATTGACTCACAGGGTCATATTACCACATAATAGGATAAACAGGAAGCTAGTTCTTATGACTAGGGGTGTAAATCTATCGATTCATTTTGATGCATGAAGCAAAACATGATCTGATGTATTGATCTGACAAATCAAAAATCAATGTGTGTTCATTCCACAATTCATTTTATTATGAGTTTTAAACTGAGAAGTATTGTTTGCTTATGACTATGTTGCTGTGTATGACCTTTAATAATAAAAATGTTTATATTATAATCTGTTTGCATGTGTGTGTTAATGGAAACTTAGCAGATTGTGTAAAACTGCATCATCTTTCATACTGACCATAGTCCCCAGTATCAAATTGTTGCCAATTTTAAGATATTGAAAATTATAAAATTGTTGGCTAAAATAATCAATGTACAATCAAATAACAAGGACATGTGATTTAGAACCCCTATATATCACCAGAAAACAAGATCAAATGATGGTTCAAAAAAGAATGTATGACAAAAGTGCTAATAGCGTGATGGAAAGGTGATAGGTAATATTGCAATAGGAACTTATTTTCTCAGTTTTAAAATGTAACTATTGTCTTTAATATCATAAAGTTAAAATAATGTTTAAAAATGTTAAATGTTCAAGTGTTTAGTTATTTAAATAAAGTTTTGTGTTGGTTTTTGTAAAATTCAAAACTGGGAGTCACTGCTCTAAGTTGATATTCTCCACTGGAGAAATTCATTATGGCCACATAATGTATACTGCTTGTTAACTTGCAGTCATTACTCAAGCATTGCACAATACGCCGTTTGAAACGGAGCCGTAATGGATCATTTTCAGTTCAACCTAAACCCACTTCAACAAGGGACATGCAAAGCACCATAGCCAACATGGACCATCAGTAATGCACTGTGTTCATGCAGGACTATTAATCCCTTTAATAACAAATTTTGACTATAAGACTATACAGTAAAGTCCTGCTGATTTTCTAAAATAGGGTAACAAGTTTTCAAAATCAAATGTAATGACTTATTTTATACATATTGCCTGTAAATGTAAAAGCATAGAAAATTTGTAAAACAATACGATCAAAGCTGCACTTGTCTCAGTCTGGAGCATTTAACAGTGGCGGTAAAAGCAGCTCTGCCTATTACAGCAACATTATGGTCAATGCTTAATATCATCTACCTCCCAAATGAAAAGTCAGAATATGTGCAACTGATTAGGAGCTTTTTTGATCTACATCTAATAAATTCATAATAACCTTCTGGCAACATAATCAGCTCCCTCAAAGTTATATTTAAATAATATGTATGACCTTTTAAATTGTGGTGTTGTTTTTAAACCACCACCAGATCATGTCACAGACAAAAGAAGCCACAAATATTGCCCAAGAAGCTGCAGTAATTACAGGCGGAGGGACACCCTTTTGCAGCACAACTAGAAATGCTATAACAACATGAAGGTCTGCTTCAACTGGAAAATAAACATGGCTCAGATCAGAAGGTATGACTTTGATAGTTTTTGCATTAGATTTAATAAATCACACATGAACAGCCTACAATTTACCATGTTAAGCTTACTACTGCTATTATTAAAATTGGGATGGGCTGGTGCAGGGGTGGGCGATATAGGGAAATATATAGCATCACGATACTTTTCCCAATGCACAAGGTCACAATATGTATTTTTACACCATATGTTAACACGTAAATGAGACCCATATATATACATATATACATTATATATATATATATATATATATATATATATACATACACACAAAAGTATGAGTGTAAATTATTTTTATCTTGCATTTCTCACACTGCAGTACAAAAAGATTATATTAAGCAAGACTAACAATGCTCTCTGAAATAAAACATGTCTGACCATACTTTAAGTACTAACAATATCACAACATGCTCAGAAAATCATATTCTGCCAACAATTTATCATGGTAATGATACATATAGTCATATTGCCCAACTCTACAATGATGTAAACATCTCCCTTTAAATAACTATTAGGAATGCAGTTTAAACTTTTAATTAAAGTTTTAATTGAATTATACTTAATAATATGGCAAATAAGGATAACACAAAATAAAAATCAAAAACAACAATTAAAAAAACATTGTGCATATGTGTTAGTACGTTTAGCATTTAAAGGATGCTTATGCCAACTCCTATGCACTGTTAAGCAAAATAAACAACAGTAGTTCTGTTTTAATAAGACAAAAAAAACTCACCAACTAAAGCCTGACAGTCTTTTAACCGAACCACTTTTCTTTACCACCAACACTGATTAGGTCAACTACTGCCCTGTGGAAATAGCAATAACTGCAACAAAAAACATCAATTAACAAGAGTGAAATTGAGGAATAATTACTAGAAATGAAATTGTTATGATGAACCTACACATAGTGGACACTGTACTTCAGGCTGGCCAATCCCCTGAAGACGGACCTTCTCCTATAACTCCAGCTCTAATCAGATCAATCTGTCATCATCACCCAAATAACTGAAGTAACTACATCAGAGGTTAAATCTGTGTTAAGAGTGGAAATCCCCTAATGTGGGGCTGAGCATCCCTGCTTTACCGCTGCAAGAAAGTCATAATGTGATAATGTAATGTAAAAAATAGTGTCAGTTTCACCGCATACCGTTATCTCCCCTGGCCATATTCCAAAAATGACAAAAATAAAAAAAAACTCCCTTTTTGGTTGTTCCATTCTGAGCTGACAAAATTCAATAAAACATTCACATATTCATCCACAGCAGAGGTGGGTACATTGCTGTGCTTCTGGTGTTCATTCCAATACAACAGGAGACAACAATCAACTCTTTTAATACTAAGGCCTTGTTCACACAAGCGTCTGATCAATCGTTTTTCTGATGTTCGTGGCATCAGGTGAGCACGGATTAAATGCCCACAGTGTTTCTGCACATTGGAGTGAATCTGACTGGGTTTTGATGAGTGGCGTTCGTTCAGCTGAGCATTCGGATTGGGTCAAAAAAATGTCCAGACCGCACACGTTTCCTTGCCGTCAATTTATTTTGTATTTTTTTTTTGAACAATTTTTTATTTGGTTTTCAACATATCAAACAAATCACAAGACATAAAGTAAGACAACAACATTTCCCAACACCCCCCCCCCCAACTCCCCACCCCCTTGCCGTCAATTTCTGCTAAAAATACGATGAGTGCAAAGAAACATCTGCATTGTGTTTACATGTCATTATTCTACCGTTCTGGAGGACTGAATATATCCCATGATTCTTCACGTGCTGTGCAGTCAGAGGGTGAACGATGAGGTTTTCTCTGCCTACGTCACTGTTTCAGGAGAATTTGTAACATAAGGACGTCAGGGTTCAGATCTAATAGTTAAAATCATTCTCTACCGTGATAAGATATTTATTGGAGCTGAACCTTGACGTCCTTAAGTTAAAAATTCTCCTCATACCGTAACAATATATACAGTCTTATGCAAAAGTTATAATAAAGAAAAAAAAGTTGATAATTTTTTGTTGATTGATGCATAGTTACTTTTAATGTCATAAATTGAACAAAAAAAAACATTATAATGGCACTGTGCGAAAGTTTGGGCACAATTAAAAGATGGGAGTTCAGGGGAACTGTGGGACAGCAGAAGAAAACCTTATCTGCATCCCAATCATAAAATCCAACCTCAGAAGTATACAACAGAACATCTACAGAAGCCTGAGGCATTTTGGAAACAAGTGCTGTGGACTGATGAAGTTAAAATAAAACTCTTGGCCACAATCAGCAAAGGCATGTTTGGATCCTAAACAAACCTTGAAATCCACCATGGACGAACTCAAGAGACACAAGCTGAAGGTTTTTGGAATGGCCATCACAGTTCCCGGATTTAAACATCATTAAAAATGTGTAGGTAGATCTTAAAAGACTGTGAATGCAAGACGACCAAAGAATATGACAGAACTAGAAGCTTTTGTAAAGAAATAATGGGAGAAAATCCCAAGTACACGAATTGAAACGCTTTAAAAAGTGTTTGCAAGCTGTGATATAAGATAAGATAAGATAATCCTTTATTGTCCCACAAGTGGGAAATTTCACAAAGTTGAGAAAAAAGCTCGTAAAGAGCGGAGCTGCTGCAACAGGCTGCCGCACTCTGTGGGGGTGCCAAGAAAGGGATATCTGCCAGAGGAGGTGTTACTAAGTACTGATTATAAATTAATTCATCAATTAATTCTATTATATTATAAAAGTAACAAGAAAAATATGAAGATCAATGTATGACAAGCCACAGTGCTACTACAACTGCATGCTAACGTTCTCATCTTCTATCTTACAATACATCCGGGACTGAGAAAAACACTTCATAGAGCTAAAAATTCACCGCTAAAGCACCTTCCCTCTCCTCAGACACGACAAAATGTTAAATAAGTTACAAAACACAAACGAATCAAAGTGGAGGTGATGGCAACCACACAATTTGTTTACCAATATGATGCCTGATGCCTTTTGTACATTAGACTACCATGAGTGCAACCCTGGATGCAAATGTGGCCTTGGTGTTAGGAGGATCCCATAGGCTTATCATTGAAAAAATACTATATAATAATCGGGTGCCTACTATTATGTTCCTTCATTAGTCGCAACATTTTTTATCCAAAAGGCCCTCCCTAGTTGTAATACCAGATATCTTCTAATAATAGCCCGTCTCTTATTGACACCCTTTCCAATTAATGTCAGTTTTGAAGAGATGACGCGACAAATAGCATATATGTCTCCAACAGCAGACAAGTAATACCCCACCCCACCCCCACCCCCACTTCCACAGACACACGCCTCCAAACTTTCACTTTCTACTGCCGTGTTTTAACAGAATTTATTCCCTAAAATTTTGAAATGGCTTAAAACAAACCTCTGATTTCTAAAGACATTATATGAGTGTAACACACGTAATTACTCTTATCTGCTGTGATATCTGAGGGTTATTGACGGATATTAAGCGGCTCTGATAAACTTATCGCTGCATTCGGTGCTAAACCACTCCCACAATAACAGCCAATCACAGACAAGTATCACCACCGAACAGACAGAGGCAGGATTTTAGTCGTGATGTTTTATCTTCTGTCAAAATAAATGCGAAGAAACTGCACGACATTTTGTGGCCGTAAATACCATCACCATTCCGTCTGTGAGGAGAATAATAACCCGTCTCCAACAAACACCTGTCTCTATTAAACGCCGGGAAGTCCCATACATTTTTTAAATAAACACTGGGGCTACTATTGGAAGATATACAGTATAAGTTTTGGACTAGAAAAGTAAAAAATCTATTTAGGGTAGAGAGGAAAATGCAAAGCACTACAAAGTAAAACATTACCAAATTAATAAATAGAAAGAAAGACACACAGACAGATAGTCCCAAAGACTAAGAGCTCAATGGATATCATATTGATTATTAGGGCTGAAGTTTAATTCTATCCTATATTGTATAATATTGATAGGTTTTTATTGGCGGATTTTAATAATATCGTAATCTAATCATGCAGAGCTTGACAACTGGCACTCTGACACATTAAATATAGCACTCAAGCCTCAGGTCCAGAAAACAGACTGGGGGTGGCTGGGTGAAAGAAAGATCAATTTAAATAAGATAATCTATTCAAACTGTGGAACAAATGATGGTTATTAAATCATCACACTTCATATATGTTGTAGATATCTGTAGTTTCACAACTGTAAAATAAGATTATCTACATTAGTCCTTTTTTCCAACGAATGTGGTCAAAATCCCCATTAACGACCCGTGCCACTGAAATAGTCCATCTAGGTTCACTGTTCTCCTCCAGTCTAGTAACCCAACACAAACAAACGCATGGTGGAGACATAGCTACCATTAATCTATTCTAAAATCACACATGCCTTTCTAAACGAAAATACAAGCACACGTCCATCCTTTAGCTTAAACAACATAACCACACACACAAACCTCCACTGTTTACACTTTTGCAGCCGGCTAGGCTAAGCTAACCATCATATTCATAACGTCTCCCTACAGCTAAAATTAAACTGCAGTGTTTCTTAAAACTCTGCACAGTTTAGGATGTTTGTCCACACTTCTCCCAGCTCACTATATTCCCAAGTCCTTCCAGAAGTTGCTAGTAGTGTTCTGTGAGCGACGGAAACGCACTAAATGTGTTGTTTTCGAAGCCCCCCCTCTTTTCCCGCAGAATCTAAACCAACGTCCTTCATAAGACGCAGCTATGCTAAGCTAACGAATACAAACTTCTGAAAATTGCATTATTCACGTACAGCTCACGTTTTCCCACACGAAAGGCACGTACACAAATGGTGTTGTTAAATAAATGTTAAGTAAAATGCTGAGAATAGGCGAGCAAAAAGCAAAACAGGCTGACAAACGAAAGAAAAAAAAACGTAGCTTACCTTAAGTAAAGTTTGAAACTTTCAGCTCCGCCATAGCGAGCTAACTTCGGCGGGGGCGGGGCGATGACGCATGCTCATTTGCATATTCAAACGAGACGAGGACGAGAGGTTAAATGTGAAAACAGAGAAAGTAATGGAGAGGGAGATGACACACCATGTGTGTTTGTGAGTGTGTGCAGTTTGGCTGCAAAATGACTGTAAAATTTTTATTTGTTTGTTTGTTTTTAAGAAATTCAATAAAACATCTAAATATACATACACAATGCAGTAAATAATGCAACACCGCACAATTATTCTTATTTGTTCAATTAAACATTCTGATGAATGTATGTATTTTTATCAGTATGTTCAGAAGAGCAAAAAAAGATCCCCGTTAGCTCGCCCCGTTAACATGGCGGTGCACAGGGGTGCAGCAGCTCTACGGGTTTATTTTACAATTCTTAGTTTGTCTGAGTACTTGTCTAGGGTCCTATGTCGGGCACAATATGTGTACAGTAGATCAGAATTATTTAACATTAAGCTTTCAAGCTACTTTTAAAATGACCAAGTCAAAAAGATCGACCAAGAATAAAAATGCTAAAAAAAAAATTGTAAATATATAAACATTTAGTATATTTTATATTTAAAATATATGTTGTTTACCTTGCATAGCAGCATGAACATGTATCGCTCAATGCATTTTGGTCATTACCTTCTACAATGACATCTTGAACTGAATGGAAACAGCCAGAGTTACATAATCTGGACATAATCCCCTCGCTTTTTGGTGTGTAGTCAGTGTTGTACTTTTTAATGAACAGTCTGATTTTGGTTTCTTACTTGGTTCAGCTCCCCCACTCATTTTTACACCCTTTCTTTAGAAGCATATAAACTGGAAGCCGCTAACTTGGTGACTTGGCTGAAGTTTAGCAGTAACTCACGCGGTGACTGAGCATGTGCGGTTTGTTACGAAAAATGAGGCCAGATGGGCTGTTGTGTATGTCAATCAACTGCCAAATGCCACAGTGGGGATGGATAATTGACTAACACACTTTTTAATGACTTGTAGTGCCTTCACGATCGACCGGTAGATCACGATGGACGTATTGGGCACCCCCAGGATAGGCTAAGAAAGCGACCAAGCAAACCTGCACTCCTGAGCATTTTTTTCACCAACACCAGATCCATTACTAATAAAACAGACAAACTGGAACTCCTCACCGCATCCAACTGCTTCATGGTCATCACGTAAAGCTGGTTACATGTTCCATGTGGATTTGCAAGCAAATTATGAGACTAACTGTTGCACGTTGTGCGTTATTGACTGGTAATATGAACTATTTTATATTTTGTATACATCATACTTTAAATTAAAAATCGTTCTCAAATTTGCTTTTCTCATTACGAACTGCATGTAATGATGCTGCGGAGGCTTTATTAACAGCCGGCAACATGCTAGTGTCATGCAGCAACATGAGCGTGCAGTGCACATTTGAGAATTTAGTAGGCTTTTAAGTACACTCTACTACCATATATGACAGACAAACACAGAAAAAAGGAGCCAGCACCGTAATCATGACCCCCATGATCTGTTACAATATCGCCTCTCATCACATTTAGGGTTCACACCAATGGAGCCGAGCTACAGGAGTACAGGAGAGACAGGTGCTCTGCAATAAAAAAAGCACAGGAACACACTGACAACACATAAAATCTCAATTAAACAAAAATATCATGCTGGATATCTTTACTAATATAAACTGGGTAATGTGTTATGAAAGAAAGGATGCCACATTGTTTGATGGAGGCCGGTCTATTTTTCCAAAATTTCATTGCAGCACCTCAAACTGGTACTCAGTAGTTTGTATGGCCCCCACATGTGTGTATGCATGACTGACAATGTGATGTGATGATGGATGGTGCCCTCCCAGATCTTTTCCCCCCACAACCAATACCCCATTGTTTGTTCGGTTGGAAATCAATAGTTTATTATGATTTTATATAAAAAATATTAATTCTGTCTTTTTAAATCCAGTCAATTTAGCAAACTTAATAAATAAATAGATAAATAAATAAATAAATAAATAAATAAATAAATGGATGGGTGGCCAGATAGACAGAGGGAACAGGAGCACAGGTCATAAAACATGGCTGGTTAGCTGTAGACAAAGGTGGTGAACCTAAAAAGAGAAAATCAGATCATGCGGTACACATAGACCATGAACAACGAGCTGGGAAATTGTCCTTTGCGTTTAACCAACCCATGACACCTAAGAGCATACAGCAGGAGCTGGAGCAGCCTGGGGGCAACTCAACGACACTTCAACCATGGACCACAGCCTTCTCCAATCCTTGGCATTTCTGGATCTGGAGACATTAGCTCCAGTCCTAATATAACACACCTGACATAGATAATGATAAATATTACATAATGATAACGATAAAGGCCTTCAGAGTGTTACAGCCAGATGTGCTGCACAAATTCCATAGATGTCTCTGCTCTGTACAAGTGGGTCCTACTTCTGACACTAATGTAATGATTTTTTAGCTCATGAAAGGATGAAGACTGACAAGAAGGTACTGCTCGAATTGGGACAAGCCCTCACTTTATTAAAGCCCTTTATAAGAGCTCTAAGCATATGTGTGCCCCCAACTGGTGTAACACACACATAGCAACTCAAAATAAGCCCAGCGCTTCAGCACTGCTAAATGGCTAGATCCACCCACCATGCCACTGAGCTGAACAGAAGAATCCAGCCATTTAACTCAAAGCTACACACAAAAACCCAAATATCACAACCAAGTCCCCTAAAACATAACAACAAAAAATACCCCCCAAACACAGTTCCAAAACATATATATATATATATATTGTGGACTTGGTTGTGTTATTTGTTATATATATATGTGTGTGTGTGTGTGTGTGTGTGTGTGTGTGTGTGTGTGTGTGTGTGTGTGTGTGTGTGTTTTTTGGGGTGTG
>JBBIGC010000131.1:27317628-27331705 GCA_037576955.1 Lepidarchus adonis
AAAGAGCATCAGTTCACCATAAACCGACCACGATCAGGTGCTCCACGTAAGATTCCTGTGTTAGGAGTCAAAAGAATTATCAGGAGAGTTCTCCAAGAGCCAAGAACCGCTCGGACAGAACTTCAGGAAGACCTTGCATCAGCAGGTAATTTTGTGTCAATAGCCCACTTAGAAATACACTTCCTGATAAAAATACTCACGTGTCAAATACTTATTCTCCCTACTGTGAGCAGTGAGCAGGGTTTAGATACTGCCCTAAGTACTTCCTATCATAGACAGTGTCCAACTGTTTGGTGATTCCCTTGGTTTCCCTTGCCCTGGTCACACCTTATCCAAATAATCAGCTCATTAACAACCCCTCCCTGACATGAAGGGGGCAAAGAAAACCCAGAATGTGCAGGGCAATAGGCCTCCAGGACCATGTGTTCAGTTCTCCAGGTAATATTGCAATGGCATCACAAGTTCCACATATATCTCTATAGGTCGTCTGACCTTGACTGCACCTGTGACCATAAAATTTGACATATATTTGACCGTAATATAAAAAAAAATGAATATGTCTATTTTTTTACAATATTATAGAACATCTTACAATGGATGCAAATACACTACTAGATACTATTCCACACAGTACAGTATACACAGAGCAGAGCTTTTGACTGAGTAGATATGCTATGGTTATTGGCACATTTATATATGATTGCTAGGACAACAAATGAAGCTGTCATCCACAATAAATACAGTATTAGGACAACTACTCTCATGACTGGTCATTTTGCTAGGCATCCAGGAGGAGGAGAGCATGTTCAGGCTCTTAAAAATATAAAGCGTCCTACAATGAGCCACACACACTTCCTTCGAAATAAAAAATAGCATCTCAGATAAACGTGGAGGCAGAGTGTTGAAATGACAACAAAGTAAGAAGAGACAGTTTATGGTGAACTGTTGTGAGGAAAACACAGAGCCTTTTCTGGAAGAACCAGTCTCTCATCGCCTTTGACCCTCTGGGTTGGGGAACGTGGAAGAGATAGAACCGCTGTTCAGATATTATGCCATGTTCAAAAGTATCCAGACGCCTCCTTGGTTAATATTTCTTTCCAAAAGCAAGGGTGCTGGTCCTTCTTTTCCTTGAAAACCACCCTTTACTCTTCTATGAAGGCATTCAACTAGATGTTGGATTTGATTGCCTTCAGGCAAAAGAGGTTTAGTGAGGTCAGGTACTGATGTTTAGTGGTTCATGGAGCTTCATCATGCCAGCTCATCTCTGAGGTGTTCAATTGAGCTATAACATGGCAAATAATCTCTGAGATGTTCAATGGAGCTTCATCACGCCAGCTAATTTCTGAAATGTTCAATGGAGCTTCATTACGCCAGCTCATCTCTGAGATGTTCAATGGAGCTTCACCATGCCAGCTCATCTCTGAGGTGTTTAATGGAGCTTCATCACACCAGCTCATGTTTGAGGTGTTCAACGAAAAGTCATCATGCCAGCTCATCTCTGAGGTGTTCAAAGGAACTTCATTATGCCAACTCATCTCGGAGATGTTCAATGAAGCTTCATCATGCCAGCTCATCTCTGAGATGTTCAATGGAGCTTCATCATGCCAACTTATCTCTGAGATGTTCAATGGAGCTTCATCATGCCAACTTATCTCTGAGATGTCCTTCATCTCTCCAAAGATCATGATGCTTGGGGGTATGCTCACAGAGGAAGTCAGTCCAAGAGTGTTTATATATGAAGACAGATGGCTGTGCTCTTTGTTATTCCTGGGTGCATCCTAAAGTATCTGAAAGTGCACTGATTCTAAGAGGCATCTGGACACTTTTGGACGTATAGTATATCTTCCATCCCTTTTAACATCACCAAAACCTGACCGTGGCAACGTAAACCTCAGAAAAACTTCGAAAAAACCTCTCCGGGACTACAATCGCTGAGGAAAAAGCCTCTCCAATGTTTAGTCCAACCTGTGTTTTCCTGCTTTTCAAGCCAACCGAGCTTGGTGCATCCATGACAGCCCACAATGGCCGTAAGTCTGGTGTGTATCTATGAAGTTCTATGGCTCAGAGTGTAGCTGGGGTCACACCACCGTGCTGATGCCACAGTGCTTGGGTTTGGAGCTGGACGACTGCTGCTGCTCTCTATGTTGCCGGAGATGATGGTGGTGGTGGTGAGCGAACTGAGGGCGGTGCGTGTGAGCGTGTGGGACGGCGGCGTGGCCTGAGTGCTGTCGGTAGAGGCGAGGTGCAGGCCCAGGCTGGGGCGGGAGATAGTGGTGATGGTGGTGATATGGCGGAGGGTTCTGCGGAAGCGGACATCGCTGTCCGTGGTAACCGTGCACCACCTGCACCTCCATCTTGGCCTGAGCAGTATGGTGTAGGTTGGTGGGGTGCGGCTTGTGGGAAATGAGGGTGGGGTGACCCGGGGGGTGTGGCGGCAGAGGATGAGGATGAGAAGGGTAGCCCTGTGCCGAAGGCTTTCCCCGTTTGCTACCAAAGAGCGATCCTAGCAGGGAGGAGGAGGAGGAAGGAGGGTTGGGGCCTGGGCGGGACGGGCACTCCCGGGCTGAGGAAGGAGCTCTTCGGCGCAGGTGAGGACTGCTAATGTTGGAGCCCTGTGGGCAGAGACAGGCCAGGCAGAACGTTGTCAGAACAGACACAACATTTAGCTCTAAACGTACATATACCCCTTAAAAATGAAGGCTGGAGGCCGGTGTCCAGCACAGTTTGGTCAATTACCTCCTCAGGCACACTCACTACACCTGGCATTTGAACCAGGTGTGTGGAATCGGAAGAACAACCAAACTGTGGACACCGGCTCTCCTGGAACGGAGTTCGACACCTGAATCTTTCAACCGAGTGGATCCAAACAAGGTATTTAAGAAACCAAACGTGGTTTCTCCATTTCTCCAAAGATCTCTTTTGCTACCTTTGTTTTGAAGAGCACTCTTTCCTCCATGACAGGGCTCCCCAGCTCCGGTTCTGGAGTCCCGGTTTCCAGCACAGTTCAGTGATTTCCCTGCTCAAGCACACCTGGCCCAACTCATCTGTAAATCTTTAGGTGTGTTTGAAGAAGGACACTACCAAACTGTGCTGGACACCAGGACCAACAATGGCCACCCCTGATGTGAGAACAAATTTTGGCAAAATTAACGGCATTGTCAAGTATTTTCATCTCCACGGGGGCAGCCAATACTCGGGTCTAATCCTGGGACAAGAAGATGTAACTGTCAGACAGAATTGGGCCTCATTTTGTAAGAGCGGATAATTATACCATAGTAACAATAGAGTCACTGTTCCAGTGGTCAAATATCGCTCTTACGAGCTGGGGTTCCACACTACAGGCCAAAAGTTTGGAAGCAGCACTGATTTTGGTTTGGCGACATGTTTTCTGCAATAGTGTGTGTAAGAAGTTGTTAATGAGTTATTCTACTATTCTGCTGAGTTTTATTGTGGCTCCAGTCACATCCATCTAATTCCCCCATTCAGATGATCCTGGAGGCTTCATCAACTAAATGAGTGTGTTACACCACTAATCAAAATGGATGCCACTGTCCATCATCAAGAGATGGGGAGTTCTGTGGCCAGAAGTCCAAGATAGCGCTTTGGTTGAGTAGGATAGCCCTCCCTCTCCTCTCACCAATCAAATGGGTTCATGTTCGCTAATGTAACTGTACAGTTCTGTGCAGTCTTTAAAATCTTATTTAAAAGCTTTATTTCCTCCAACAGAACATTAATATCAGTATAATTGTAAATAACAGTAACACAGTAAACACTGACTTTATGTGTGAATGTTTTGGCTTCACTGTTTTCTCATGGAAGCTTAGTGTTGATTGTAGTCACCATCAAATCCTTGGTTTGGCCTCAAACAGTCCTTCCTTCCATTAAATCAGGTTCTGCTGGAGCTTCACACATCCATGCGATGCTGTTTCACTGTTGCATTGTAACATTCACTTGTCTAGAAACACACTAGAAATGGCTTGATTTTGTGAAGGTGCGATTTTGTGATTTGAAAACAGTTATATTTAGCAGAAAAACCAAAAGGGTTGAATATTGTAGAATAAAACATCGTAAAGATTAATGTGTATTGTCTGCAAATTCAATAACTGTGAAATATTTTATAACAGTCACTGCTTGCTTCCATACTTTTGGATTGATGTGTATATACACCACTTACCATATCTACACATTCACACTGATAGTCAAACATAGCATATAAAAAGTACTGGGATTTATAAAATATGAAATAGTACAAATTACAGTTACAAACAGAGAAACGGTGTGACAATCCATAATAGATCAAATGTATTTGCAATTTTAAGCAAAACAAACACAAATTAGCAATCTAGTCCATATACTCACTGCTATTTTCAGTGGCGCTTGAAAGTTTTCGAACCCTTAAAATGTCTGTATTTTTATATGAATGTGGCCTAAAATCTCCTCTGATTATCAGACAAGTCTTAAAAGTAGATGAAGAAAACCCAGTTTAACAAATAAAACAAAAATTTTATTTTTTGTCCAAAAAACGTCCAATAACATATCTGCATGTGGCAAATGTAAGTGAACCATTAGGATTATCAATGTAATTTGAAGATGAAATCAGTCTCCCCCAATCAGCAGTCAGATTCAGGACCATTGTTATTTTATCTAGAAGTAGTCAACCATCAAAGATAACTCCAACTGCAATCTGTGTAATAGTAAGAGAGGTTACAAAAGAACCCAGGGTAAGATCTGCCTTACATGCCCCCCACCCCCACAAAAAAAACAAATGTGGACAAACAAGACGATACTAAAATCATATTTTGTGAATGGTTGAAGCAAAAATAGATGTGTTTGGTTCATATGATGAGCGTTACATTTGGAGAAAGACACAGCATTGTAGCATAAGAACCTTATCCCAACCGTTAAACATGGTGGTGGCAGTGTTCTAGTTTGGGCCTGTTTTGCTGCATCTTGGCCCGGACGGCCTGCCATCATTGATGGTGCAATGAATTCTGAACTAAACCAGAAAATTCTAAAAGAAAATGTCAAGACATTTGTTCGTGAACCGAATCTCAAGAGACAGTGGGTCAATGCGTAAAGCAGAATAAAGTGAATGTTCTAGAATGGTCAAGTCAAAGTCCTGACCTTAATCCAATAGAAATGTTGTGGAAAGACCTAAAGTGAGCAGGTAATGTGAGTAAACCCACAAGCATCCAATAGTTGAAGCTGTCCTGTATGGAGGAATGGGCTAAAATGTAGACGTGTAGGACTATCAACAGATATTGTAAACATTAATTTACTGCTGCTTACCACATACTAGTAGCCCAGGTTCACTTTTGCCACATGTAGATATGTATTTGGATATTTTTTTATTTTCATCAAATACATGACCAAATATAATTTTTTGTTGAACTAGGTTTTCTAGGTTTCATTTACTTTTTAGACTCATTCATTCAAATCAATCATTGTTTTAGGTCACATTCATTAAAAAAAGTAGAATTTCCAAACTTTCAAGCACTAATGTATTTTGACATTACAGTCTGCATCCATTAAGTTTTTTTTTTTACTGTTTTATAATTTGCTACATTTTAAACATTTATTTCACATTTTTATTAGCAATGGTAAGAGTTGACCATGTAAAGTAATAGAACACAGATGACTGAAACTGAACCAGCTGAAGGATGCTGGCAGGATGTGACAAGGTGACATGTAGGAGAGCATTTAAAGGAGCATTCCACCCAAAAAACCATCCCGTGATATCGGGAACTGTGCTTGAAAACTTTGTGTTGTGATATGACAATGATGCTCAACCTAATTCCACTCAGTTCCATCTGAATGTTCCACAATATTGTGCCGTCACCTGCAACTCATAAGCAGATGCTAGTAATGACATCACATTCTCAAACTTGTTTCATTGGAATGAAAATGTAAAAGAATGGAATACAGTATGTTGAATGCCAGGGAGTGGTAACAAATTGTCGCTGTCATAAGAAAACCTGAAAATATGCAGACACTAAGTGCATTTTAATATGGCAAAGTCTGTACATACTGAATTATTACATGCTACAAAAATGTAGCATGATTCTATTATTTTTACACAGATTCATTTGTGTGTTTTTTTTATAGTTTACATTATAGAGTGCATATCTTGAATTTTACTATTGGTTTTTGTCTCCAAGAAGTCCACTTGTTATTCATTTTCATCCCTTACAATTACAGGGGGTTCTCGACTTACGTCGGGGATTCGTTCCTCCGAAACTGCTTTAAATAAGCAACAACTTGCGACATTAAATGAGGGCATTTCTTGGTCAGTCCACCAGAGGGAGAAATTCACCCACCTGAGGCTCTGTTATGCCTTTTTCTGAGCATTTTATGCTACTTTCACTTTCGTCAAATCATTTTCCAGTGCCTTTAAAATACAGTTAGTATCCAGTGGTGGTCTGGTGATTAGGACCTCGCCTTTGGGATCAGAAGGTTGCAGGTTCAAGTCCCAGCTCTGAAAATACTGAAGTACCCACTACACTGCTGTTAAAAGCTGCCCACTTAAAGGTCACTTATAGAATAGAATAACATATGTAAATGAGCTCTGTTTTGACATCGTTCCTCGTTCATTAAGCAGAGCAGGCTGAACACTTATAGGTTAAAAATTCATGTCAATGCATAGTTTTTGTGACATCACAAAAACTGTACATTTAAATGGACATTTTTCCCCATTGATGGACTTTATGTACTTAACTCATCTACGTACACATGGAGCAGCAGGCAGTACCTCAGTGGTGTCTGGCCTGAGCCTACATTCACATGGGCAAGAAACTAACCACTAGGCCACATATTCATAAAGCCTCTGCCAGAGATAAAAGGTTTTCACATGACAGCAACCACATATCTCCTTTATAGAGTGCCCTCCACAACCCTGAGAATGCTCATGCACACCATCCTGGAAGTTCTGGACATTCACTTTCCTACCTGAACCCATGGAGTCACATGACCTGCAATTCACTGGAAGCTTCATTTGTGAAGGCTACCTACCTAGTGTGTCTGGAGCGTCCCAGCCAATATCCTGCAAACTATCTTGTGGCGAGACGTTAAATACTAAATTACGGAACTGGGGTGGAATGCTCATTTAAGCGCTGAAAGGTATAAAACAATAATAAAATCACATTAGAACAAGCCTGGGGAGAAACCTCACATGCATCTCGTTAGGATGATGAGAGCAAATCCTTCACATGCAAAGGCAAAAAAGTCAGTCCACATTTCCACAGTTCAGCTGAGCAGCAGCTGTAGGCATTCAACACTTGGACTTTAGCAAACTATGCGCTTCCATCGCTCCGTCAGCGGCCTTCATACATACTGACTAACAGGAACCTCATCATTATGATCTACAGACAAGGGCAGTAAGGGTCCCAAACGTTCCACTTAATGGAGGGTCATGAAAAGAAGACATGAACAATGAACATGTATGTGCTAATGAAATCCACATCCTTGCTGATTCTTATTATATAGGTCCAATCAAACGCCACCAGAAAGGACTCGCTTCTTAGCAGGTCAATAAGGAGGAATGGACAAACTAGGATTGTACACTCTTAAAAATAAGAGGTTCTTTTTAAGCTGCCCCAAACTAGTATTATTGACAGCAGTACTTATATCCTCGCCCTTACAAAAAGAATTAGAGTTTTATATGTAGATATATAATGGTTTTGTTAACACAGTTTCATTTTTCTCAAATCATTTCATTTTGATTATTTGCACTCCATTCCAGATACTTCCTGCCTATTTTGTGACTCTGTGTCTCTGTAGCATTAGCGATTTCCTCTTTCTCTACTGTATTCTGATATACAGAATGTACTGTGCAAAAGTCTTAGCCCCCTACGAATGGCTTAATTGATCTCAGCACTGAGTGTCTTTCTGCAGCAAGAACACAAGTGAACATTACAGTAAAAGCAACAGTAAAGCAGTAAAAAGGATCAAGATGTTTGGGTCCAGATCTCCTCTCCATGTCTCCAGCCATTGCAGAACCTGGTTTAATGGAAGGAAGGACTGATTGAAGGATTTGATGGCAACTACAAGTACTGGGCTTCCATGAGCAGAGGTTGGGAAATGGTGAAACCAAGACACTGACACAAAGTTAGTGTTTACTGTGTTACTGTTTTTTACAGTTATACTAATAATGTTTTGTTGGAGGGAAAAAAAGACTTTTGCACAGTACTGTATAAAAGTTGGGTTACCTACTGCATGGTTCTTCCATTTGTGGCCAGTTCCCTGCTCAGACACACCTCAGTAGCTCAGTTAATTACCAGGTTCACATGTGTTTGAGCAGAGAAACCACTAAACACTGTTGGAGGCAGGTTCTCCAGGACAAGACATAATAGTAGCCTGTACTAGCATCATGTCTTACTGGAACATGAATTAGATTGGGAGCAGGGAAAATAAGATGGAGATGCGAAACCCTGTCCCCTGTAATTATAAAATTTAAGACCTGAAACTGGATTGAATTTTTGGAGTAAAAACCATCGGCAGTATGATTTGTTCTTGCACTGTGCTGCATAACATTGACCTACCCATGCCATAAACCTGTCATGGCAGATGTAATACGTTGTCTTGTTCAGCGCATTTGTTCTACAGCGGTGATCAAGAACATCTGTTCCATGGCATCACCCTAACGAACCCACTATTTATTTTTAAGAGTGTTGAGCACCTTCACTATGTGCCTCTAGAGCAGTGGTATCTAACCCTGGTTCTTCATGTTTTAGTGCCTTCCTGCTCCAACACACGTTTTTTCGTTGTTGAGCTGATGTACTTGAGCAGAGAAGACACGGCAGCTTGGAGCCCAGAACTGAAAATCACTGCTGTAGTCATAAACCAGTCCTGTTAAACATAGGTTGCAACGAATGGTTAAATGAGCCAACAGGAGACCAATGGTTGAGCAATGACAAACCGACAAGTTAGTACAGAACATGCTTGGTGTTGGAGGAACACGGCCATTGGCCTGCCGGTCGCCCTGAAGGCCACTCGCTCGCAGACAAAGCCCGACGTCCGGGAAAACAAGGCAAGCAGCTCATGCATGCATGTGAGCAGGCAGGCGGGTTAGGCATCAATAATCAAGTTTAACAAGGAAACCAAAAACGGAAAAATGTAAAGAATGAGCTTGTTGGAAAAACTATGAAGCGTAAAGAGGGTGCAAAGAACATAAACAGTAAATGTTTGGGTTTGTTTTTGGTTTGGTTTAATACCAATTTCTTGTTTTTTTGTTTTACAGTGCACATCAATCAACATAGAGGAAGTAAACTAGACATCCACTGCTTCCTACTTACTTCCATATTGCTGTCTAGTGATCCTGCACTGCTGCGGCGCCCACGCTTGCCTGCCCGAGACATGCAATACCACAGATTAGAGATGGGCATCAACACCTTATGGGCAGCTAGTGGTGTACACATCTTTGTTCATTCTAGGGGGCGCCAAAAGGGACATGTGAGCACACAGCAAGCCTAGACCAGTCTTTTTAAGGTGGGTAGTCAAGGAGGGAGTGGTGATCAGGGAAGCAGGGGGTGGTGGGGGCAGTAGTGGTGGTCTTGCAGGCATTATTATGAAGTGGTCATTTTCTAGGGCTGAATTCATTTCATTGATCTGTTCCACTCAGCTAATAAGCTATTGAATGGCAATTGCTGTGAAGTTGGACCAGCTTTACAGGTTGTTGGCAAAAATCCCATTCAACTCAATGGGAAATGATAGCACAGTTTGTTGAATTGCTGAGTTCAATTACATTCTAGAAAAAGTCAATACCATACGTGGCACACACTCAAAACATGGCAGCTTTCAGTAGAAGCTTTCCAACTAGAAGAATTTATTAGAAATGTTGGGGGAAGTTCTTAATTAGATTTTTCAACATTTGTTTAAGTATCCATTCTTGCTTGACATCCATTCTTCTTCTTCATGATGCACCAAATGTTTTCAATAGAAGGCAACAGGCCAGTCACGCTTTAAGGATATTCATTGTAACACAACTGCTTAAAAGTGTTCCAAAACTTTCAGCTGGTAATGTATGCCTCTCTAAACCTTTACATACTTTACATACTTCCAACTCCCCCATGCTGTGGGCACTGATGCACCCCCATACCAACCCAGATGTTGGCTTTTGTACCTTTATCTGATCTGGGTGGTCATTTTCAGCATTGGCACTGAGAACTTAGTATCCAATTTTTCCAAAAAACAAGCTGAAACGTATACACATCCGACCATAACACATGATTCCTAATCCTTTCGGTTCGTCCAAGATGAACTCGGGCCCAGAGAACTTGCTGGTGTCTCTGCTTAGAGTCCCTTGTTGCGTAAACACTTTCAAGCTGCATTCCTTGATACAGTTGTATCATGTGATGACGCTTTCCTGAATTTTTAAATCTTTCTGGATAAACTGTTGCTGTGCTCATACTTCCACAGATGTGTGCAATAACACAAATGTCTAAACGTATGAATTTTGCCGAAAAAACAAGCCATGTGCAACAATTTCTCCTCTGATTGAATGAATATTTTTGCCAACGTTCTGTGAATCTTGTCCAACATCTGTTAAAAAAAGAAAATATTTGTCTGTGGAGTGTGGGTAGGTCATACATATTTATGTTTATAACTAGGGAAGTGCCCAGATGAAAAGGTTTGCTTTATTTTTTTTCATTTTTTTGTTGGACTCGGTTCAACAGAAATTTGCTCAGATATTTAGACTCAAATTAGTCGCATAAATGAGCCAACTGGATAATAGAATAAAATCCCAAACAGTGAATGGCAGTTGACAGCCATGTATTATAGGCTGCTGGTCATCCTGTGCAAAAACATCCAAAGCCATTCTACTGCTGCCTTTCAATGAGCCACATAAGCCAATACAAGACATGGCACACACTCAAAACATGGCAGCTGATGAACAGATGACTGAAAGCTTAAAGCAGTCCTGCACACACACACACCGGCCTGCGGAGATCCTCATGAGCAGCAGGTAAGTAACAGTAGATCCAGTGGAACGAGGGGGGGATGAATAAAACAATGCTTTATATACATAACTGATTACAACTCATGCCACACTGTGTGAGTAAAAGCTTCAAATGAAGGACCTCGTCAATGATGTCGACCAAGCAATGGTGGAGCAGGGACACTCTTGTGGCGTGACAGTTTGGCCAAACTCAAAAGTTAGTGTCTATTTAAGGGGAAAATTGATGGGAACTAATAAAACAAATGGCTTTCTGTTCAATTCATGAATCAGACTCCTTTCATGGATTTCATTCCATCATTGCTGATGGCCAACTGACGGCAAAAAATTGAACCGAGATCAAAATGTTATGGCACTTGGAGTAACTTTTTCATCTTGGCATAATGCTGAAATGCAAAAAAATGGACTAAACTTCCTTGTATTTTATAATAAGTAACATAAATGTTGTTTTTTGCTTTAGCCAAGCACTGAATCGCCTCAAGTGCCTTTGATCAGATCAACATTATGGTCAGTTGGGTAATACTCATTGATGTATGAGACAGATGATTCACCAGTTTAATTCTTAACTATGAAGCAACAGTAAAATACAAATAAACATGGGATGTTATGGGGACAACAGGAGAATAAAAATGGAAAATTTTACACAAAAAGACAAAATTCACGTTTCGGCTGGATTTAACCTAGGCCACAGACTGGGAAAGAACAGTAAACAACATTGAAAAGTCTGAAAACGTGACTGTATGGAAAGAACAATGAACTATTAGTCAAGATCTCTTTTACTTTTGGTGACTCATCCATTACTCACGTCACAAATGTTTATAAAAATGTGTTTTCTCACGTCCTGGTCAGCTCTACAACATCAACCTGAAATCAAAAAAGCTTTTTTTAATCCTGGTGGTTTATGTCCATGGCCGATCCATTGTTATATCATTCAGAAGATTCTCGCCTTTTACCAAAGTATACTTTTGCCCACCTTCTGAAACCTATATGGTATTTTGTTGCAGAGAAAATGACACCAATAATTAACCAACCTTGTTTTCCCTCTCTCTCCCACTACCCTCAACTGTCATCAAGTATGAACATCTTCACTTCTGGCAGACGTCAGCTACTGTAACTTGTTCTCCTGAAACCCTGGGCAGGTCAAACTCCTCACTGGTTTTAGTCTGGTTTTCGGTTTTGAATCAGTTGTAAAATCATCTCATGGGTTATTTTGGTTAGTTTTTTCCACTGGCAACCACTGTTCAAGCAGAAAGACTTCAGGCATCTGCTGTTTTTAGTTATACTTAAGGGTGTTGGAGGCAAGAGTGAGCTCATTTATGTAAATTCGTTGCTCAGACTTTCATTTCATTGCACAACGCAACAAAAAATTTAATCGTCAGAGATTACAACCCACTTTTGTAGTACAATGTTTGATTCTGATCTCAGATCTGTGTTCAGTGTTTTCCAGTCTCGTCAGCTTTGTGTGTGTGTAATGTAAGTTTACACTGCACTCACATCTACACTGTATCAGAACCAATTAAGTAAACTGTTCAATCTCTTCAGTGTGATGTCAAAGAGTCTCACACTGGCTCCATCTACAGGACGGTGTGAGTGTTTCTTCAGAAACACTTACAGTCTGATCTTCTTCTTCCTCTGGGTCTGATTATGGCCGTACAGCATCCAGCAGTGGTCACATCATCTTCTCATTCCAGAAACCTTGGTAGCGACGTTCCATTTACTGAACGTCCTGGTGAGAATGTTCTCCTCACTCCTCACTTTTCTGGAAAGATCTTTAGATGGGAGCAGGAAGTGGATTTTCAGTCACATGCCACATCCCAGTTTCTGCTCTGAATCAGCAGCTTCTGAATCTCCTTCCTCATGTGCAGGAGACTTATGGTCTAGAAAGTTCTCACAGAGTTGTTCCAGAGGAGCGGTGCAGCCCTGGCTTAGTCTGATTCTACCAAATATCATACAATACATCACCAGCTTCATCACAACGAAAAAACTGAAATCAGCATGAGAACTCTACAGAACCCACTGAACTTCATCAGTGAGGAGAACAGCTTGTTGACTTGTGGTATCTTCATTTCTCCAGTGCAAAGCAAATCAGATCCCAAGCACATATAGACTGATCAACACCAACATGGGCAAGGGCAAATCTTTTCGATTTTTCAATTTCAAATGATGATTAGACATAAAAAGGACTTAAATGTTTCTAGAGATGTGACCAGGACATGAAAAAGTTGCATTATTTCATGGCTAAGGTTTGGGATAAATGTATCAATTTGATTTGTCACCAAACCTTTAAATGTACTGAATCAATGTAAGCTGTCATCTATAATCCTAAGAAATATACAAAACAAAGCTATAATCTACCAAAAAAAGAACCGATTACAATACCTTTCCTCCAATATACACCTGTACACATCCGGACCTGTAGCAGTGCACTAAAACTCACCTGCTTCAGAAAGGTCACGCAGGGAGCTGCTGAGCGCACTCCGCTTTAACCCCTCGCCCATGGCATACGTGTCATCCAGGCTGGCGCGGCTCATGGTCCCATTGCCTGTCTCTTTCTTCAGGCCTGACATGCTCTGAGACATGCTGGGTCTTACTACACCTTTCTGCTTCTCCAGCTCAGCTGTAGAGATGAAAATTCACACCTAGTTAGATACACCTGCATTCATACAAACAGAACCTTAAAAATGTGTGTAAAACCTGGAAATATCTATGTAATTTTAAACATACTTGAATATCAAAAGTTAAATACAGTCTCATGCAAAGGTTTGGCCACCCCTTGATAAATAACAGATTTTGGTGATTTCATAATTGAAAAGATTTAACACAGTCTCTCTAGAACATGGGAAAAATACACAATATTTTTAGCAAAACTGATGAATAGTATCCTGCACCCTAAGAGTTCCAAAGTTTCAGATTCTTTTTACAAGGGTTCAGACCTTAATCATCTCATTAGATCTGATGCATGGCAACAGCTTTCAGTAAATGTCATTAGTAAATGTCATTAATAAATGTCATTAGTAAATGTCATTAGTAAATGTCAGCTGGTGCCAATTTCAAACCTTGTGCACACACTTGTGGACACTCAACAACCATGGGTTCCTCTAAGCAGCTGTGTAAGACTCTGAAATT
>JBBIGC010000131.1:27336630-27354947 GCA_037576955.1 Lepidarchus adonis
TCCATCGGCCAATAGGATTCGTAGACAGAAACTGTCAAGGTCCCGCCTCCAAACTGCCAAAACCCACCCCCTTTCAAGCCGCGCGCGCAGAAATGTCACTCGAGCAAAAAAGCTTGTCGTGTGTAATGTAATCTTCGAGAGGAAAAAAGAACATACAAAGAACACACTTAATTTTCGTAAGTTGAGTATGTCGTATGTCAAAGACCCTCCGTATTCATAAATTCAGCAAATAAGCATCAATTATGATGTAAAATGTGCAGAAATGTGCTCTTGCTATATAAGACTGTAATATAAAATTACTCATAGTTATTCTTTCCTCCCATTTCTGTGCTATCTTGAAAGATAAGACTTCCCTAGCAATGGCCTCAGTATCCATTTTGCACCAGCAAAAGTGTTTTGCATCGCTACACCACAACATACAGTGACTGGAAGAGTAAACTTACACATCCCAGACCATGATGAAGAGAGCCAATCTGCAAAACAAAGAAAAAGGCAATCAGTCATGTTTGTAAAATGTTAAAATGAGGCAGCTTTTTGTAATCCACAGCATGATGCACATTTTCTTTATACATATCATCACATTAGTCAGCTCATTAGATCTGATGCAGGGCAATAGCTGTCATTAGTAAATATCAACTGGTGCCAATTTCAAAGCTTTACAAATACTCTGACTCTTCAAACCTTGTGCACACACTTGTGGACACTCAACAACCATGGGTTCCTCTAAGCAGCTGTGTAAGACTCTAAAAATGCCCACAATGCAGGAGAAGGCTACAAGAAGATAGCAAAGCCTTCTCAGCTTGCAGTTGCCGCAGCGATAAATGTAATGTATCTTATCTCAAATAATCTTTGCCCAGATGTGTTTTTAAAATGACTGAGATCAGTTTTGCTTGCACAGAATGCAAATCAAGTCCACTCTTTTACAGAGAGAGATTATTAGGCAGAGAGCCCTTTAGGTTTAGACATTGTCCATGGGACCTTAAGGTCACAGGTTCAAGTCCCAGCCCTGACACCACAATAGTGCCCTTGAACAAGGTACCGTCCCACTACACTGCTCCCTGGGCACTGTTCGTAGTTGACCGCTGTTCCAAATATGAATAAGTTAACTTTGGTTGGACATTGTCCATGGGATCTGATGATTGCAGGTGCAAGTTCTGGCCCTGGCACCACTGAGTTACCCTTGGACAAGGTACCATCGCATTACAGTGCTTCATATTTAATGTAAGCATTCAGAAAGGTTAAAAAGTAGTTACACCCCAAATAAAACCTGCATGTTTTGTTTAAAATACCAAACATTGTTATTTCAGCATCTGCTGCACTCCCTAGTGACATTCAGCTAAATCACAATACATTGGCAACTTCTCCCTTGTTGTTTGGTAGCTATACTTCCACAGAGATGGACCAATGAGAACGCTCAATGCAACAATTTACTCCTGTTGTTTTTAAGACCTGACTATTCGGGGGGTTTCCAATTTCGACTGTAAACTTTACAGGTTTATATGAACCGCCTAAATGTTCCATCCTGGAAATTAATGTTGGATGTTGCTTTTACAGCACACGTCACTTACCGGCTTCTTGCCCACAATGAGTTTTTCCACCTTCTGCACCTGAGATACATGGTCTTCATTGGTCTTGAGCTCCTTCTGACGAATACGCTCGTAGATACCGATCAGCATCTCACGAGGGATGTCCTCGCCATCATCAACCCCTACACACAAATACAGTGGAGGTACTTTTCTTTTGTTCAATTAAGGCTTTTCCATTGAGTTATGAAGCTTGAACCAATTGCGACTGACTAGAACTTCCTGACAGGAGGCCAACTCTTCACAGTGTAAAAATAGAGTTACTTGTGTAGGAATTATTGATAGCTGTTCTGTTCTTTAACTAATCTTTATAATATAATATTTCTTGTATTAAAACAAGCCTAATTTTGAATTCCCAGAATTCCCAAAGTGTGGTCATTCTTTGACTTGAAATTGAACAAAGAGATTTTTCATAACTAATTCATAAAGTGATGAGCACTACTGTGCAAAAGTCTTAGGCCCTTAAACAAATCATTTAAAGCCATTTATTTCAACATTCAGTGTCTTTCTGCAGCAAGACATTAACAGAGTAAAAGCAACAGTGAAGCAGTAAAAAGGAACAAGAGTTTGATCTGTGTAAAGAGTGTAAAAGTCATTGAGATGTTGTGAGCTAGTTAGAAGAACAGGTTTGCTTCCAGATCTCCAGCCATTGCATGGATGTGAAACTCTAGCAGAACCCGATTTAATGGAAGGAAGGACTGATTGAGGCCAAACCAAGTTTGATGGCAACTACAAGTAACACTGGGCTTCAATGAGGAGAGATGTACTGTTAGCTCGCCCGCGTTATCTCGCCAAACTCACCATGAAAGGCTGCAGAACGTTTTTCCTTCCATGTCATTTACCTCGTTAAGCTGGCAACCTCACCCCGTGCCCTCACCACAACGTGCAAAGTGTCAGGTGTATGCATTTCTCCATCTATAGTTCACCAAACATGGGTCCGTGTAAGCGATGTAGCCTCTGTGCTACTAATGCTGCCTTCAATGCTACTGCTGCTGCTGCTGGTGCTGTTTTCTCATTATTAACTCAGGCCCAATTATCTCATGCAGGTAATTATGCTGCAGAGGCTTTATTAACAGCCAGAAAGATGCATGAACATCTGCACCCACGAGCAGCACACAAATACCAAACACTACACAGTCCATAATGCATTACTCCCCATGAAACAGCCACATCACACAACACAGTATCTCTCAGAGTCCAGTATCTATTGTAAAGTATTTAGTAGCGTTCAACTATATTCCTGTACTACTGTATATGACAAACGGCGCAACAACAACAAAAGGAGTCAGCGCCATAACCACGACCCGTGTGATCCGTTTGGACGCCACCTCCACCTCACGCCATATTTCGGGACCGGCCCAATGGGGGTGAGCTAACGGGGTTTGACTTTATGAAGTTGTCTCCAATAACTAATGTTAATGGAAAAGTCCTTTGCAACTGGGGAGGTTCTGGGAAGTTTGTGAGCAAGAAAATGCCTGACGCTGCCTGAATGCCTAATTATGTAAAAATATATAAATCTCCTTTGTTTCCTTTAACAAAGTTTTCACACCATCAACCAGCTAATATTCTCTCAGTCATCTCCAGACTGTTCCTCCATCTTTGTTCAGGCCTGTCTCTGTTCAACAAAGGTGCCCAAGAGCAGAATTCACCCAGAACTCAAGCTTCTCTAGTTCTCTTCCTCTACTTCAGTCATATATTAAAGGCATTGGCCAAACTGCCTGACGTTGTGTGACATCTCCATTCGCTTGCTCACCTCGAAGGTTCTTGACGAAGTCTTCTAGTTTCATCTTGCGCTCTGGCTTTACATTGGGGCTGTACATGTCTGTGTTGAGGAGGATGATGGCAAAGGCCAGGATGAAGATGGTGTCTGGGTTTCGGAATTGCCGCACCACTCCAGGGTTGCAGATGCAGTAGCGCTGGCTGATGAGAAAAATCAGAACAGTCTCAGAGTTCTAGTATCGTCTCAGGACAGTGACACCTTGACTGATGAGTGCAACAAGACTCCATGTGCGTTTCACCATAAATGAAGGCTGAGCAGAGCATGGTGTACCCTCACCTGAAAGCCTCAATTAAGCGTTCGACCTTCTGGGCCTCTCCTTGGACCCTGATGTGTGCCTGGAATTTCCTGAGAGCTTCGTCCAGTTCCATCCCTGAGAAGTCCATCTCATCCACCACACAGCTGGAAAAAAACACAGCGGGCAAATGATCAGCACTTCAGGTCACTTTAACATGCTAGAAGAAATGAATGAGATCAGAACTTTTTATGAATGAGAAGAGGCAAAAAATGTACAGATCCATCAATGATAATAAAGGGTTATTTAAACGAGCAACATTAGAGTCTGTCTTATTACTGCACAGGTCAACACACAACATTACAGTCTGGACTGACTCATTACTGCCCCCACAGGTAAAGACACAACATTACAATCTGTCTCATTATTGCTCCCACAGGTCAACACACAACATTACTGTCTGGACTGACTCATTACTGCCCCCACAGGTAAACACACAACATTACAATCTGTCTCATTACTGCCCCCACAGGTAAAGACACAACATTACAATCTGTCTCATTACTGCCCCCACAGGTCAATACACAACATTACAGTTTGTCTCATTACTGCCCCCACAGATCAACACACAACATTACAGTCTGAACTGACTCATTACTGCCCCCACAGGTCAACACACAACATTACAGTCTGAACTGACTCATTACTGCCGAAAAAACACCACATTACTGAATTGTTACTGCCCCTACAGGTAAACACACAACATCACTGTCTGGTCTGCAGATTTGAGTTCAACCTTCTGTTGAGTTGGTTTGAGGTAAAAATTCAATGTACTGTGGTACTGTCAACGGCCACTACAATACACCTAGGTCACTCAGAGTGCATTGATTTATCCAAGATTTAAACCCCTGTCTGGACAAGGCCTTAGTGTTTTTGCCTTCCAGATGATATCTTAAGGGACTACTCTGGTTCACTAAGTGATGAATGACTAATGACTGTGTGTGAAATCTATGGAGCATGGGAAGTGTGTGAACAGCTGCCAGCCCAGTAGATGAATTCATTTCCAGAGTAGGCTGGAGTTAATTAGCCAGGCACTGTTTGGGCTGATGAAGAGGGAATCTGTACAGACATGAGGGAATGCTCTGAGGACATAACTCAAGACTGCCTTCACAGACATTGCCCTAATTGATATTATCTGGAAAGACATTGCAATGAGGACACAGGAGGCACTTGTGTGGAGATTAAGATTTTAAATGCATCAGTCAATCATTTGCCAATAAATAGTATGTATAATGAACGTATCATGGTAGGTGTATCAAATGGTAAATGAATGTAGGACAGGTGTGTCCAAGGCCAGTCCTGGAGGCCTGGTGTCCAGCACAACTTGGTAGTTCCTCTCAGGTGAGTTGAACCAGGTGTGCTTGGTCAAGGATTGACACCCCTGGTGTAGGTTCAAGCACAGGCTTCATATACGCTGCACAATGGCAATATTTCTTCCATATTTTGAAGAAATACAACACTTTATTTGTTAGTTTAGTTAAATACAATTATGTTGCAACTTCACAACGTGTTTCAAATTTCAGATTTCTTGTCTCTATCTAATTAATCATGAAAAAAATGCCTTCTAACAGCCAGGACCGGAATTTGGATCTGAAACAAGATGGGATGACTCCGGATCCAGTGGTCCAGCCTTACCGGAATTCTGATTATAAAACAGGAAGTCACAAACCTAGAGGCTAGCAAACTGAGCATATAACTGTGGAATTTCACCGTTTTTTTGTGACCTGTTGCCTATTTTTGACCCTCATTTTTGTCTTGTGTATCAAAATGTTGCACTCGAACCTTTACTGTCATTTTGACAAAAACAATGGCAGTGACCATTTCATGTACAGAGGGTCCTCATCTTATGTGAACTATTACTCCCAGAATGCAACTCTCTTTCCACCCTCTTTTCCACCTGTATTAGCCACCTGTTTTCCCACACCAGACACTACATAGACCACAATGCATTGCTTCCCATGAAACATGCCATATCTCACAACATATGCCTACGAGAGAGACTTGTGTTAGCTATATGTTACTTGTTCATGTTTAATAATTATATATTATTACATGAATGAGTTCTGACTCACGAAATTCATGTTACGTGGCATTTGGACGAACGTAACTTTAATGTATCTCGAGGACCCCCTGTAATTACTCTTGTTTAGAGGCTTTAAACTGGAATTCCAAAATGTCCCATCTTTCTCCAATTCCTGTCTGATGCAAAATTTCAGCTGCTCGTTATTCATGTTTTCTGTTCCGTGATTTGCCATATGTGGGTGTCGGGTCTGAACATGGAAATTGGTTTCTTCTTTGCATGGTACATTAGTAAATGCTGTAATAAACTGTGTTCAAAGATTTTCCAGAGTGTTCCTAAATCCGTGCAGTGATTTCCACTACAGAGTAATGTCTGGTTTTAGTTCAGTGCTGCCCAAAATCCAAATTCATAATCTTTACACCATTTCCTGGTTTCAACAGTCAGTACTCAGATCCTGATCTTCTTATTTTTGACTGTGTGGGAACTTAGATCTATACTCCTGGATCTGGAGGCGTTTCCTCCAAATCCAGAATCTGGGGCCAGACAATGGCTTCACAAATCATCATACAGTGTTTAGAGGAAGTCCCAATAGGAATGGGCTGGTAAAGAAAGTTTGAAAAATCAGATGAACTCCCCTCTAACTTGTCCAGATTCATATCACTCAGACGGATGGATGATTTTAGTAAAATCATCATTCATCCCTGAATCAAGAACACAGAGTTAACACAAAGCAGATTCACTAGTGAATAGTGATCCCCATGTACCATATTTTTATGTTTTCACAAATGTATTTCTTTATTTTAGACTTTTAGCCTTTCTCTCAGCCCAGTTAAACACTTTTCAGAAGAAAAAGAAAGGACACACTCACTCTAGGACATCCCTGTTGAACTGTTTCTGACGATTCCCCAGAAACTCTCCAATCATCTGCCGGCTCAGTCCCTTCCTTTGAAGCAGAAAGTGGGCCACGCCCACAGGTGTGTCTGGAACGAACCCTCTCTCAGTCAGGTACTGAATCCCTTTCTCCGGCTTTCTGAAATTGGATCAACAACAGTTGAAACAATGAAACCCTGACTGAAGCAAACACATCTGCAATAAGTGTTTGTATTTATATTTTTTGTATGAGGAAAATAATGAGACAGAATCTTTCAGATAGAACATAAAATGCAGGTCTTTAAATAACATAAGTTCAAAGAAAGAAACCAGGTTTCTCTTTCTGACATGTTCAAATGATTAAAAAGTGGAAAGCAAATTCTGCAGCTCCAAAATTTTTTTTTTACCCCCAAAACACACTGTCTAATGTACTGTTATTTAATTAGTTTATTTTATTGTATATTGGATAGCACACTCCCAGAAATTATACAAACTCTATTTTCAAAACGGTTTCCAAAATTGCAATAAAAATAAAAAAAATTTAATTTATTAATTCATGTGAATGTATATAGAACTGACCAAAATATAAAGAAAAGACTATAAATCATTTTACTGGCCAATTCAGTGTTCAATTTCAGTTTAATTTCACCTAAATGTAAAATTTGACGGTTGCAACACACTCCAGAGAGTTACAATAAGATTGTGCGCAGAATAAACATAACGCTGGTTTGGTAAACTCCCCGTTTTACAGGTTAATTGGTAGAAGATGAGGTATCTTCACTGGGTAAAAAAGTACTGTAGCATCCATCAATGGCAAGAAAGGATGGGTTGTAGGTTTTGAGCAGCTTGAAATCTTATATCAAGCAAGAATAGACAAAAATTCTAATAGCAAAACTGCTACAATTAGTATCCTCAGTTCCCAAATGGTAAAACTGTGTCATTAAAAGGAAAGATGATATAACACAATGGTGCCTTAACATTTGTTGAGTGTGTTGCAGGCATTAAATTCTAAATGTGTGTGTGTTTTTTTTTAGAAATCTAGTCAATAAAACTATTAAAAATATTTTATTTGTGCTTTCATTTGATAAATAAAGATTAATAAGACGTTGCATGAATTCTTGGTTTTATTGCATTTTAAGAAAATACTCCAACTTTTCTGTAAATGGTGTTTATGCATTGCTCCGTTGCTTTGTGACCATGTGTAGTGTTTCTGTATGGCTCTTTATTGTATAGGTCTTTATTGTCTGTTTGCATTTGCTGTCTGTCCTGGAGGAACTATACTTTGTTCTTTGCTCAACACCTCTGCTGGGAGAAGGAATGACAATAAAACTGAACTTTGACATCAAAACAATAGGAGTGCCAGAATGAAAGGAAGAATGAAGAACAACAGAACGTCTGTAGTACAATCATATCGAGTTCTCCTTTCTGCCATGGTTAACGCTTGGAAGGAAAGATCAAGGCATGAAGTGTAACTTAATCACAGCATAAACTGAATAATCAACGCTAATCTGATGCGTGTTAAGCATGTTAAACCTCTGAAAAAAGTCACAAGAAAGGAGGGAAAGGCCTTGTACTTTCAAAGCCTTTCTGGTTAAAAACCATGTGAGTAAAGAATATGTATCTGAGGCAGACTTCGACTGGAAGGAGTCAAGTTAAAGGAGGGGGCACTCTGCTGTCAAGTTCATTTCCCCACAAAAATAAACTGTAACTCAGCTCCATGTGCTGGTGTTGGCTTGCAGGGGATTCCCCCCGGGACTGAGCAGCCAGTGGAGGAGAAAAACAAAGCTGAGATTGGCTGAAAAAGTGCATTTCAACTCATGTTTGTGTAAAAACCATGAACAATTGAGCTAGTATGGCTGTATCCCCTGTATCTTCAGAAAAGGGCATCAATAAGGATCCACCTTTGGCATCTATGTTGTTTTACATGTTGTTAAAAAATGCCCTGAATATTTTAGACTTTCCTGGATCTACTGTATGAACAACAGAGCCAATAAATCAAGAGTCAATCCTGATAAATTATAATCAACTGGCTAAAATTAGGCTCATTTACATTTACACAGCACATCCAGGGTTTCATGCTAAATGTGCTGTGACACCTAACAAGCAGTGAAATGCCCTCTTGACTGTCTATGACGACCAGCTCCACGTTCTTGCAGTCTGCAGTAAGTGCTAGCTGGGGAGGGTTAGCAGAGATATATTTAAAGGCATTGTAAAATATGGTCTACCATTTCTGTTGGAGCTCTCTAAATGTCAAAAAACTTTTGTTTGGGACAGTTTGGACTGTGGGGAAGCTAGAGCCAATCACAGCTGACTATGGGCTAGCCTGAGTTCACCCTGGACAGGAGTAAAACCCATTACAGGGCAACAGACAGACAGACAACTATTCACACCCACTCACACCTATGGGCATGTAGAGCAGCCAGTCAACCTAAAACTACTCAAACACGAGGAGATCTTGTACAAGAAACCCAGGACCATCTTGGTGTGAGGCAGCAGCGGTAACCACTGCATAATAGTAATTCTCAATGCACATTCATGCAAAAGCATTTTATTCGTTGTTTCAGACATTTTATATTGGTCCAACTCCTAATAAATGTATCGATAAGTGTTAAAAATGCCATGAATATAATATTTTTACATTTCTTGGGGATTTATATAAAACTGTGAGCACTGTGCCATTTTAATGCATAAACATTTTAATTTGCTTCATAATAAGCCTGTATTTATACAATGATGCTCGATTCTACGTATTAGCATTCATATGGGATTTGTTCTGTTAATTTGTGGCAAGCTACCAGTGGAGATGTTCATGGACATTGTAAGCTTTTAAATGCTTTTAATGGGTATTCAGGAAAGATATTACTGCATCCCACACACCTTCAGTAATAATTTGAGCATACGAACATCACTACTAAATGCAACACTGAAGAACTTTTCATATTTTGGAAATACACAATGACAGAAAAGTGAGATCACTTTGTTACTCCTCTGTTAATGCAGTGAGTTCTTATATTTACACATATGAACACACCTAACAGTATGTGTTAATCTTCAACGGTTTTCACTTAAAATATTCTGAGATAAATATTTGCCAAACTCGCCATGAAAGGCTCAGAACAGATTTCCTTCTTGTAGGGCATTCTTGTACCTCATTGCCTCTTGCCCTTGTCACAGCAAGCAGTGTCAGGTGTATGCATTTCTCCCTCTATAGCTCTCCAAACTTGGGTCTGTGTTAGCGCTGTAGCCTAGAACGTGATGAGTTGTGCTAATTCTATAGGTCTACTGCTGCTGCTGCTGCTGTTGGTAGGTGGGCGATGCTAATGTACAATGGACCAATCACTGACGCATCTTCGGTCTGGTTGGCATCTGGACTATCAATCAACACAGGAAACCCAGACGGCTGGCTGGTTAGTCCTGTCTACGGTCCGCCTTTGCTAGTATGACCAGTTGATGTTACATTTTAATTTTGGTCTGATGACAATTACAGTATTAGTGGTAGCTTAGATTCTGAGTTTGTGTACAAGTTTGTGAATTAGACCCTGGTAAATGAAAGTTGCATTCTCTGACTGCAAAAAAACATTTTAATCTATCAAGGCAATCCGTTTTGATAGCTCGCCCACCCCGCAAATTTAAGGCCTAGACCAAACCCGACACATTCAATTACCCCAGAACACCAGCAGCAGCAGGGACTGGGAAACTGGTCTGAGTTGAGGGAAAAATGTATGGCGCTAAATTCATGGATGTTCTTGAGCAAAACCTGTGTCAGTCAGATTGGGACGGAGGTTCATCTTCCAGCAGAACAATGACCCGAAGCATACTGCTAAAGCAACACTCAAGTGGTTTAAGGGGAAACATTTAGAAGTGTTGGAATGGCCTAGTCAAAGACCAGATGTCAATCCAATTGAGAATCTGTGGTCAGACTTGCTGTTCACAAAGCGAAAACCATCCAATATGAAGGAGCTGGAGCAGTGACAAGTGACAAGATCTGGCAAGCACATAGAGACTTATCCAAAGAGTCTGTTAGTTTGTCCTATTTGTTCACAGTAAAAATACATCTTCAAGCTGTAGGCATGTTCTGTAAATGAAATGGTGCTAACACTCCATTTTGATTCCAGGTTGTGAGGCAACTAAACATAAAAAATGGCAAGGGGGTAAAAGACACTGTATGTTGCTTTAGGCAAACATAGTATAAAAAAATTATTAAAAAATTGTAATGAAACAGACATCTCTGTGTCATATCAATAATCTATTTTGCCAGTCATAACACAAATACCCACATAAATGTCCATTATGGACTAGTTACATAACAATTCTATAGTTCAGTTGTTCTATAATTTTTATTAAATTATAACAAAAAAATATAAATTATTTTAAATAAATTATATTAAATTATAGCAAAAAACTAATAATAAAATATTTGAATAAAAAAAATCTAATACACATTTTTGACTGCGTGTGAATTTATATGATAAAATATGATTTGTTTCTAGTGCATTAAACAAATAAAAAAAAACTTAAAATGTAAAAAATTAAAAAACTTTATTAGAAAACGGTCATATTTTGTAGTGGATGTTTATTTTTTCACTAAGAAAATCAAAAGAACATTGGATGGGTTGTAAAAACATTTGCAAACCACCCTATACTTACTTGGTTATAATTTTAAAATGTACGACACTTGAGAATAAGCCTAAAATACGGCTTTGTACCTATTTTACAGAAAAAGAATAATTCTTTGATTCTTTATACCTTATTATTATTAAAAATAATATTTCTAAATAAATTAAAAGCACCCGTGCATGCTTTTCCTATTGATTTGTGTATTTCATCAACCAACAAATAAAAGGAATAAAATGAAGCTAATTTCACCCCCAGATCCTGAGCTAAGATATAGCGTGTATACAGCTCCAGCAGTAGAATACGTACTTGTTGAAAAGGTTGAGGCCGATGCGGTAGTGCCGTTTGCGAATGATGTCATTGCTGAATGCGGGCGAGTCCCAGCTATTGCGCGTCTCTTTGTGGTACGTCTGCTTGCTGAGAGTTTGTTCCCTTACACTGTCCCGGGACGACGACTCAGAGCTGCAGTTGATGGTGTCTGTGGAGTTTGAAGTGCTATTGATGCTGTCGTTATCCCCGTCTGAAAAGTCAGATTCCGACTTGCTCTGTCGGTTCCCGTTGATGGCCAGGTGGCTCTCCAGCTGCCGGTGCCTGTGCCTGATTGGCTCCTCGTCCCGGGAAAGGGAGGGCCCTCTAGGAGGTAGACCGTGGGTTATGTGCTTGGGGCTTGCCTGTGGTCCGGCCACGGTCCGCTCATAGACATTCTGCCTCTTTACCGAGTCGATCTCGGAACGGTCGCTCATCTCTGCGGAGCTGTCGCTGGGTGGCTCGATGGTCAGCAGCGGCAGGTGGTCCATACGAAGCCTCGGCTCCTGACACTCCAACGATGGGGTGCTCCGGCAACTGGTGTCCGTGTCCACTTTGTCCTCCTTGTTGTCCATGGACCAGTATTCCTGGGACGAATTGACGGACTGGGCACGCTGGTCAGACTCTGTGCTGGATGCCGGGTCTGCCGAGTGGTGTGTAAGCTGGATGGGTGGAGAAAGGTCTTCCTCATCGATGAAGAGCGTCACATCACTGTAGGAAGCCATCATGTCGTCAAGCTTGCGGCGGTCAGGGCCATGGGCGGCTTTCACCTTGTAGGGCATCTTCTCTTGCATGTCCTGAACCTGGGATGGTTGCTCTTCCTCATCATGCAAACTTCTACAATTCAGGGCGTCATCGATGGACTCCGCCAGTGACTTCACTTGCCTAGAGAAAGCATCCTCGAGCTCTGTAATAGCATCACTGAGGTCATTCTGACCTGAAGGAGCAGCTATGTGCACAGGAACTATGTCCCCACTCTCTGTCTGCACCACGGCTCCCATCTGACTGCCCTCATCAGTCAGAGAAACCTGCTTGCCCTCAAAAAAGGAGCTGTGGACTTTCTCAGGTCCCTCAAAGGAAAACTGCATCCTCATGTTGGACAGAACAATCCGCCGTGACATGCGATTCTCTGACATGGAACTCCTGAGACGTTCAAAGTTCTTGTTCATTTGGTACTGACGGAACGCCGTCTGAATGGTGCGAGCAGCATGGCGGCTGATGAAACGCCCTCCATATTTTCTCTCGAGCATCTCCACCTGACAGACCCAACAAATGATGTTAGTGGACTCATAATATAATAATTATATTCACTGAAAAAATGACCAAGAAAGGGCTGTTTGGAGCCATGCCATAGGAGAATAACTTCAAATCAAGGCTTGGCGGGATGGGATCCAGCAAAGTTTGGTAGGTCACTTCCTCAAACACCCCCATCCCCACAATAAACTTTGGACTTTGGATTAGATTTATTCCTTTTCCCACCAATGTTCAGTGTTTAAATTCATATCAGCCCAATACCGATACCCATTAATGCTGCTATAGCTATCTGTTAAATATATATTTGATACCTAAACCATCCGCTAACTACAGTATTCCACCTAAACTTAATTAGGCCAATTTATTTTTTTTGACCAAAGACATTGTTTATTTGTAAACAGAAGCCCAAAATGCAAAGAAAAGTTTTCAAAATACAGGGCCTTATAATTCGGAATATTTTAATCTTTTATGTGTGAATATTTTTGTTTTGTATTGTACATTTTATACAAAAACTTACTTTTACAATATACTGTTCTAAACAGGACAGCATGTAATTCCAGTAAATGTCATTCATCTGTTTCCCTACCTGCTTGTCCTGCAGATCAGTGGAGAGTTCATAGCTCTCGGACAGCGAGCGGGAGCGTTTGATGGCCTCCTCCTCAGCTTGCTTGCGGAGAATGGACTGCGAGTGTTGGAGTTTGGGCCTCCGTGGGCGCTGTGGCCCAGGCTGGGCAATCTGGCCGTACCCTGAGCCGTCAAAGGTGTCGGGGCTGATGGAGGAGCTGTGCGTCAGGGGGCCATAGCCTGTGCCATGGTCCAGCGAAGGGGTTGGCTCACTGCTCTGCACTTCCCCCTCCACACTGTAAAACACAGACAAACCAGCAAATTCATTCAGAGATTCGTTCTTTTTTTTTCAAAAAAAAAGAAAAAAAAAGTGAAGTATGTTGCATTCTATGACTTTTACACAGGCAGTTTCAAAGCTAGAAAAGCAGTATTATACTACAGATGACTACATGACAGCACAAACTCAGGTAGTATTGCCATTAATGAAAAAATATTGATTATAAATAAAATGCTTGAAGATACAAGACAAGAACAATGGAAACAGAAACCATGTTTTTTAGAAACAAAACATTGCATTAAACATGAAACAGCTTGAACAAAAGCTTGAACCCTTCCAGTTAAACGACAAATTACTTTAATATGGCATTTTTGTGTTAGCAAACAATATCTATTTATTTGCTGAGTTTGATGTTCGTTCAAGCTAAACCACAAGCCCCCATATCATGAGGAGGAAACCCACGCAAACATGGAGAGATCAAACCCAGGGGCAACAGCATTAACCTCTTCGCCACTGTGCCACCATATTGGATTTTTTAAAAACTTTCATATTTCCCCAGCGATAGGTCATGGTTTAGGTTGTGGTCATTTTACAAACCTGGTATTAGGTGGGTCTTGCTTAAATGGGGCGGCTGATCTAAAAACATGAAAACACATTCACTAAAAGTATAATTCAGTACAAAAAGACGACATCCCCAAATGATTAGTTGAATATAAGAGAACTGTTTACTGCTGTGATGAAAAGTAACGCAAAGCAAAGACACCTTTCTTCAAATCCTTCAAATTCAGATCTATAAACGGTGTTGTCACTCTCAGATATTACAGATGTTGCTTCGCGAAAGCAAATGACCTGGAGCTTAAATTCGGCAGTGTAGTTTCTTACGTTATGACATGATATTGGTAAGTTCCAAATTTGATCAATTTAAATGTTTATGCTCAACTACGGTATAATGTCACTACTGGTATAGATCTGCAAAGGTACCCAGGGCTTTTACTTCAGATCAGTAAATTCAGTAACATTGCAGCTAATAGCATGGGGCGGCCTATAATGTGTGGCGACCTAACGTTGGTGAAATAGGGTATAAAAAAAATAAAAGGAAAAAATAAAAATCATAGGCCAGTGTTTGAATACATTTAAACATGTTAAATGAAGCAAATAATTGTCTCTGTACAAGATATAGTCATTTTCAAAAAAGGCAACAAAACATCATCTGGGGCGTACAAACTTTTGCACTTATGTTACAGCTATGAATTGGCTATGCAATACAGAAGAACCAGTCAGCCTAAACCACAAGCCTTTGGACAGTGAGAGGAAACTGAAGCAACCAGAGGAAACCCACAAAAACGGTTTGCAAAGTCCACAGAGAAAGGCACCTATAGTCCTGAACCCAGGACCTTCTTGCTGTGAGGTGACAGCGCTAACCCCTGCATCACTCCTGAATAACATCGCATTACTTGTGAATCAGAATTGGTATAATATTTAAAAATAAGACCAGCAGTAGGAGATGATGTAACAAATCCAGAGACACGACACAGCGGATCTCCTGAAGGTCGTTATACGGCTGAAGCATACGGTAACAGGACGTTACTTATGTTCATTTAAAGAGTTACTCACTCACTCTTACTCTCCACAACCCGCCTTCTAAGGAAAGGGCTCCTGTTCCCAAAGAACTCCCAACTCTTCCTCCAAATCTTATCGGCCATCGTGGAAGAAGGCAAAAAAAGATCAAAGTGCACGGCAGACAAAGTCTGCTCTGATGTAAGCACATCCAGGACCAATCATTTACCCAGAATACCACGTCATGCCAGGGCTGTCGCTTTGAACCACACTTTCATGGTCAGAAAAATCAAAAGTCATGTTTGCAGGAACAGTACACAAAAGTTGTGACAGCATGCAGAGGTCGTCATAGCGCTGGCAGGAGCAGAGCAGTCAGCGTGGAGCAGGTTGGAACAGTCGCACTCCACCTGTGGCTGTGTAAACAAGGAACTTTCACTTTGAGCAGCAGTCACTTTAACCTCACCTGCACTGTAGGCCCTCCCTCCTGTCCCAGCCACGCCCCTGCATCTAAAAACTTTACTACATCCTTGGATATATACAGTATATATATATATATAATGTGAAAAAATAAGTACACCCCACAGAAAATGTCAATGTTTTTCCTTCAACACATTTAAGCTTATTTTTCACCGTCTTTAATACCGTGCCCACACGTACATCTATATTGATACAGTGAACCATAATATGTGACATTAATGTATTTATTGCCTGTAAGTGAAGTAAGTGATTAAAGCATTTTAGAAGTCATCTTCACACACTTAAATCTGAAATTTAAACATAAATTGTACTGCACAGTTGTAATTTATTGCCATATTAAACATATTTCTAATATTTTACATACAGTGGTGATTGAATGTTTGTAAAATCTTCTCAGATTTGTCATAATTGTGACTGAAAACATAATCTGATTTTAAAACCAGTCCTAAAAGTAGATGAGGAAAAAGTAGTTCAACAAATGACACCAAACATGCTATATCTGGTCATGACACATTTGCATGTGGCAAAAGTAAGTGAACCCCTAAGTGAATTTGAAGGTGAAATCGGTGTCATAGGATTTCAATCAATGGGATGAGGATCAGTGTGAGTGAGAGACCCTATTTTATTTAAAGAACAGAGATTCAGCAAAGCCTGATCAAACAACAACACATCTGTGGATGTGTATCATGACTCCCACAAAGGTGGTGAGCTCAGGTAAAGGGTTGTTGATGTTCATAAAGCTGTAAAAGGGTCCAAGACCATCTCTAAATGTATGCTTTATTTGTACTCAACAAATAAACAGCAGTTGACCGTCAGGAGGTGCAGAAGTATGTTTTCTGTAACAGATACATACTTATTTAAACTGAGAAAACCAAATGGGCTGTCCACACCTTTGCATATGACTGTAATTTATAAGAAAAGGATGAACCTTTTCATTCATTTTCATTCCCCAATGATAACCCGCAGCTTATACACTGATTTTGCAGACATGGTATTGGGTGCGGTTTGCTAATGGGGCGGCCTACCTAAAAATGTAAAAACACATTTGCTAAAAGCATAATTCAGTACAACAAGACGAAATCCACAAATGATTAGTTGAATTTAAATGTACTGTTTACTGCAGCAATTAACTTTTGTTTGAGTTTGAAAAGCAATGAAAAGCAAAGATAGATCAGTGAGAGGTCAGTATAAAATGCGATACATGCGCCATTGTTTACCTCCACCTTCCACTGGAAACCAGCAACAAAAAAGTTGTTTGCCAGAACCAGCATTGGTTAGCAGTTAGCCTAGCCGTCATGCTAGTCCTTGATAAACCAAAATACTGCAGTGAACTTGAGGGGATATTACAGACGTTGTCTGGAGCTTAAATATTGCAGCGTAGTTCTTGCATTTTGGCATGATATCCACAAGTTCCAAATTTTCTTAATTTAATTGTTAACTACGGTATGTCGTCACCGGTATAGAGTTGCAAAAGCTTCCAGGGGCGTGTCAAGTTAGATGCTTTTACTTCAGATCGTTAAATTCAGTAACACTGTGGCTAATAACGGCTTATCTTAGAGTTTTAAAACATAAATTAGCATTTTCTGCGGCTAATATAATGTGGAACGGCACTATGTTACTATACATATAAAAGAATGCACATACAATTGTAATACATGATGATAGGTTAATATTTTACTGCAGAATATTCAATCAGGTGTGAAAAGTGCAACTAGCCATTACACAAGACATCCAATGTACAGGGCAGTGGAGGCCTAGTGGTTCAGACCGCCCCCTTGGGAAATCAAGGACACAGGTCCAAGTCCCAGACCAGACCCAGAACACACACGATACCAAGTGACCTTCATGCTACATTACCACTGCAGAAATAATCGGACACTAAGTCAAACGTCTCTGCACCAGTTCCCTCCACTTCTCAAGTGCACACATTGCCTCCATCTTACACAGACGACTGCTGCTGTTGTGGTGGTGGTTTGGGCTACTTGTGACACGCTGAAATTCACACTTCTTGCATAATAGCTCATGGACCGAATCTCCTCCACCATCTGTCACGGCAAACTGTGACGCTCTACTCTCTCCTCCCTCAGTGGCAATTCCACCTAGCAAGCTGCTCCAAATACCAGACATCCACACAGACCGTGTATGCAGTTTCCAGAGCAGACGATGGTATACATTGTAGAAAATGGGCTTTAAACTTCCGGGGAACCCAGTTGTGCTCTCTTGCGTCAAGACAGGGTCAACATTAACACTCAGCTCCCACCCCTAGTGATCTCTGCTGATGTCAGCGCATGAAAGAATGGTTCTCTGGTGCGATGCAGTAGAACCTTTTGATGGTTGGTTAGAAGATTTAGAAGATTTGGTTTTGTTTAGACAAACTCTCATAGCCGCTTAGTACTGCTTCCACCAGCAGGACTCTGCATTGAACAGGCTGACACACTTTAATCTGTCAAGAAGAATTTAACTCCAGAATATTAGACGTTAGCTTATCTCCTCTGAGGGATTCTTCCTTCAACTATCTCAGGGAGCTTTTCCTGCCATTGTCACTCTCAGACATCTCCAATTTCTGTCAACCTGCTTTGGGAAGACCCATGTGAATAAGACATCTTGGTGGTTTTGGTTCACATACCATAAAAAATCAACTACACAGGTGTAGGCTAGACTAGTGTAATCTACTGAAAATATAAGTACAGTACAGGTGTAGGCTAGACTAGTGTAATCTACTG
>JBBIGC010000131.1:27395582-27406111 GCA_037576955.1 Lepidarchus adonis
CACCTGCACTGTTCTAACACACACACACACACACACACACACACACACACACACACACACACACACACACACACACAAACACACATTAACTACTTTATACACACAACTCAGCTTACATTTATTCTAATGAGAACGTGTGTTTTTTGCTGCAAAAACATCCCAGAAACATGGGAACAAACAGTCTGCACTACGATTGTAGCACAGGACTGTAATTGTGAGCTTTTTGAGAAGAGCCCTTAAAATTGTGGCTTTTTTAGAGTATGTGAAGGTTCTTTGAGTCTTTTAAAGGTTTTAAACAGTGTTTCTGAGGAACAAAAAGTTCTACTATGGCTTTGTTGAAAGAAGCCTTTGGCACCATTTTTGTTGTGGTTATTGATTGGAGATTAACCCCAGTGCATTGCTGCTTTACTAATGCAACACTGTAAAATCGGTCAACTGGAATCAGCTCAGGTACATATGAACTGCTGTAAAAAGCAAATGTCTAGGGAACCCCTCCTATCTGAGAAACCATCTCAAAAGGCCCTAAATGCTTCAAATACCACACTCTGCAACACTTTTGAGCTTTCTTAAATAAGCCAATAAAGCATTGTGCAGCAGTTAATAGATTTACAACGTTTTTAGAGACAGTTATGACCTTTCTAGGTCCGGCCCAGCTCTGCCCAGACCTAAATGAGTTCTTGTGGAAACAACAGCCTTAAAAGACAATGTCTGATTATGTCTTTTGTGTGCAAAACAGCAGTGGAGCATTAGGCCAATGCCTTTACAGCCAGCTCCTCCTTACCATCAGCTATTCAAAGACTGCTGCTCGTCCTCCCACACTGGTCTTGCTCCATGGTTTCCCACTGCTGTAATGAGAGATGGAGGCTTTTGCGACTCCGCTCATTGCTAAGGGGAGCTTAGCCTCGCGCCGGATTGGGCAGAGAATGCCACTGTGCTACATTCTCCTCCTGAGACACCGCTGACAATAGAGAGACAGCGGCAGCAGTAGCAGCAGTGGTGTAGTCTTTCTCCTCCGGGATGTAGCTTGAAAGCAATCCTTCAACACCTTCCCACAGTCAGCGACTAGCGAACCTTCGCAAATGGATCGGCCGTGAAACCTGGGAAGGTCCTCAAGTGGGACAATGCTCCCCTCGAATTTAATTTGTCTCTGTCTAACCCTCCTTTTAGAGTCTATTGTACGACCTAATATACCCAGTGAAGCTCCCATGGCTTGTGAAAGGGTGGCTGGCGAAGCCGATGGCCGTGGTTACAGGTTAATACATCAGTAAAGAAGGAGGACAGACTTTCTGACTGTTTTTGTTGGACAGATAACAGAGATGCATCCTCCTTTATTCTTCCATCTATTGTCCCATACGTCACCCCATTTACATCACTGTGCCTGTCCTCCAGCTGGGCCACGCTAACACTGAGGGTGACTTTTGACCTCACTCTGAACTGCTAATGATGGGCTAATGTACTGTCATTAAAGGGGGTGGGGTGGCCTTGTTTTACCACTGGTGAGCACATGTGACCAATTCTGCCTAAGCACGGGCGGCACCAGTTAAACACTGTGGGCCAGAACCGTTCTGAGCACAGCAACCCATTCAAACATTGAATAAACTTGTTAAAATATGAAGTGGCCCAAATTGGGAAAACCATGTATGGGAAGACACTGGTCCCATTATGGCCCAAATCGAGAAAGCCATGTATAGGTCAAGACTGGTCCCATTAAGGCCCAAATCAAGAAAACTATGTAGGGGCCGACATTGATCCCACTATGGCCCAAATAGGAAAACATGTTTGGGCTGACACTGGTCCCATTATGGTCCAAATAGGGAAACCATGTATAGGCCAACACTGTTCCCATTATGGCCCAAATCAGGAAAACCATGTATAGGTTGACACTGGGCCCATTATGGCCCAAATCAGGAAAACCATGTATAGGTTGACACTGGGCCCATTATGGCCCAAATCAGGAAAACCTTGTACGGCCTGACACTAGAGCAAAAATCGCTCTGATTGTGTTCAGACCTTCTATCAGAGCCAGATTGTGCTACAGTAGATACAGAAGCAGATGGGCTAGCCCATCATTGAGCCGTGGACGCCCATGACCCAGTCACAATTTCACTTCCTTGGATTATGTTTGGGATGAACTAATCACTGCATATCACAAGGCCTGAAGTTCTGGCCCACAAATCCTTATGCTTGGCCATTTATTCTGCTTCCAAAACATCAACATCAAGAACTGACTGTTCACCCGCTGCCTAATGTATCCCACCCATTGACAGGTGCCACTGTAGCAAGGAAATTATTTCTACTTCACCTGTTAGTGGTTTTAATTTTGGGGCTGATGTATGTAGCATGTGGTGTACAGACATGTAAGTTGTCATGACTTTACTCCTCATTGCATCATGGCATGGCAATTAAAAGTAATGGTAACATGACATTGTTGTATTACTGAAAACTTGTCCTGACAACTCATAAAACATGTGGTTCATGTGAAGAGGCCTAAAAAACACATTTCTCAGTACTTCAGTCCAGGTTAACAGAGTTAACAGTGTTAACAGCCATACATACAAAAACCACAGTCGGTGAGATTACTGAACACCCCTATACAAGACTTCCAGCGAGTGTGTATGTGCAGTAAACACAACTGCTTCATTTCACTACATCAGCCAGTACAAATCCTTCGTCCCATGTCGCCCTGTGCAAAAGTTTTTCCATTTCTCTCAGCAGTGGGCATCTTTCTGCAGCAAAAACACAAGTTCTCATTAGAATTTATGCAAACAAACAAACAAAAAAAACTGTACAAACACGAAAAACATTAAAAACTAAATGTGTTGTGTGAGTAAAAAGTAGTTGATGTGTGTTGGGAGCTGTTAGAACAGTGCAGGTTGGTGATTCCCCCTCAGTGCCTCCAGTCATTGCATGAATGTGTGAAACTCTTTCAGCAGCAACACTTGATTTAACCGCTGATTGAGCCCAAACGAGGGATTTGATGGTTACTTCAAATAATTCTGGGCGTTCACATGGAAATTTGAACCAAACACATTGACAAACACGTACAGTCAAACCCTATTAGCTCGCCCCCATTGGTCTGGGCCCTAAACATTGCATAATGGATCACAGTGGGATGTGGTTATGATGCTGGCTCCCTTTTTTGGCGTTTATCTGTCATATATAGTAGTAGAATGTCATTGCACACCTACACACACCTTAGGGTAATACTGGACTCCCACAAAAGACACTGGCATTTGTTACATGAGCACTGTTCATTCAAGTTGCCACATGACACTAACATGTTGCCAGCTGTTAATAAAGCCTCCAAAGCATCATTACATCAATGGGTTAATTGGGAATGAGTTAATAATGTGAAAACAGTGGCGGCAATCAGTAGCATTGCAATTAGCAGCAGTAGCATTACAATTAGCAGCAGTAGCATTACAATTAGCAGCAGTAGCATTACAATTTAGCAGCAGTAGCATTACAATTTAGCAGCAGTAACATTACAATTAGCAGCAGTAGCATTACAATTAGCAGCAGTAGCATTACAATTTAGCAGCAGTAGCATTACAATTTAGCAGCAGTAACATTACAATTAGCAGCAGTAGCATTACAATCAGCAGGAGTAGCATTACAATTTAGCAGCAGTAGCATTACAATTTAGCAGCAGCAGTAACATTACAATTAGCAGCAGTAGCATTACAATCAGCAGGAGTAGCTTTACAATTTAGCAGCAGTAGCATTACAATTAAGCAGCAGTAGCATTACAATTTAGCAGCAGTAACATTACAATTAGCAGCAGTAACATTACAATCAGCAGGAGTAGCCACAGCAGCAGTAGCATCAGCAGCAGTAGCAGCGCTAACATGGACCCAAGTTTGCCGATCTATAGATGGAGAAATGCATACACCAAATATGTTGCCTGTTGTAGCAGGGGCAAGAGGTGAGGTTGGTGGCTTAACAAGGTGAATAATATGGAAAGAAATTGGTTCTGCAGCCTTTCATGGTGAGAGAGGAGAGTGACGAGATAACGGGGGCATGATAACGCAGTTTGATTGTACTGTTCACTGTATTAATTTGATTTGTATTGATTATAATATTTAAATATTCTCATATTTAAATATTCTCTTAGACTTTTACACAGTACCGTATTTGGGGACAAGTAGTCAAATGTAATCAAGCTGAGGATTTCGTTATTTTAGTCAAACAACACGAAACGAACACCCAGGGTTAATAGTGTATCATACTTTTGACTTATATATCCAGGTCATGGTGAAAGCTGACATTGTGCTGCCTACAATGCACTTCTTCACAGAACTGATGGTGTCACCTCTTCCAGGTACTTTTTCACCAGAAGCCTTGTAATGTTAGAGGCCTTTTTTTCCCCACTTGCATCTTCTCACTTGCCCGGACCTGTTGTTAAATGTATCATTGCAGAAAGCCATGAAACAATTTAAGCTGATACTCCCAGTTTAAATTACTAAACCATGCAGTCACAGTCATTATGCTATCAATCTTCCATCTCCCTCACATGGAGTGTGTTCGTGCTCACCTTCTGAAAAAGCTTCAGAGGTAAAGGGTTGTTGATGTTCTCCAGGCCTGCATTTAAACACAGAAACAATCGTTTGTTTTTCAACTGGTTTTACACAGTAAGAAGAAATGGGGGTGATATTTGCAGAACATCAAACACTGTGGCATGGCTCTGCTGTGGTCCAGTTCACCTCCATCTGTACTCTTGGTAAACATAAAGGTAACGAAGGTTATGGAAAAACGTCTTTAGCAGTTAATTACGTCAATCTCAATCTGAAAAGATGTTATAGCTTATTATTGCTAAAATTAAAACAACTAAATTAAATTTGGTTAGGATGAAGTTGGGTCGGATACTGCGGCCTTTCTAGATCATGTCACAAAATATTTTTACCTAATCCATGTGTCACAATTATTGGTGCTCAGAGGTGTGAATGAACAAAGTGTAGCAAAAGCTTTTATTTTATTTTTGAAGTACATCAAAACATGCAGAATCTTGACCACCATGACTTCTGTTTCACTGGGGTATGAATATGAGGTGACGCAGGGGCCAATTTTTCTTCTTTACTCAACATACAAAAGATACACACAAATGAAGCTGGTTGATAAATCAAGTTTTGAAAAATTAAGTGCATGCCCATGTCCAGGATAAAACAACCAGAGCTGTAGTGAATTTAACAATGCGTTTATGTACGTTTATGTTGCCTCCACACACAAGGAGGCTGTTTAGAGAGCTGTCTCCATGGATGCCCCCCAAAAACTTACCTAACCTTAAGATCACTGAAAACCTTTGGGGGTGAACCTGACTACGACAGTACAAAAGAGAGGACCTAAAACTGTGGAGGATCTGGAGAGGTTCTGAAGTAAGAAGTGGTTTCAAAATTGTTCAAATTTGTTCAACTAAGAATGGACACATTGAACAGATATAAAAAGTTGCAACTGGGACTTTTTCTCCCACATTGTGATAGCAATATACAGTACTAATTCCAGCACTGCAGTATTGTGCTAATAATACATGGAACAAAGCCTTCCACCTCTTAATGAAAGTGACTGTTGCAAAAAAAAAAAAGCTTTAGCATTTTGTAAGATTTTATTGAAATGTTTCATATGCAGCACATTTTGATGAAATTTACATTTGAGTGCAATGTCATGGTTTTCTGCATCAATTTGTCATAAAATGTGATCTGATCTTTATCTAAGTCAAGGGTATTGACAAATACAATGTGCCAAAAAATAGTAACACAAAAAAATAATGTCTTTATAGAGAAAAAACAAAAACACTTATGTGAATTTGTGAAATTAATGATCAGTTGACCAATTCCTGGCAGCAATAACCTCAACCACGTGTTTCCTGAAGCTGTGGATCAGACCTGCACATCATTCAGGAGGAATCTCAGCTCATTCTTCCTGCAGAACTTTAGCTCTGTCAAATTCTTCGGACATTTTATGCCATTCTATAGCTTCTCTATTGGGTTGAGGTCTGGACTTGCGCTGAAGTTTTGGGTCATTGTCCTGTTGCATCACCCAACTTCTACAGAGCGTCAGCTGATATACACACATTGTCACATTATCCTGAATTTTTTGATAGACTTGAGAATTCATCTTCCCCTCAATGACTGCAAGCTGGTCCAGATCCTGATGCAGTAAAGCCAAAATCATGACGTTTCCACCACACTTTATGGTTGGGATGATATGCAGTGCTCTTTTTATGCTAGATGTAGTGTTGGGTGTTCTTTCCAAATAGTTCAAACTTAGTGTCATCAGTCCACAAAACATTTAGCCAGTACCGCTGTGGAGTGTTAACATGCTCGTTCACAAATTTCAGATATGCAGTAATGTTCTTTATAGTAAACAGCAGCTTCATTTGTGGTCTCCTGACACAAACACCCTGACTGTTCAATGTTTTACATACTGTAGATTCATGAACACAGATCTTAGCCAGTTCCAATTATGCCTTCAAACATTATGTCACTCAGGGTTGTTCCTTTCCCTCATTGATGAGGATTTGTTGTTCTTATGGTTCATTTTGACTAGGCACCCACTTCTTGGTAGAGTAGCCACAGTCCCAGAGTGTCTCTATTTGTAGCTCTGGTAAACTGGTGAATTTCAAAAGACTTTGCAATCACTTTGAAATCCTTTCCAGCTTTATGTAAATCAACAATTCTTGAGCATCAGAAAGCTCTTTTTGGCAGAGGCATGGCTCACATAAGCATATTCTTCTTGTGTGGCACAAACTGTGTGTTCCTGACTCCAATTAGGCAAGGGAAGGCAAGTCTATTTCTATAGCACATTATCATTCACAGTGTCATTCAATGTGATTTACAAAGATAAACAGAAAATAATTACAAGAAATAAAAATAGATTAAAACAATCCTTAAAATTAGTCTATTGAGGTCATTAACTTAAGGCTTCGTAAAGTTTTTCCATTAGCAATAGAAGTTGTTTATGGTTGTTCTCAATAAAGACATAAAAAAATCAGATTTTTTTAGTGTTATTATTTTTGGCACATTATTTTTGTCAGCATTCTCGACTGAAGATCAGATCACATTTTATGACAAATAAATGCAAAAAAACATTAAATTCCAAAAGGTTGGCATACTTTTTCTTGCCACTATCTATACATATATATATATATAAATATATAAATATAACTATATATTTATTTATTTATTTTGTTTTATTTATTTTATTTTTAAAATGTTTTTTTAGTAAAAAAAAAAAAAAGTTTTTAGTTTAGAGTTTTTGGGATTTTGTTAACGAGCTCCCCAGAAAGCTTTGGCCTGCAACCTCTTGAGGATAAGTAGTTATTTACAGTACAGTCATCATGGAAAAAGTCTTTATCTCTGTGGTTCACAAAGACACAGTGTGATGATTTAATCCTTACCTTGTCCTTCTTGTTTCAGTCTTTTAGAGATTTTAACTTCAACAATCGGTCAGGCTGACCGCTTTGTTTTAAAGGGGAAGAGTTCAAGAGCTTTTCACCTAGATGTGCTTTATTCATTTGTTTGAGTAACAGTCCATTTGAACAGCATGCGCTTCAGATAGTCTAAATCACTAGGTTTCAATCTCAGTGCGTTGATGCTTACAGTGTACATGAGTGAGAAACAGGAGCCAGTGAGGAACTGTGCAGAGATCAGAAAGTTCAGTTAAGTGTGTAGATTAATTTTTCATTCCCTAATAGCTTGAAAGGATGAGTTGACCACCCAGTTGTGGGCTTGTATTAATCCCAAGTGGTGCATATTTCAATTGCCAATTTGTCCAAGACTAACCGCCCCAGCAAGTTCTGCTCAAGAGAAGAATGTTTAATGTGAAAAGAAGTCCCCAAAAACCTGAAAATTATAGGACATGAAAATAACTTTTGTAACTGTTGGTGTGAAAGTGCATATGTCTGCAATCAGAAAGAGATCGGACACATTTGGATTGTTGAACCCCAGTGTTGTACAAGGATTTTCAAATGGAGAAGTACATGCAAGATTTTGATCTTAAACGAGATTGAGATTGAGAAGGGATTTTGAATGGAAGAGCAGTCAAAGATTTCAACCAGCCAATGTCAGAAAATGATTAATTATGCTAAAGGTACCAATAGGAACTCAGGAGGCCTAAGGTGTTACTTTCTCAACAGAATAATTTTGGATTTGTTAATGTTTCTTGAATAAATGCCTGAAAATATGCCACCTTTATATGTAGACACTGTAATAAATATATTTTCAATAATAAGTTATAATATATGGAAATGTCTTTGACAGTTTATGTGCTGGAAGCAGTAAATATTGGTGCACGTTCCCAATATGCAGTAGTGGTGTATGGCTGATTGTTGGAATACATACACATACTAAACAAAATAAAATGTATTATATTTCGTTATGTATTTATTTATTTTTAATCCAATAACATATCTGTGTTTTGCAAAATTAAGTGAATGTGCTTTCAATATATTGTGAGACCTTGTGCAGTAATAACTGCAACTAAACATTTACAGTACATGTTGATCAGTCCTGCACATCGAATCATTGGAGTTTTAGCCCATTCCTCCATATAAAATAGATTCAAATCTTAGATGTTGGTGGGTTTCCTGACATGAACCACTCGCTTTAGTTCTTTGCACAACAATCTTACTGAATTAAGGTCAGGGCTTAGACTTTCCAGAACATTCACTTTTGTTTGGTAGAATGACACCCATGCTTAGGATATTTGTCTTGCTGCATGGGTTTTAGATTTATTGACATATATTTTCCTTTGGAATTCTCTGCTCCATTGGAATTCATTGTTCCATCAATTATGGTAAGCCATTTAGATCCAGATGCAGAAACCAGAACACTCCCACCACCATGTTTGACAGATGGGATAAAGTTCTTATGCTGGAATGCATTTTTTCTCTCTCTAAATGATTCACTGTGATTTCACCTTCTAATTATATATAAGACTTCACTTGCTTCTGCCACATGCAAATATATTATTGGATCATTTATTTAAAAAAAATTAAATGAAAAAAGATCATAATTTTGTGTCATTTGTTTAAATAGGATATCTTCATCTATCAGATGACGTCTTAGGTCACATTCATATAAATATATCAAATCAAAAGGACTTACAAGCTTTCAAGCACCACTGTGTTTATTAAAACACATAGTTCTGAAGGTATTTGGTGAGTTCATAACATTGGTATGAAAGTGAAATCATGAGATCACATCACTCTCGCTGCAGGGCCTGTTACTGCTGCACAAGCATCAATTATTAACAAGACTGCTGTGTCACCGTTATTACTGGATCACATAACTTATCTGTTTGGAGCGTGATGTCTCTGTAAACCTGCGCCTGAATCACGACTGTTGGTTTGGTTTGGCCTCACTCTAAGCTCTGTGCAGCTGGCAGGCTCTCTGTTAGATGCTACAAGGGAGCGTGTCGTCTAATTTTGAACGTAGTGATCCACGACAAGACCTCAGGGCTGTTGTCACAACATGGCTGATCTGCACACGTGGTGATTAAGTCAGATGACATCAAAGACACACAGTAGCTTCAAAGGTAAACATCCACTCATACCTGGACCAGCAAACACCCCATTATGATGTCAGCTGTAATGCCAGGGAACGTTTCATCAAGGTTATCCATCTCGTTTTACGACCTTCAGCAGAACTTGATGGTGTTTGTGATATATACATACTCTCTGGAAACGTTGAACCATTGGGGTGTTTGAGCAGAACGTGGCAATTTCCATCCCTTGAGATGCTGGAAGATCTAGAAGAGGAACCACCATGGATCGTCTAGAGCATGGGTGTTCACACTTTTTTGGCTTGTAAGCTACTTTCAAAATGACCAAGTCAAAATCATCTACCAGCAATAAAAATGCTAAAAAATGAATAAATAAAATGTATACATATATTATATACACACACAGAATATACTTTATATTTAAAATATATTTTGTTTACCTTGCATAGCAGTATGAACATGTATAGCTAAATGCAGTGCTGTCCATTTTTGGTCATTACCTTCTCCAGTGACGTCTTGAACTGAATGGAAACAGCCAGAGTTGCATAGTCTGGACATAATCCCCTCGCTTTTCAGTGTGTAGTCAGTGTCATACTTTTTAATGATGATAACTGATTTTGGTTTCTTACTTGGTCCAGCTCCTCCACTCATCTTTATACCCTTTCTTTAGAAGTATATAAACTGGAAGCCGCTAACTAGGTGACTTGTTGGCTGGAGTTTAGCAGTAGCTCGCACAGTGACCGAGCATGTGCGGTGACACTTGTTACAAATGATGAGGCCAGAATGGCTGTGCTGTATGTCAATCAACTGCCAAATGCCATAGTGGGGATGGATGGATGATTGGTTAACACCCTTTTTTAATGACATGAGATCTACCCACACTACCTGTACTGCAGTGTTTTCTGTGGCTCGCTGGTCACTTGCTTTTACTGTTAAGGTTTTTATGACTATATTTATTATAATCCATAAATTCCTATACAGTTTCTACTCTGAAGCATTCCGATCCATATGTATTATTTCACAGAATGCCG
>JBBIGC010000131.1:27414365-27428906 GCA_037576955.1 Lepidarchus adonis
CTACTTTATATTGTATATTGTGTACTGTATATTGTGTACTGTCTATTGTATATTGTGTACTGTCTATTGTATATTGTATATTGTGTACTGTCTACTTTATATTGTATATTGTGTACTGTATATTGTGTACTGTCTATTGTATATTGTGTACTGTCTATTGTATATTGTGTACTGTCTATTGTATATTGTATATTGTATATTGTGTACTGTCTACTTTATATTTTATATTGTGTACTGTCTATTGTATATTGTATATTGTGTACTGTCTATTGTCTATTGTATATTGTGTACTGTCTATTGTATATTGTATATTGTGTACTGTCTATTGTATATTGTATATTGTGTACTGTCTATTGTCTATTGTATATTGTGTACTGCCTACTTTATATTGCACATTGTGTATTGTCTATTGTATATTGTGTACTGTCTACTTTATATTGTATATTGTGTACTGTCTACTTTATATTGTATATTGTGTACTGTCTATTGTCTGTTGTATATTGTATACTGTCTACTGATATTGGCAGTACACAATATATTGTATATTGTATATTGTGTACTGCATATTGTATATGGTATATTGTGTACTGCCTATTGTATATTGTATATTGTGTACTGTCTGTTGTATATTTTATAATGTGTACTGTCTGTTGTATATTTTATATTGTGTACTGCCTATTATATATTGTATATTGTGTACTGCCTATTGTATATTGTGATTGCTAAGTATGCTAAGGGTTGCTTTTAAATACATATGTCACCACAATTACTTATGAGTTCATAGTCTATTCAAGTTAAGAAATATTTATTTCTACAGCGCTTTTTATAACTGACATTGTAACTAAGCAGCTTTACAGTAAGATTACGGATTAGAGGTAAAACTCCCTAAACTGTAGGAAGAAACATTGGGAGGAACTAAGGCTCAGAAGGGGAGCCCATCCTCCTCTGGGTGACACTGGGTAGTAATAACAGACAAAGAATAAAATAAAAAAGAAATAATAATAGCATGTAGTCGGGCATGTATGAAAGTGGTGATTTTCCTTTTTCCATTTTTAAAATACCATCCACACAAGCTTTTGGAAAAAATCTCTGTCCACAGAAAAACACAAAAAGCAATGTAAACCTGAACCTTATAGCAATGTTGGTCAATCAGAAGCCTTAGAGGGGGGACATAATTACACTTTCTGGTAGCCAGAAACATGACGCACAGTGTAACGTCCAAGGAGATGAAGTCACACAATTTTGAAAGAATTCCACATGTAACCACAAAAGTTTTTATTGAAAATTTTCAGTAACTGAAAACACACTAATGTGTGGATGAAAGGACAAAATGCAGTCATAAAGCTATGTTTTTAAAAAGAAAATTAATCCTCATATAGAATTTTAAATATTTTTAATAGAGACATTGAAATGTTTTTTAATTAATATACAAGAAATATGTGTTTTTTTTATATTTGAGTTATTATTCAAATCATGTTCATTTATTTCTGCCAAAATGGAAACTAACAGCGTTTAACTTTGAGGAAGATTTGGAATCCGACAACAAATCAAGGTTAAGCAAATCCCTCAGAATAATACCTTAACAGCAATGTGCCCCTAGAACTTATCTCCATATCAGGAGAAGTCCACTTTCCCTAGCCGGCCTGTAACGTGATGAATGAACGTAGTACGGCTGATAGAGTAACTCTGTCTATAGTGTACACACAGACTCAGCTCTCAGGTGTCAGTCTGTGCGTGTGTGGCTGTACCTCACCTCACAGAGCAGAACGAAGCAAAGTTAAGGAGATGGCTGATAGAAAAAGACCCCCTCCAATATTCAGCGGGTCTGTCTGTCTAGAACAGGGACCTTTTTGAGACATTTGGAGCCGGTGGCAGTTCACTGATTTTGCTGTTAAAAGAAAAATTCGAGGACATCGCTCCTGCTTTGGGTAAAGATCACAAACGTTTTTGCACAATTGGCCAATTTTACATAAAGGAATTATGATTTAACATTAAAATATATCATCTCGGCCCCTCATAAGTTGGATTTTTTCCTGACTGATGTGAAAGTATGTACACATCTATTTTAGCAGCACATTTTAATACGTAATCATAATTTATTTATTGTATAATTATTAGAAAAATACATAAAAAAATAAATACATACATACGTAATATGTTGACTGTGAAAAAAACGACAGGTAAATTTAGCTAATAAATGGGAATTACTCACTAATATTAGCCCAATGGGACAAGCTCTCCCTGTGTTTGTGTGGGTTTCCTCCAGGTTCTCCGGTTTCCTCCCACTATCCTTGTGGTTTAGGTTGACCTGCTACTCTACATTACCCATAGGTGTAAGTGTGTGTGTAAATGGTTGTCTATCATTTGGGATCGGCTGCAGCTTCCCCATGACCCAAATGGGATGCACGATAATTATACTTAAACTAAAATGTAAATGGTTTTGCATTGTTTGTTTATTATACAGGATATGAAGACATTTTCACAAAGGATATACATTTTTATCTTTTTTTTCTTTTTATAAATATTATATTTAATTAGCTACTATGCCTGTGGCGACTATGATTATCCTATGATGACCTCCCACTGTTTTACAAATACAATTCCCTGTTCTACAAATGCCATTGTTCACCATTCGATAAATACAATTGCCCCTCTGAGATCAACAAATATGCCCCCCCCCAGAAATATGATCCATCATTCGATAAATACAACTGCCCCCATTCACGAAAATAACCACCCCAATAATTTTCGTCAAAAATTTAAACAAATATGACCCCTGCCTCAATAAATATGATCACTTCAAATGATTCCCTCACTCCATTAGTCAAAAATAATCTCACCCCAATCCCATCCCATAACCATCCATCCATCTCGTCCAAATCCTGAAACCACAGAGCTCTTAACATACACCACAAACCCCAATTTAATAATAATAATAAGTTATATTTTTATAACGCTTTTCACAAACCATATGTCGCTTTACAAAAAGATAAAGAGAAAAAAATTTATTAATTAATCTCATACAGTTTTTAAAAAATAATAGAATGGAAAAGGTAATTAATTGAACAGAAAGGTCTTTAAACCGCATTTAAATGTTGAAAGACAGCAGCAGTCCTGAAGAAATTCCATAGAGTTCCATAGTTTGGGAGCCAAGTAACTGAACAACCTGCCTGCTAGAGTGGACGTCTGGTACGAGGAACCAGAATAAGATTACTACCAGTAGATCTGAGAGAGCGTGAGGGAGTGTAAGGAGTCAGCAGCTCAGTAATGTCAGCAGCTTCGTCCTTTCATCCTTATTTTGTCTGGAAAACTGTAATGTCAATTGTTGAACTCGTTTTCATTCAACTCGTTTCCATTCAATTCAGTGCATCATATTAATCTGTGTACAACTAACTCTGTGATGTTTTAGACTAATGTCAGTGGTTCTTTGTACCACTGACATTTTCTGCCTGTATCAACCCGATACCGCTTCTGGCCATCGAACCCGTGTCATCGCTCAATTCTATCTCAGTATCCCCACCACAATGTGCCAAGATGGCAGTTCCAGCCTTTTCATTCTCAAGTAATGGTGAACGCGCTCTGATAAGACATGACTGAGAAAGCATGGTGTGCCCAGAAAGTGGCACTCGAAAAGTCATTCAGCAAGACAAACCGTATTGTCAGCTTCGCACAAAGTTCTTCTCTTTCCCCACACCACCAATCAAAACGGCCTTTTCGGAGCCACTTACCCTTTAACGTCCCGGTGCCTAAAACTAGGGACAGCCTTTGTTATCTCCTGTTTAAGCGGTGGGCAGCGATAGCCAGGATCTTACCCAATACCATTACATTGGCCAGCATAAATTAAGGCTCGGGAGGGGAGCCTTCCCAACAGAGACCTCTTTTAGTGGCCTGGAAACAAAATGTACAGATAGAATGAACCTGGAAGCATAGTCAGTACACTAACAGGCAATTTTGCCATTTAGATAAGCCAGCGTGAATTCAGTCATCAGCCAAGAGGGAAAAAAACGGCCACTGTGAATCAGCCTGGGTGAGTGAGGGGACGAGTTTCCAGCCATGAATCGTTTCTCTGTGACAGAGAGTGGAACACGCCAGACACAAAGATGGAGACCTCTTTTCCTCCTCATTAAACCCATCCAGGAGCGGGGGGTGGGGGTGTTCCATGTCGCCCAGGGTCTCGGTCCATAGCGGATGAATTTCTATATATAACCCAAGTCTGGAGTTGCTACTCAAATCTTAATCAAACATTTCTGCTTCTGCAAACACAAATGTGGTTTTGATTAAGTGCCTCTTTGATGGAGCTACGAGTGAGAAATCATTAACATGAAACTACAACATGCTGTCGCTAGGATTAACGGTAGCGTCGAAGGCCCCGTCCACACGTAGCCGGGGTAGCCTTCCCTCCACGTAAATGTCGCTTTGGTTTTCTACATTTCCAAAAACGCCATTTATGCATTTATGTGCGGACAAGGAAAACTTCAACTTCATCTCCTTGGACGTCACACTGTGCTCATTTCTGCGATGAGAGATAAAGACAAAATACCGTCGCTCAGAACTTTGCAATTAGCACTTATTATGTGTTTACACAATACACACAGTAAATTTCCCTCCATTTTGAAGAACCCAGGCGTCAGATTGAGCTTCAGATGTTGCTACTATAATCAACACAGAAACTGTCATGATCAAACGGCATCAAAGTCATCGCTGGCCTGGACGAGACCCGGTCGCGTTTGAAAACTAGCTCATGCTTCCACAAGAATGGCGAGAGAATTTTCTCAGATCAAGGACTACACTGCTGTCCATCTGTGAACTGCTTCACTTTAAAGGCCAACCAACCGAAATGAGGTCGCCTGTCAGTGTTGGAAAAAAGTTGCTTACAGGCTTTATTGTTTAGCTGATGAGGGGAGGTTACGTTTTTGTGTTTAACTGTGGACAGAAATGTTTTAAAAAATGTGTACAGAATATAAAATAAAGAAGACAGAAAATTTGCATTTTCAAAAAATACCCAGCTACGTGAGGACATGGCCTAAAACCGATTTGTTTTCCTTTCATATAGGCTGCAAATTGGCATTTACACAAAGCAAATCAAAAAGCATATCAATTGTTTGTTGTATTTTAAATATATATTCATAATTCTGGCAGTATAAAATCATCTGTGAGGTCTGAAAGTACATTCTTTACAGGAATGCACAATTTCTATCCACAAAGTTTAACAATTTGGAAACATTCATATTCATCATATTAAATGCACCGCAGAGGAAATTTTATGCTTGATTCAAATTCACCAAATAATCAGTAATAGTACATGAAATAATACAGAAGTGTATTCACTTCAGAAGATATGCACTTATTATCAGTTAGAGAATCAAACCAGGAAACCTAAACATAATTGACTGTCCAATTATTATTATTATTATTTATTTTTTTATTTTTATTTTTTTTCAAAAACAAATGCTTGCTATATGGACTGGTTGGGGCATCACCAGAGGCGATGATTACAGCTACATACAGCAAGCCAATAGAGCAGGACACAAGCTAGTTAAGCCAATCAGCTGCCAGAAATTTTTTTTAAGATTTTTTAAGATGCACAAAAGTAAGCTTCTTGAAAACTTATTATATTATGTAACGAAAGCGAAATGTAGTTTCGTGTGAGTTTTAAATGAGCAGTTAAAGCCACCCTCAGGGGTTAACCAGGTCTGCTTATGCGTGTCTTTATCAGGACAATTCAGGCTGGAGATTTAGCTGCAGATATTAACTCGCACCACATCAAAGACTAAAAGAGGTGGGGAAGACTTTTGGGTGCAGGTGAAAGTGAAAAAAGCATTTAACAGCGCAAGACTGGAGCAACTATAATGCCTGCGAAAGAAAAACAGAGCGTCAAAGATGAAACATGTTGCGTTTATCACCATTAGATGAAGAGATGAAGCCTATAGGGGATCGTGGTGTGAGTCAGTGGCGTAAACTGAGCAGAACATGGGGGAGCAAATGCTTTTGTGCAGCTCCGGTGTGTTTGCCATTCTCTGATCTAGTTTGTAATCAAACTCTGCCACTTAAACTGCTCTTACCCTTAAAAGCTTCCCATTATTGCACTGCCAGCTCAGTGTTGGCCTCAGCGCCAGCCTGTTGATGGCCAGGCACCACAATGCCAACTTTACTGACTCCCTCGCTCTGTCTTGCTGACTTTCGTTTGATCCGGTCACTGTAACCAATTTGGGTCATTTGGCCAAAAAGGAATAACTGAAAAACAATAAAGTCATAATTAACTAATAGTGCTCCATAACAGTGAGCCATAATTACACATCTCTGGTTTCCTTCTGGGTTTTCTCTGGCCCAGCACCAAACAGGTAATGTATGAATGTGTTGGATGAGATGGATATCCCCCATTACTTTGACTAAAACCAGACAAATAATCAAAAAACTCGTATTATCAAGCGTGCTAACTGACTAGCCAGACTGCAAAGCTCTCAATTTACTGGTCCATCCATGTCCCAGAGATCTCTACAGTTTTCACACTCAACAACTTGTTTTCATGTGATAGTGAGTCATATGCACAATCATATGACTGATCTGCAACCTGGGTGATCACTGGGTGTATCGGTTCGACCCCCAAATCTCTGAATGGACAGAGTTATCCCACTGTGAACTACACAGCCCTTGAGTTTACTCTGATCAGTGTAGCTCTGCATAATGCAGCCGTTGTCACAATCTCAGCGAGAGTTGTATATCAGCTCTACATAACGCAGCTGTAGTCACAGTCTCAGACTGTCTCTCTGTCTCTCTGACAGTCTCAGAGAGAGATGGAGGTAAGCTCTATATCATCTCTACATAATGCAGCTGCAGTCACAGTCTCAGAGAGAGATGGAGGTGAGCTCTATGTCAGCTCTACATAATGCAGCTGCAGTCACAGTCTCAGAGAGAGGTGGAGGTGAGCTCTATATCAGCTCTACATAACGCAGCTGTAGTCACAGTCTCAGAGAGAGGTGAAGGTAAGCTCTATGTCAGCTCTACATAATGTAGCTGTAGTCTAAAATGTTTCTAATATCATTGTGTGGCCCTGCAGCCAACCAAAACTAATTTACATACATCACTCTTAAAGGCTCTGTAACAAAGTTTAATTATAATGGATAAAAAAGGCATTTTGAAAACAAACTGCCCTGAACTACACTTTACTTTCTTTACTTACTTTATGTCAAGGAAAAATGCAGAATTTGAGTCCTTTATTATTTGGGAACTTTGTGAAGACAAAATTGGAAAGATTGATATCTGAAGTATTGTAATAGTGTTGAGCATAAACACCAAGAAGTAGCCTATTCTGCAGAAAAGATAAAGGAAACAGCTATAGCTATATATGCTGTCACTGTGACATTTAATAACGTCTTTCCGAGCTTTTCAGTTGACATTCCACATATATTTCCTTTACCGTCCACATGTTTATAGACAGCATGTTGTTTGTCGTATAAACATTTATGCTCTGACACGAGAAAGATGAGCTGTTCTGCTACCTTTTGTTTGGACTGCAATCATGACACTGATTGGTCAGCTTATTTTTTACATATCCATACAACACAGAAGGTCTCAGACGCCATGTGATCAGGCCTTTACGCAGAAAAACTTCCAGCCTTACAGAGGTAATTAGCATGAGTCATTAGCATGAGTCTTGCCCAAGGCCTCCAAAAGTGGAATCAAGTGTGTTAAGTTGCATCGAAGCAACATGGCGAGAGAAGGTCAACAGTTTATAGAGAGGTAAATTGAATTCATGGCTTTGGATGAACAGCCAGTCAGTGTAGAGAATATAGGATCTCACTGTCTTTTGGAGCTACAATAAGCCCCACCCCCTCCACACTACATTTCAGATGCTGCCCTACCAGAGCTTTACAGCAAGGTTCTCCATCACCTACAATGGGTTTTATCAGACGTGACTGTGATTTGTTTTACAGAGATTTGGAATTCTGATGCCTCGCTGCGCACTGGCTTAACTTAACTTAAGCTTAACTGATTAACTTAATCAGATTGTCTGATCTCATACAGCAGAGTGTGTGGCTAGGACATGCTGGGCACTCGGGAAATAGATGGATCCACAACATTTTGCAATTGTAACATAAACACAGGATTTTAATAACTTTAATGTACCCTAAGAGAGTGCTGTTATCTGAAACTGCTATCTAGAAAAATCCAAATATCGAATTGTGCCTTCGTATCAGCAGATACTCAATAATAAATTACTCGGATTGGACTCTGACACATCCCTATCCATAACTTTACTTTGTTTCTGTGTCTCTATGAGTAGAAGTCACTTGAGGAGCAATGGGAGGGAGTACAGGGCCTCCAATATATCTTACGACGCAAATGTCAGTACTGATTTATTTATTTTATTACATTTGGCTTGGTACTAACAAATCTCAGGTACACACTCCTCCCAAATGTCATCATACCCCAATAATGGAAGCTGAATGAAAGATGGAACAAAAGGTTTTCCACTGTCATGACCGTACCTTGCGTCCCACCTCGTTGTTGTGGAGGTTCATGAGAGTCCTGGCGCTCTGCTTGATTTCCCGCGAATCCACAAACACTTTGGAGAATCCAAGGCCATAGAGGATGTCGGCAGAGCAGCCGCCCCACTTCCAGCCACCCCCCCGGCCGTAAAAGCCCTGTTTCTCCTTATCACAGCTGCACTCACTCAGGTTACCCTGCGTACATGCCGCTGTGATGGCGTGGGCCACTCCTGCTGCAATGATGGCGTAGGTGAACGCGGCCTCTTTACTGCCTGAAACACAGACACACAAAGGGCGCATTAATGGATTACACAAAGGGCCTTCTTTACACTCATAGCATTTCTAACCATCGTGTGTGCTACCTCCTGGCTCTCCCCTTTAACTATGCTGTCATAGAGAGTTATGCCTGAGCTCCTGCACTCAGACCACAATGTTCATCACTTTAAATAATCCATAACACTGAGCATCCCTAACAGTCTGTCTTTCTCTCTCGCTCTCTCTCTCCCTCCTTCTCCTTCTCCCTCTCTTTTTCTCTCTCTCTCTGTGTGAGCTACTCTTAGGTTCCAGAGATCCTGTCTCACTCTGCTGCCCTGATCATGAGAAGGGAGATCATCTATGATTCACACCTACTGAACAGAGCACATGGAAAGAAAGTTACCTGATCTCACCTAAGGAATTGCAGATGCCTCTTCATATTGAACTGTTAGTCTTATTTGTTCATATTATTTTCTTTTTAGGGTTAGGGTTAGGGTTAGGGTTAGGGTTAGGGTTAGGGTTAGGGATCACTCTCCAGTGTCGACCAGAAGAGGATGGGATCCCCTTCTGAGCCTTGGCTCCTTCCAAGGTTTTTTTTCCTATAATTAGCGAGTTTTTCTTGCCTCTGTTGCCCTTGGCTCATTGGGGGCTCGGACCCGGATTCTATAAACTCTGTAAAGCTGCTTTGTGACAATGTCAGTTGTAAAAAAATGCTGTATAAATAAAATTGACTTGACTTGACTTCTGGGGGACGGTAATGATCAATGAGGTTGATTTGTGTATGATGTAAATGTGTGTAAGTGTAGCTTAGTAAGTGACAATGGGAACCATCAACAAGCCCACAGGCCTCCTTTTCATTAAAAACAGCATGTATTGCACATTGATACATTTAAATGTATTATACATTTTATATTTTGCATTAAATATTGCATAAAAAATTGCACATACAAAATAATGCCCAATAATGCCAATGTGTCCTTAGGAATCTCTTAGGTTTCTTTAAAATAAAACTATACTCATATTGCTGGAAGAGGACTTTACAAAAATTACCGGTGCTAAATTATGTTCACCTTCATTAGAGAAATAAAACAATGGTTTGCTTTATTTCCCAGCTGTTATACACCAAATATTTACAGCGCTTTGGAATTAAGCTCTTGATTTCTGTCTAAACACAGTAATACAATGTACAATTTAATTAAAAATGAGGGATATCCCGATCTGATTTCAACAATCCAAAGGAATAAATTGTCAGCATTTTGTGAGAGCTCCATATCGCTCATGTAACTGACTGCACTGCATCAAAGTAACACACACTGGAGGACACTTTTAAAAGGAGAAAGAGAGATTTCCTTGAGAAAAGACAAAAAATGGGGTATTTTATCAGATGTGGCTGGGATTAGTTTAACCACAGACATTTGGAATTCTGATACTTCTGATAATTCTGATGCCTCACTGCGCACTGAATTAACTCCTCGTTTAATTTAAGTCGGGTGGCAGACAGTCAAGGATATGCTGGGCACTTGGAAAATAGACAAGAAATGGCTTTAAGTTCTCTTGCGGAACAATGCAAGAATTCAATTGTCAGTTGTTGAGCGTATACATTGGTTTTTAGTCATTTCAATGTAGTTAAAAATACAAATATTGGATCTGGATGCTATATTGGCAGATATTTTATAATAAATTACTTGAATGTGACTTTGACGAAAAAAACATGCTGAATAAATATTTACTTCATAAAACATTGTTATCTTGCATTTGCAGTTACTGTATATATAATTAATCAATTATGTACAAAGAATTGAAAAAACAATTGAAGATACAAGCGTCGTCCTAAAAGTGACAATATGCTGATTTGTTCTTTTGATTGGCAAAGTCTGGTCACTACCCTGTAATATCTGCAACCAAAGTGTTCATCAGCCCAGTTATTGGCTAAAGTAAGCACCATGGTGTTGATATTGAAATTATGTACATTTCTGAATCATCACTTCTTTTCAGTTCATATCACAAATGGAGTGGAATAAAAGTCAAGAGGCAACATCTGTCTAGGTCTCTACCACACACAGTAGACACTGTGCAGCTCCGTGAATGAGCTATCGATCCATTTATGGCTCTTTAGTGTTATCACAGAGGGAGCAAACACTTACGTCCTGAGGTTATTGCCTGTCTTCCTTTTCATAAATCATTTACACATAGAGTGTTTGCATTATCGGCATATAGATTCCAGCTAACAGGGATGCTGCATAAAAACTGAAATGTGACACAGTCCTAAATCATGAGCTCACGTCTGATAAATACACCTGTCATTAATGAGTGAGAGAAAAGAAAGAGAAAGAAACAGAGAGAGCGAGAGAGAGAGAGAAAGAAAGCGAGAGAGAGGGGGGGATAAATGTATAAGAAATGTATAAGAATGTATAAGAAATAACATTGTATGATTTTTAATGAATTTATTTGTATAATGGTGCAGAAAATAAGTATTTAGCTCAAACAAGCAAGAATTCTGTCCTTCACAGACCTGTTACTCTTCTATCCTCCACTTGTTACCTGTATTAATGGCCTCTGTTTGAACTCGTTATCTGTAATAAAGACACCTGTCCACACCTTCAAACAGTCAGACTCCAACATCCTCTACGGCCAAGACCAGAGAGCTGTCTAACGACACCAGGGACAAGATTGTTCACCTGCACAAGATGATCCACAATAGGCAGCAGCTTCATGAGAAGAGATCAACTGTTTGAGCAATTATTAGAAAATGGAATAAATACGAGATCACTGACATGCTCCATGCAAGATCTCACCTCATAGGTACAAATGATCTTGAGAATGGTGAGAAAACAGCCCAGAACTACACGGGGGGAACTGCTCAATGACCTGAAGACAGCTGGGACCACAGTAACAAAGGTTACTATTAGAAACACACTATGTCGTCATGAATTAAAATCTTAAGCCAGCACATGTTCAGGCTAAAATCTAAAGTTTGCCAGAGACCATCTGAATGTTCCAGAGGAGAACTGGGAGAATGTCATGTGGTCAGATGAAACCAAAATTTTTCATCTGACCACATGAGCCATGTTTCATGAGATTTTGGGCAAAAACCTCCTTCCATCAGTGAGAGCATTGAAGATAAAACGTGGCTGGATGTTCCAGCATGACAATGACCACAAACACACCACCCGAGCAATGAAGGAGTGGCTACGTAAAAAGCCTTTCAAGGTTCTGTAGTGGCCTAGCCAGTTTAATGACCTCAATCCAATAGAGAATCTGTGGAGGGAGTTGAAAGTCCGTGTTGCACAGTAACAGCCCAAAAACCTCACAGCTCCTGAGAAGATCTGCATGGAAGGATGGATCAAAATACCACAGTGTGTGCAAACTTGGTGAAGACCTAAAGGAAACATTTGACCAACCAAGGTTACATTACAAAGTATTGTAGTGAACTTTTGTTATTGACCAAATTCTTATTTTCTGCACCATTATACAAATAAATTCTTTAAAAATCATACAATGAAATTTCCTGGATTTTTTACATTCTGTCTCTCACAGTTGAAGTGAATCTATGATGAACATTACAGACTCTCATCAAATGGGACAACTTGCAGAATACTTTGTTGCCCCAAGAATGAAATTAAGAGACATGTAGTAAAAGCCCTCTCTCTCTTTTATTATTATTTGAAATTAACCTATTAAATTCAAATATATATTTAAACAATTACATGTTGAAATACTACATACTGAATTTAAATATTTTACAATTAAAATTAGATAAAAAAAAATATATAAAATGATGATTATACTGCTATTACTACTACTACTATTACTACTACTTAATTCATAATTAGAACAGCAATTTAAACAGCTACAGACCCATTTCAAATCTGCCTTTTATATCAAAACTCCTTGAAATATTTGTAGCCACTCAGCTGCAGGAACATCTAAAAATTAACAATTTATATGAGCCATTCCAGTCAGGTTTCTGTCCATTCCACAGCACTGAGTCTGCCCTTCTACGAGTCACCAACAACCTTTTACTTAGCACTGACTCTGGTTCCCTCAGTGCTCTCCTTCTCCTAGATCTAAGCTCTGCCTTTGACACAGTCAATCACAATATCCATCTCTCTTGCCTTTCAGCCATTGGACTATCTGGTGCTGTTATAGGCCTCATTTACACTGTCAGTTAAATGTGACCCAATTCCGATTTTTTGCTCATATGTGACACAGATCGGATCTGTCCCATGACAATGTAAACAGGAAAAAAACGCATGCATTCGGATATGTTGAGATCGGATTCAGGCCTCATTCATATGCGGAAATAAATCCGATATAAATCCAATATGTGCCGATGCGACTGTACTGTAAACAGGCAGTTCGGATTTCCCTAAGCGATTTTGCATTCTGTATGTCATTAAATGCGACAATTTAGTACTTCATCGCAGTTTGATGACGTCGTGTGGACGCGCACAAACACAAAAAGCATGGAGACCTGTGGGGAGAAGAGTCAGTTTAAGATAAAATTAAAGGCTCCTAACGAAACAAATCTGTTTTCGAGGATATTTCTGCTGCAATGGAAGAGCAATCATGAGATCGCTCACGCACCCAGAGATTCCTCTGAATGATCGAAGCCAAAATAGTGGCAACATGCACAGGCTGCAATAATCGCCCTTTTCCTTCGTCTCCGCTTCAAAATCATGCGGTTATTTTGCAATTTTTGCCAACATCGCAGAGCTAGCATCAAGTATATTTCCCGTTCGTCCAGCTTGGCTACTGTGTGGTGTAACAACGCCCCTTTGGTATAGCAACTGTAAACAGGCGGATCGGATATGGGTCACAATTTAAAACACGTGTAAACAGAAGGTCAAAAGTATCGGATATAGGCAGCAAATCGGAACTGAGCATCAAGACCTGCAGTGTAAATGAGGCCTTAGTCACCCTGTTCCTCAGGGTTCCGTTCTTGGACCTTTACTTTTAATAATTTATATTCTCCCACTCTGTCTCATTATTAGAAACCATGGTCTCAGTTTTCATTGCTATACAGATGATACACAAATATACTTCACCACCTCCACCTCAGCTGCTGCACCCCATTCCCTTACAGCTTGTATTTATGAATTAAAACTCTGGCTCACCTCCAACTCTCTAAAACTCAATACAGACAAAACAGAACTTTTATTAAGTTGCTCCAAATGTCTCATTACGAAACTTCAAAATTTCAGTTTATCTTTTGATGATGCTCTTATTACACCCTCACACACTGTCCGGAATTTAGGTGTTATATTTGATTCCGCTCTATCATTTGATTCTCACATTAACATACTTTTTCACCTCAGAAATATATCTCGTCTTCGCTCATCACTTTCACTGAAGGAGGCAGAAATACTTGTTCATGATTTTATAATTTCCTGTCTCGATTACTGCTGTTTGGTCCCAACTAGAACATTAACCAGACTCCAGTACATGCAGAACTCTGCAGCTCGTGTTCTCACCTTCACCAAAAAATCAGAACACACTTCCCCCATTCTCCACAAACTTCACTGTCTCCTCATATCATATCATATTCAGTACAAGCTGCTTCTCCTCAAAGTTAAAGCCCTTCATGGATCTGCTCCTTCATACCTCACTGAATTACTTCATTCATACTCTCCCCCCCGTTCACTGCGCTCCTCTGGTACTGGATTACTCACAGCTCCTAAATTCAGGTTCTCCACCATGGGTGTGAGATCATTTAGTGCTGCTGCCCCTAAACTCTGGAACTCCCTCCCTCAACACCTGCGCGTAACGTCCTGACTGTCTCTCTTCAAAACTCAGT
>JBBIGC010000131.1:27429006-27466548 GCA_037576955.1 Lepidarchus adonis
AACTCAGAAAACAATAACTAAAAAGTGCAAACAGAACATTGACGTAGCATTTTCTCTTCTTTGTTTTTAAAATAAAGAAATCCCAGACCCCATAAAACTGAGGACCAACTTTTCAAGAAAAAAGGCCACATATTCAGAAAACAAGTGGCTTTTTATTGCATGGTAAACCAACGATTTGATTGGCTCAGCTGAGGCTATGATCACACAAGAAAAAGTTGACAACTACGCTTTTTTAGAAAAAAAAATAAGCTGGCAGCGTTCTGTTACAAATGGCGCGTCTTTTGTCGCTCAAACAACAGCTGCAACAATAGCCTAGTGCCGCGTGAGTAGCTCATCTACCAGCACAGCCTCCATTTTTTGTTGTTGTTCTTGTTGTTATGGAAACGACAGGTCTTGCTACTTGCTTGTCATTGGTCAGCTGTCAAAACGATGCTTGACGCAGGGCGTTCTTTTCAGAAAAGTTTTTAACTTAAAAAGACGTTCAGAGACGCACTAAAACAGACGCTGGCAGTTTGAAAAAAGATGCTAAATGAGAACATAGCCTGAGCGAAGCTATTGTCGTAATTACTAAAGTAGCAGCGCTACTATCTATCTATCTATCTATCTATCTATCTATCTATCTATCTATCTATCTATCTATCTATCTATCCATCCATCCATCCATCTATCCATCCATCCATCCATCTCTCTCTCTCTCTCTCTCTCTCTCTCTCTCTCTCTCTCATTTGTCTGTCTGTCTACTAAACACTGAATCAGGCAGTGTATTCATATTTTTTGTACATAAGAGCTTAATTTTGAAGGGTTCCATCAGACTCTGACATCTGGTTCCATTCACCCCCACTGTCAACCATTCTGACTTAGCAAACTTCTCTACAATTTAGCATTTCACACTAAAAAACACTCTAAATAACATTGTTGGCCTCTTAACGAATTAATCAAGTGGGAAAATTAATTAATCAGTGGAATTGCCCTGTAGTTTACCATCTCACCCATCAGGCATTTAAACTGGGAAATAACATCAAATATATTTAATCCACCGCTGCCCAAGAGGAAGGAAGCAGGGTTAGTCGCCGGTCGCCGCTGGTATTCAGCAGATTAATCGGTTCGTTCTAATCGCGTGTGTCTTTTCTTTCCAATCACAGGGACGTTTCGAGCGCGCGCATGCGCAGAATGCGCGGCGAGAAGACTGAACATGCTCCAAAACCCGCGCGTGCCCACGACCGCAACGGTGTTTAAACTATATTCAAATTTCAATAACTGTATTAAAATATTTAAATGTGTAATAATAGTTTAGATGAGTTTTATGAATATTAGTCATATTAGTCACTATGTCCTGTGAACTTTAACATTGCAATTAAAAGGGAATTATTTCAGATTCAGCCGAAATATTTAGTCCTGTTAGTTTCATTTGAACTTCGCTGAGCCACATGAGTGTGGAAACGGTGACAAACAGTCCTGTGAAAAAGTCTTAGCCCCCCTACACAAACGGTTTATATTTAGTAATATTAATGTTTTGTTGGAGGGAGAAATTAAACGTTACAAGTGTTAGTATTTTAAACGCGGGGTGTAACTACATATGCACCTTTTCCTGCTGTTTTGATTAAACAGGCAGTAAAAATGAAGATTGAACATTTAGACTCAAAATAAATGATGGCTGCTGTTTATTCACACTTTTCCCAAATAGAGCAAGAACCTCAACCCTGTCAGTGTAGATGTTCCTGCTGTTGCGCTGCGCAGATGTTGCTGAGAGTGGAGGAACTCACCCGATCTTCAGGTAAATGATTCCCACACAAAGCAGAATGCGGAATATCCAGCGACGGCTCTTTCTGCTCATGGTGACGGCGTGCGTCTGCGCGCCCGGCGCGCGCGTCTACCTTTCACGCGCAGAGAGGAAAAGGCGCAAAAGAGGGGTGCGCGTGCGGCAGCGAGTCACTGAGCGTCTTGCACGAGCTCCTTCAGGACGTCAACACTCGCATGGTGCCGCTGGCGAAGGCTGGAGATGGACGTGAAGCGCAGCGAGCGAGCGCGCGCCGATCCTCCAGCTGCTCGCATTCAGGGGCGTGGACACGAAGCCACCGCCTATGAAGTCAGTCCAGGTTTTGCTTTAACACACCTGAGGCAGGTAGGCAGAGGCCGCAGATTCCCAAAGTATGGACTGGATTACAGTGGCACTGGAGTGGACTGGAGTGGACGCCCCCTTGTGGAGTCTGCGGTACTGCAGGTTAAAGTAGTGAAGGGAACTGCAAGACCTGCGATCAGCCCTGGGTTGGGACTTGAACCTGCAACCTTCTGATTCCAAGGTCTTGACCAGAACCAGCACCACCACCCTGGTCTTCAAAGATGGGGTGCACACATCTGTTCCTGGGGGCGAACTCCCTCTTTAGACACAACTGGATCAACTCACCTGCAACCTGCAGTTGCAGCGCCGCCTATGGGTACAATTTGAGAAATGTGGTGAAGAATGTACATCAAAACCTCTTTAGTTCGCCACCCCGTTATCTCGCCATAAAAGGATGCTGGGCAGATTGACTTCTATGTATTTACCCTCATTACGATAGCTCGCCAACTCCACCTCCTGCTACATTTAGACCAGTAAGGCCGAGCTAACGAGGTTTGACTGGACCAGTGAGACATCACATTCTGTGAAGTTTGAACCTTAATGTCATGTGATATCAGCCGGTGAAGCTGGAATGGTTTTCAAACCAGTGTTTTATGCCGAACCAACTTCAGAGGGCGCTTTGCCCACCTAGATACAAAAACATTGTATTCTGTATCAGCCATGAGGGGCTACAGCAAGTTTCACATTCGTTCTCACCCATAAATACTGGTGCAAAAGTTTGAACATCCCTGGGTTAATAACTTTTTTCTATTTTCTATGTGAAGATAAATACTCTACAGAGAGCAAACTTAAATAAATTAGTTATTTCATTATTTACCAAGTTTAACATTTGGTTAAAAAATTAATTATTAAAATGAAATATATCTTATTCACTTATTAACAGTTACAAAATCACATGTCACTTTAGCAGGGGCACCCAAACATTTGCAAATACGTGTATATGAGTATATTCATGTCAATACAATTCCATTGAATTCAGTTCAATTCAGTTCAGTTTAATTCATTTTAATCCAGCTCAGATTAGTTTAGTTCAGTTCAGTTTAGTTCAGTTCAGTTCAGTTCAATTCAGTTCAATTCAGTTCAATTCAGTTCAGTTCAGTTCAGTTTAGTTCAGTTCAGTTCAGTTCAATTCAGTTCAATTCAGTTCAGTTTAGTTCAGTTCAATTCAGTTCAGTTCAGTTCAGTTCAGTTCAATTCAATTCAGTTCAGTTCAGTTCAGTTTAGTTCAGTTCAATTCAGTTTAGTTCAGTTCAGTTCAGTTCAGTTCAATTCAGTTCAATTCAGTTCAGTTCAATTCAGTTTAGTTCAGTTCAGTTCAGTTTAGTTTAGTTTAGTTCAGTTCAGTTCAGTTCAGTTCAGTTCAATTCAGTTCAATTCAGTTCAATTCAATTCAGTTCAGTTCAGTTTAGTTCAGTTCAGTTCAGTTCAATTCAGTTCAGTTCAATTCAGTTCAGTTTAGTTCAGTTCAATTCAGTTCAGTTCAGTTCAGTTCAGTTCAGTTCAGTTCAATTCAATTCAATTCAGTTCAGTTCAGTTCAGTTTAGTTCAGTTCAATTCAGTTTAGTTCAGTTCAGTTCAGTTCAGTTCAATTCAGTTCAATTCAGTTCAGTTCAATTCAGTTTAGTTCAGTTCAGTTCAGTTTAGTTTAGTTCAGTTCAGTTTAGTTCAGTTCAGTTCAGTTCAGTTCAGTTCAATTCAGTTCAATTCAGTTCAGTTTAGTTCAGTTCAATTCAGTTCAGTTCAGTTCAGTTCAGTTCAGTTCAGTTCAATTCAATTCAATTCAGTTCAGTTCAGTTTAGTTCAGTTCAGTTCAGTTCAATTCAGTACAATTCAATTCAGTTTAGTTCAGTTCAATTCAGTTCAGTTCAATTCAGTTCAGTTCAGTTCAGTTCAGTTCAGTTCAATTCAGTTCAGTTTAGTTTAGTTTAGTTTAGTTTAGTTTAGTTTAGTTTAGTTTAGTTTAGTTCAGTTCAGTTCAGTTCAGTTCAGTTCAGTTTAGTTTAGTTTAGTTCAGTTCAGTTCAGTTCAGTTCAGTTCTGTTCTGTTCTGTTCTGTTCTGTTCTGTTCAGATCTGTTCTGTTCTGTTCAGATCTGTTTTTAAAGTCTGTTTTGAAGTTAGAAGAAGAGTTCTCGCTTCTTCCAGCAAAATCTATGTTTTTTCTATATAAAAATATAGACAATTTTAATGGGTTCACAAACTTTCAAGCACCACTGCTATTAACTATCAGGTTTGTGCTTTAAAAGGAGTGATTTATCTAATGTGGGGTACCACCTTAACTTGAACCTCTATCTTCCATTCTGCAGTGTATTGTTCTGACAGATGCACTAATTAGGGTGGAATTATCCAGACGACAGACATGAAACTTAGATGTGGATTGTGAAGTCGGTTCCTTAGTCAATGAGCCAGATGAACAAACCAATAAAATATTGGTGTTATTAGGGCTCCCAGTCATTAGTGTGTGTGGAATCACAGAAACAGCATAGACCAGCTATAATATAAAAGATCAAATAAAATGCATACAAGTTCTATTATAAATAACACATAACATATGTGATTTTAATATTAATGCAGCACGTCAATGAACAAGAACATTTGAAAGTGACAATTCATGTCAAAACTACACTGATCAGCCAAAACATGTAGAACATTGACTTATTTCATTACAGTGGTGATATATTAGGCCATCAGTTCTTAAAGCTGATGTGCTGGAACTGTACTCCAGTTAAGTAATCATGTTTTTTTTCTATACTCCAGTTAAGTAATCATTTCTTTACTATACTCCAGGTTAGCGATAGTTACTTTACTATACTCCAGTTTAGTAATAGTTACTTTACTTTACTCCAAGTTAGTAATAGTTACTTTATTATAGTTACTTTTCTATGCTCCAGTTTTATAATAGTTTCTCTACTATGCTCCATGTTAGTAATAGTTACTTTACTATACTCCAGTTTAGTAATAGTTACTTTACCATGCTCCAGTTTAATAATAGTTTCTTTACTATACTTCAGGTTAGTAATAGATACTTTACTATGCTCCAGTTTAGTAATAGTTACTTTACTATACTCCAGGTTAGTAGTAGTTTCTTTACTATACTCCAGGTTAGTGATAGTTTCTCTACTATGCTCCATGTTAGTAATAGTTACTTTACTATACTCCAAGTTAGTAATAGTTACTTTATTATACTCCAGTGTAGTAATAGTTTCTTTACTATACTCCGGCTTGGTAATCGTTTCATGGCTATACTCCAGGTTAGTAATAGTTACTTTACCATGCTCCAGTTTAATAATAGTTTCTTTTTCTTTATTATACTTTGGGTTAGTAATAGATACTTTACTATGCTCCAGTTTAGTAATAGTTACTTTACTATACTCCAGGTTAGTAGTAGTTTCTTTACTATACTCCAGGTTAGTAATAGTTACTTTACTATAGCCCAGGATAGTAATAGTTTCTTTATTATACTCCAGGCTAGTAATAGTTACTTTATTATACTCCAGTTTAATAATATTTTCTTTTTGTCTTTTGTTTTTACTATACTCCAGGTTAGTAATAGTTACTTTGCTATACTCTAGGTTAGTAAGAGTTTATTTACTATACTCCAGGTTAGTAATAGTTTCTTTACTATACTCCAGTTTAGTAATAGTTTCTTTGCTATACTCCAGACTAGTAATAGTTACTTTACTATTACCCAAGGACAGTAATAGTTTCGTTACTATACTGCAGGTTAGTATTAGGTACTTTTCTATAATCCAGTTTAATAATAGGTACTTTACTATACTACAGGTTAGAAATAGTTACTTTGCTATACTCTAGGTTAATATAGTTTCTTTAATATACTCCAGTGTAGTAATAGTTTCTTTACTATACTCCAGGTTTGTGATAGTTACTGTATATTCCAGTGCCACAGGCTGCTCCATGTCAACATTGTGCAGGTTCCTGTGTGACAGATAGACATCTGTTTTAAAGGCCTTCAGTGCATCTATAGGCTACAAACACTAACATCACAGAACCTAATCGTATATGTAAACTTGTGTGTGTTTGCTAGAGTTTAAGCCAGAAAACTCATGAGTTCAGTCCTTTATTAGCATGACAGTAGAAACAGCAAGCTTATTTTCATATTAATATTCTGTTATCGGTCTTAAAAGTTTTTCATTAAAAAAAATTCCTTACTTTTCCCACCATTTTCTGCAGAAATGGCCCATTGTGCTTTTGTGATGTCACAGAAAGCGACATATTTACATATATATCGTATATCTTCCAATAGGAGCCCCAGTGTTTATTCAAAAAATTATTAGACAGGCGTTTGTTGAAGACGGGTTATTAATCTCCTCACAGACGAAATGGTGATGGTATTTATGGCCACAAAAAGTCATGCAGCTTCTTCACATTTATTTAAACAGAAAATAAAATATCACGACTAAAATCATCCCTCTGTCTGTTTGGCTGTGATACGTGTCTGTGATGCTGCTGTTATTGTGGGAGTGGTTTAGCACCGAATTCAGCGATACGTTTAAACAGAGGCGCTTAATATCCATCAATAACCCTCAGATATCGCGACAGAAATACGTAATTATACACAATACACTCATATAACTGTCTTCAGAAATCAGAGGTTTGTTTTAAGCCGTTTCATAGCTTTTAGGGATTAAATTCTATTAAAAAACGGAGGGAAGAAAGTGAAAGCTCGGAGGTGCATGTTCGTGAAAGTTGGGATGGGGCGGCATCACTTCAAACCCGACGTTTATAGGAAACAGGCGTCAATAAGAGACGGGCTATTATTATAAGATATACGGTATCCACCTCAGCAGTATTAGCCCCGCCCATTTACACTGAAGTTAGAATATGCAAACATTTTTAGTGGATCATTTACGTCTCAGATCATTCCGTCCTTATTTAGACTACAGCTGCAGTTATAAGGGGTGTTGAGGCTGGGAATGCTTTCTGAATACAGGGCAGCCAATCAGAACAGAGCTAATTTACATTTATTAGTCCTAAAGGCTCATCAAAAACAACCTTTTGTCTGGAAAGAGGGTTTGGATAAAAGAAAAATAATAAAAGAATGTAGGACAGGGGCCTAAAAAGCTTTTTATTCAGCAACTACTGCGGCTTGAACCTGCAGGTCCTGTAACTGCGTCTGTACAGTGCAGTAATGACCGGCTTCAGTTAAGCGGGCAACAGCAGGAAATCTGGTCTTCAAGCACCATGAATAGGCTCCTTTATCGCGATAGTCAATTGGAAACTTAAGTGTTGCTATTGCACCCACTACTGATCCCAAAAGGTTATTGCAGGTTCTGCATGGCTGGATACCAGAGAACAGTAATTTAGGTGGAGAGAGGAAAAAATCCTAGCAAAACAGAAAACTTAAAATGGTCTATAGGTTTTTAAAACTGCTTATACACGGGGACGCTGGAACCAATCCCAGCCAAGTACAGGCCAGGACACACAGGTATATTTAAATTTTAAGCAAATGTAAGTATTGATGTTTAGGGAAAATAATGATCAAAAGGGGCAAAATAAAGACAATATGACAAGTTGCTTTAATTATTTTTTTAAAAAAAATATTTATTTTATTTTCATTTTACTTCAACAGCCTCAGAAACTCTCTAAACCAGATGGTTGTGAATCTTGCAAACAAATACATATAAAGGGAAAATTAAAGAAAATGTATTTATTTGCAATGCCGACTTGCTTTGATTGTTAAATTAATTGAATTAAATTTAAATGTAACCTCCACAGCCTCGGAAGAAATCGTTATGGTATTGATACGCATGTTTTGCCATTGTGTAAGGGTGTGGATATACAGCACACTGTTCCTGCAGATAAACAAGTCGGTTATGCATTTGCAAAGAAATACATCAATCATCAGTCCAGTGTAGGAGCGGCAGGTGTGACCTGTTGTTTCAGCGTCCCACTCCTACTGCTGTTCAAATCGCCTTGTTTGTCCCCTCCGGCCCGCCGTAGCGAAGTGGGAACTGAAATTGGTTTCCTGAAACACTTCGTGTGGGTTTTATGTTTAGCAGTATGGACTTTAATCAGCACGCTCTGCCTCTAGACTGCCTAATAAGCATCTTCTCCTTTCTTAGCGAGGAAGACTTGATCACTGCCTCCTGTGTTTGTAAGGTAAGCTGTAAGCTATAGTTTTTTCCATGCTGCGTTGTTGACTCGGTTTTGTTGGGCGTGGCCATGAACTTCCGGTTACTTCAGTAAAACTCCTCCATGGTCTTTCTCCAGCGCGTCCACTCTAACCCATTTACATAATGGGACTATACATAATGAAAATACAAATTTTATTTAATTCATATTATCTGGCATTTGTGCATTTAATCCATCACTGAAACCAGTAAACATACACACCAGGAGCAGGACAGGTGCTCATATTTCCTCTGTTGGTCCTTGGGACTTGAACCAGCAACCCTCTGATCACAAGCCCTCTTCCCCAACTATTAGACCACTGTTGCCCTAATAATAAAAATAATAATTACTCTGTGCTGAAATTACTCCAAAAAGTGAAAATGTAAAGTGGACAAAAGTAGAATTTATGACAATTTACGTTGCAGCTTGTTGAATTCTACCTTTGAAATCTACAGGACACTGTCAGGAAATCAGGAAAACTCAAATTTTGTAGAGCGAGTAAGTCATGTAGCAAAATAACAACCTCAACTCAAGTCATTCTAACTAATAAGTCATGTCAATTAATTTTTAACTGATGTTTTCGCAAAGCAGCTTTACAAAAATCCACCAACGCCTCTATTGAGCAAGCCAAGGCGACAGAGGCGAGGGAACACTCCCTCAGTTAGAGGAAGAAACCAAGGAACCAAGTTTTAGAAGGGGAACCCATCCTCCTCTGAGTGACAGAAGGTGGCAATACCAATATAAAAAAAAAAAGATGAAAACCAATAAACAGTCTGATGTTTATAAAGGTGGGCTCAGTTCAGGGCTATAGCTTGTATTGGGAGGGGGGTGTCTAGTTCCAATCACATACTTGGAGAGGGAAATGCAAGGTGCCCACCTGACTGGATTGTGAAATGTTGATCAATCCTCTGCTGGACAGAGCAACATCTGGGGCAGTGCTAATGGTCATCCTTGTGCAGAGGGGTCATGTTGGCTGCACTTCACATAAAAAACACCACCGGTACTCAGCTCCTGCATATGTACACTTACTTCATCATATCTGATTCTGATCATCAGATCGTCAAAACTGGCAAGAAGCAGATGCCTTAACTCAAAATCGTGCCTTTCATAACCAGAGATTCTGATCTTTATAAACATACAGTTTACTGTGATTCCAAAATAACAGTTACATTCACGAGGAAACAATATATGATGTTTACACAGGAAATTGCCTACTTAAATTTCTTCATCTCATCTGTGTATGAATACAGATTAAATACGTCTGAGTACAGATACTGGTATGAAAAAAAACTCTACAATTAAACGGTGCAATGGCATTTCATCATTATCTTTCGCCCTAGTGGAACCAGCTCCCAGTGGAGATCAGATTTGACCCAACTGACACTAGCCTCAAAATTGTATCTTTTGGCTTACACTTTTATCTGTTTCTGCATTGTCTTTATTTGTTTTCAATCTTACTTTTATTTCTTGTTATTAGATTTTATTTTGAATTTTATTGCCTTATCGTCTTTTATATCTGTAAAGTACATTGAATGAGCTCTGTGCATGACCATGTGCTGCATAAATAAACTTATCTCTAATAACAATCTTAAATTGCTCAGGAGTGGCATGAGACTGCAGAAACTCCATGGTTATGGAGGTAGGTTTCTATCAAACAGATGATTCCAATGTGGTTTATGCAGAAAGATGATGACTGCTATGTTTTGAACTACTAATGAAGCGTTATTAATGAATGTTTCTCTTGTACAGAGAAATGTGCTTGCACAGATGGGGTTTTTGCAACCTAAGCCAACTGCTATTAGATACTGACCAGGTGACCTGGAAGAGGTATGTGTTCCGGGGATCTGTATCAATCTAAAAAAAACTGCATAATCCAACGTATCCATCTGACACATGAAAACTAAAGTGTGTTTGTTCCACAGTTAATTTTACATCATTTTACAGTGCACAGTGTTTCTTATTGAGACATTGCTTTCGTTTATGACTAGGTCACTGTATTTGACCTTTAATAATAAAATATTCAGATTATAATCAGTCTGAAATGCAGCAGAAAAGTACTGGCTCCAGTATCGAACTGTATCGCATCACTGCAAATTGAAAGATACGGGCAAACTAATCAACATCGGATGGAACTGTGAGGACACTTGTGATTTACACTCCTAGTACGTAGTAACAGTTTCTTTTATGCATAGGAAATGCATGTAGGAGTGGATCTTTATTAATAGTGCTGCGGCAGATGCTTCCACATCAAGGGTGTCAAGCTCTGGTCCTGGAGCACAGGTTGGTGAGGGGAACTACCACATTGCTTATCCAGATCCGGATTTCGACACCCCTGTCCTTCATGAAATCAAAGTCTCTCTCCCAGAACAGAAGAGGGATAAGCTGAACAGGAAGCCTGATGCTCACCATAAACACTCCTCATATAATTCCATTTTGAAGATGCTCTGACCCAGCTGTATAGCCATCCAGATCTCTCATTTTTCTGCTTCTAGCACATCGAATTCAAGAACTGACTGTTCACATGCTGTTTAATATATCACACCCTCCTGACAGTGTAATGAATGAACTAGACAGTCACTGTTATTCATTTGGTCTGGCAGTGGTGTTAATGTTGTGGCTGATTTGGTGTCCAATAGTACGTGACGGTCAGAAGTGATGGACAGAGAGTCTAATATCCACAAACTCAAATCATTTTCACAGGTATTACCTGCGTCGTTCCAAACTGGAGCTGAACATGAAGTCAGGCAAGTCAGGTGGAGACTACACCTGCAAGACCCTGAGAGGTCATAGAGGTATGTGTGTCCATTCAGGTCTATCAGTGGGGTAAGGAGTCAAAAAGCAGGAGCCATTCTACGTGTACGAGTTTTCCCAGTGTTTGTGTGGATTTCCTCCCATTATCCAAAGGCTTGTGGTTTACTCTCTAAACTGCCCATAGGTGTGAGTGTGTGTGAATGCTTGTTTCTGTGTTGGCTCCAGCTTCCCAGTGACCAGAAATATATAATGAATTAATGAATGAATGAATAACTAATATTTTAGATCCCCTCATCCTCTTGAATGCAACATTAAACATCATCCCAGACTGTTGACACATCATGTACTTTTGTAATTGTGTAATTCATTACACACTGCAGTTTGTCTGTTCAATTTAAATATGATTTTATTTGGCAACAAACAGTTTAGCAGGTGAACAATTTGGAACAAGAAAAATGTTCGTTTAGATAAACATAGAACATATGATAGAACATATGTCTAATTTTATATTATATAACATGTTAGATACATCAGATTTATTTCTGCCCAGTTCATTTTACAGTTTAGTATTGATTTGTTAAGTCTGAGTTTACCCGAGTTGTGAGGATTTGTCCTCGAGAACCTCTGGGACCCTCAGAACCTTTACTAGGAAGCTTCTCTGGGGAACGAGATCTCAGTGACTCAATTCAACACACGCACACACAGTTTATTAGCAGAAGTGCGGTTATTGTTGGGTTACACCAACATTTATGTTTGGGTTATGCCCAATAGCTTCACATCAGTCTCAGTACACAATAAAAAAACAACACCATATATTGAGACTAACAGTTTCAAGGGACGCGTAGAAAGTAAATCGTTAAGCGACTTGTTCCTATAAAACAAATGCCGACTGCCTTCACTCAAGTCAAATATCAATCCACACATGACGGTCAGCTTGACCGAACATGAATGCAGTACTTTCTTCATTCTTCAAGTCTGTGTGTATAACATTTGCTGCTCATTTTAAAGTAATATAAGTCACAGTTGTAGTTTTTGGAGAAGATCTCCCATCTGGTTTCATTGAGCAATGATTTTGCCATCATCAGTAACATCTTCCATGTAAAAGGGCTGAAGAAACCATGACGTTCAGTTATTCTTGCTTAAATTGGTTGAACTTTCATGTAAGTGTGCAATAATACATGTCTAACTTTCAAGGCAGGGTTGTTGGTTTTTCTTACCTGGTGGGGAACATCACTATCCAGGACAGCTGGAAGTGCACACCAGTCGTCTGCAGTGCCTCCAGTGATGGTACAGTCAAGGCATGGGACATTCACAAGGTGTTTGTTTGGTTGATTGGTTGGTTGGTTGGATGGTTGAATAGGTGGTTGGTTGGTTAGTTGGATGGGGCAGATCAAGGTTTCCTTTCTCCCGCAGGGTGTTACACTGTGGTCCAGTTCTGGTCAGACCCCGCTGACGACCATGTTCACAGACCCGCAGCAGTGCATTGTAGGCGCTGCCGACAGCACTGGAACCATTACAGTGTGGAAGGGGCAGACGGGAGAGGAGCTGTCCTCTTACTCCTCTGGCTCTTCTCAGTCCACTCTGCTGTCGTTCAGTAAGGACGGAAGCTCTTTCCTCATGGTAACCTCTTTCAACTCTTCTGTTCATGCTCAAGCTATGAAGTCATGCATCCTCTGCATTGAAAAACAGGAATGCACTGATTTGGCTTAAATATAGATATAGAATAGAACTTTATTGATCCCCTGCTGGAGAATTGTGCTATAGAAAAACTATATGTACACTCATGTGCAAAAATTTATCTGAGCAGTGAGCGTATTTCTGCAGCAAATACACAAGTTCTCATTTGAATAAAGGTAAACAAAGTCCATAAAAATACATCTAAATGAGTTGTGTGTATAAGGTAAGTGATGTGTGTTGGGAGCTGTTAGGACAGTGCAGGTGATTCCCACTCAGTGCCGCCAGCCATCGCTTGTGTGTGTGAAACTCTCTCAGCAGCAGAACTTGATTTAACCACTAATTGAGCCCAAATCAGGGATCTGATGGTTCCTACAGATAATTCTGGGCTTCCTCCAGGAGAACTCTGGAAATGGGAACATAACACACTGACAAAAATGTACTGTTCACTGTTATTGTTATTAGTGTTGATTCTAATATTAGTGATCTGAAAATAAAACGATAAAAACTCTTATTGCCTTTAACTACTCTTACATACACATTTTTTCAGGGGGGCTAAGACTTTTGCACAGTACTCTGTGTATATGTGTGTGTATAGAGAAGGTAAAATAAGGTTTTGAGAAGGTATGGTGCATAATGGTGAATCTAGTCAAATCAAGTGTAGCTTTCACAGTGGTTTATAGAAATTTAAAAAGTAGTAATTGCACAGAATATTACAAATATATATATTGCATGTGTAAATATATTAAATGGGTATTTCATTTGCTTGTGAATAAAATTAAGTGCATTAACGCATTTCCTTTAGTTTGACCACGGAAATGATAAACATGTAAACTACTGTGCTAATTTACAATTTAGTACTTTTTCTAATAGTACTATAACATAATACAAAATACAACATATGCACAAACTAAATATAAATGACTAATTACAATGTTGCAAGACAATAATGTATAATAAAATAGTTACAAATGAAATGTGGTTGCACATAAAATGACTGTAATTGTAAATTTCACAGATTTCACCCAGAGCAGAACTGTAGTCGACTCTGCAGAACCAAGAGCGAAGTCAGAGTAAATATTTAAGTAAACAGTGGCAGGCAAATCTTGAGGTGGAGATCTTGTGAAAATGTATTCTAAATAAATAACTGTGTTATTATTAATAATCATTATAAATTATAAAGCAAAAACACATGGGAAAAGATTGAAGATGAGCTGTTGTGTAGTTCCACCTGCACCTGATTTCATGTAATGAGCGCAAACCAGCTTTGCATATCAATTTCTCAGGTTCTGAAGACGTTTGAAGAGTATTGTATATAAAATAAAAATGTAGGGGGCGCCAACAACACTGTTCAACGGGTCCTTGAGTTATGTTAGTGTGACATAATGAGTGTGACATTACTCGAATTTTGTCATAAGTGGAAACTCGTGCATGCAATGATGCTGCAGAGGTTTTATTGAACAGCACTGTGCTTTATTAACAGCAGCAACATGAATGTCTCATATTACAGTAAAACATTTAGGAAATGTTGCTCCAGATAGAAATGATCTTTTTATTGCTTCAACATTCACCACAGCAGTAAACACATTGGATACAGTGACTAGTGGCAAAACCACACTGACGGTGCCTTAGCACAGTGCACTATTAACCCCCCATCTCACCCATCAATCCACATCAACTCTTATTCAACACTAACAGTGAATAAAACATAAACATCTCAACAAAAACAGCAAAAAACAGTGCAAAGGGAATTAGCACAGCACAGCCTCTTCTTTCTCCCGTCCCTGCACTCACGCATTCACACACACACACACACACACACACACACACACACACACACACACACACACACGTGGGAGTCCCATATTACCATAAAACATTTAGTAGGTGTTCAACTGCATTCTACTGTATATGACAGTAAATATGTGCGTTAATTAATTTATTAAATTGACATAACAACGAATTTCCATAAGTTGAGTACGATGTAAGTCGAGGACCCCCTGTATGTAACACATGGTTTATACTGCATTCATGCGCACTGTGCACACCGTTTTGTCTTTTAGGCTGGAACTAATGTAGGTTCACTACTTGTCCTGAGCTCCCCTCTGCTGTCTGAACTCTCAAGGCATGTGGTGTGTGACTCATTCGGACTGAACGTTCTTCTCTCATCACCTGATAAGAAATGGATACTTGCTGCCTCGAAGGACAACTCTGATTTAAGCCCAAAGGTAATTTTGCTACATAATTTCACTCATTCTACAATGAGGGTCACAGTTCAGACCCGTCACAGTGATAAACCAAAGTTTCCACAGGTGTGAGAATATTGCAGTATTTGGCAAAATCTCAAAAATCTTTGTTCTCCATTTTCTACTTTCTGTTTAAGAATAGACAGACAATGGGAATTTTGCAATATCTTCAGGTTTAATTAAGAGCAACTGATATGATTAATAATAACTAACAATAATACAACAGCAATGGACAATAACAAATAGATAAAAATTAATTAATAATAATAGTAGTATTTAGTCATTTCATTTATATTCTGAGAGTGTGGACCTATGTAGATCTATAGGTCCTTGCAGCAGGATGGCCATATTAATAAACTGCAGCTTACACATATTGTGTTGCATCAATTATCCAAAACAGTTCGGTTATATTGAAAAACATATGACATAGCATTTAGTACAGCACAGTGTGTATGTCAAGTATATACTGGTTAAAATTTCAGTTATTTGGAACACCTTCCCACCCCTGTCTTCAAATAGCTTGTTTTTTGTAAATAAAAATATGAGTCCCTTATTGTTAAAAATAATTGTTGTTAAAAATTGCCTTAGCTATAGAAACATAGCAGGTGTGTTTTAAGCTTTTATTTTCTGGCAGAAGTTAGATTTCTGAACCAAGTGACATATTGAATTACAAAGGTGAGGTTTTGTTTAGACAGTGACTATGGTTACACTAATACTAATACTAGCAATACTTCTAGTGCTGTATATAATATATAGTACCTTTGCTCTGTGATATTGATAGGTGCCAAATCGTTTATGCAGCATTAACATTTTTTTGGTTCACCTAGCCACTTATTAGTGTATCTATAGCAACGGTACCCAACATTTTTCGGACGAGTTTAATGTCAGACAATATTTTCAGTGGTATTTTGTAAATATAATAATAAACGTTAATCCACTGTAAAATTATGTAACTTTATTAGCAGCGTCTTCCTTAAATGCGCTAACAACAATCAGAGTAATGTCATCCTCTGCCCCTCACGCGCTCTGGTCGCTATGGTAACATAAATGTTAAATGTTCCTTTCAGAATAAGTTTTCCGTGCTGTTGTGGCGATCTCAGGGTTTTCTGCCATGACTTTTATTCAGAATACCAGCAAAGTTGATGTCTCGAACATACTTGGATGCCACGGATTGAGATTGTATTTAAAAAAAAAAAAGTTTACATTTTTTGTACAGCCCACGGCCCGGTATGAAATGCTCAATGGCCCGGTGGTTGGGGACCACTGATTTATAGAACGGAGTAGAATTAATTCATTGTATGTAGAACTTTACATACAGTTTGTGTCCAATTTAAGTGGCATGATTGTGCGAAAAAAAATTACACCCTTGTCTTTTGAACTCAGTAGTTTGTTTGAATATTCCAGTTTTTAAATGTGATGTTTTCTTGCTTTAGGTTTTCTGGAGTCAAAGTGTTTGCTGCCCTGTAGAGGATGAGGAAGCCGTGTGTGTGAATTTGCCAACCGGAGGCTGCGATGCTGCAGTGTTTCTCCCCTCCCAGCCTGCACGACTGGCTGTAATTCATGGTCAAGGGCAGCGGAGCCGCAGAGCGCTCACTGTGTTTGATTTAACAATGAGGAAATCCAAATACAAGGAGGAGGCTCAGGGTAGGCCACTCACTTACACTGTCAATTTATGTAAAATTTTGTAGTTTTGCATTGTTCAAAACCGCATAAGATCTTCGGCAAAAACGTCACTTGCATAATCATTTAAAACTATATTCACTATATATATTCTACCAATCTTCTGTTTCAGCTCAACAAGTCGAGTCTTTTCAGTTAGACTTAAACCAGTGGCATTCAGACTTCATCCTCCAGGCTAAAGGAAACACCGTTCTGATTACAGATGGCAAAGATCTGAAGGTCTACACCCTTAAAGGAGCTCTCGTCACTAATTTTAAGGACCATACAGAGCCAATAATTTCCCTCTGTGTGGTGAGCAGCCCATGCTTAAGTTGATTTCACTGTAAACTCCATCAGCCTACAACGCAACCTGATTTCCACTATCCTGATTTTGTAGGATAACTTCCGGGTGGTCACTGCGTCCCGTGACTTGTCTTTAAGGGTATTGACATGGAGAAAGGACCAGGAAGGTCTAACACTCGAGAGCCAGTACCACCTCCTAGGAGGCTCCCACACAATGTCTAGGTACGGTATTTTGTATTTGGAAAATCCCTGTATGCATTGTTTAAAGGTTTTAGGAGGTTTAGGTCCTCCTATAGTGGCCCCAATAAGTATTTGAACAATTTCACTATAGGAAGGTCTGTATGTTACTTAGAAAATCTGGGGTTGTTCTTCTTAAGCAGTGTCATTGAGCTTGGAAACCAGTTGAACACTAACAATCAAAAACAACAGCCACCTTTAGGAAAATTCTTTTTCCTAAGGATGTTCCAATCCAATCTCAAATGTCGTTATCAAGATATATCAGATATTTTTAACTGATTGAGCCAACCATGAAGGAAGGCCGATCCTTAGTTTTACATCAGTCATCCTGCAGGGGTTGTAAATAGAGTTTTGTAGTATCACACTGTTAAAATATGAATGTGGAAATATTTTAAACTGGAAAATTAAAGCAGTCCAGTGGCCATGTGAACTGTCTGTAATTTAAGTATTTCTGAGGCGGTAGTAACTGCACTGCATTTAGTACTACCAGTCTGATCCCGCACCTAAACACTCAACAGAATCCAGCCAATTCACTCAGGATATTCACTGCACTGAAGCAACACACACTGGAGGACACTTTTACACAGAGAGAAATTTCCACGAGACAAAAAAGATCCGGAGAGGGAAACATGGCTTTGGATAAGCAACCAATCAGTGTAGAGAAGACAGGATCTCACAGTCTTTTGGAGCTAGGATAAGCCCCGCCCCCTCCTCACTACATTTAAGACACTGCCCTACCAGAGCTTTACACCAAGGTTCTCCATCACCTACGAGATGTTTTATCAGATGTGACTGTGATTAGAGTTACCACAGACGTTTGGAGTCTGATGTTCACCCAGTGTGGATACTTAGCCTCATCTCTCACTGGATTAACCCCTCATTTAATTTAAATATTGAAGCACATCAGTCTGTCTGATCTCATTCAGCAGAGTGTGTAAAACAGGCAGGCGAGGGCACTTGGGAAATAGACACGAAACAGATCCACATCATTTATGTGGCACAATGTGAAAATTCAGTTTTCAAGCATATACATTGGATTTAAATAAATTTAATATACCTGAAGAGGGCGCTGTGAAACTGTTATCTAGGAAAATACAAAAATCAGATTAGGATTCATGATCAGATACCCAAAAATAAATAATTCGGCCCCTGGATTGATCTGTTTAAGTTAAATACTGCTTGCTTTAACATTTTGTTTCCTATAACAAAGAACCCAATACATTTTTAAGTATGGCACAAATGGCACAATACTTTTTTGGGCCTCTTTATGTTGAATGTACTTAATGTGTATAAATTTACAGTTTTTCACTTTTTATCATTATCATCAACACTAATAACATTAATACAGTGAACAGTACATGTTTGTCAGTGTGTTGGGCTCCCATTTCCAAAGTTCTCCTGGAATTATGAATTATTTGTAGGAACCATCAAATCCCTGGTTTGGGCTCATAATTTTATCATTATTGCTTCTTTCCACAGAGGATTCACCCACGTGGCGTGTGACTATGCAAGTATAGTAGCCTCAGTGGAGTCCATAAATGGGAAGGATGCTCTAAAGGCTTACGTTTTTAATTGTTGACTGAATCCATGTTTGAATGTCAAGAGACGTACTACTAATGAGTTCCCTGTGTGTCTCTTAGGCCTGTTAGAAATGTATATACTGTAATACACTATTGGTTTGCCTGAAATCTGTCCCTCAACCTGTTACTATTACATCTGCAGCGGTGTTAAGGTAGATGGTACGTCAGAGTAACAGCCACATGATGCCAGGACTATGTCCTGATGCCAACAATGTTATGGGCGATTAGTGTAAACTCATTCCATGAGCTTAAGGCTGTTAAAGGAGCAGATGTTTGAGGTATTTCATTGCTTGCATTGAACCCAACTTTGATAAACATGTCAATAACTTCTAAAATTTCAGCCATAAAATCTTTAAGAATTACATTCTTCATTTTCTGTTATAACCAGCTGACATATATAAAAAAATTCAAAACATTTTAGTTAAACTATGATGGCACACAACAGTTTTGACTTTTTGACAGAATTGTTTTTGTCAATAACGCCCAGGACATGGAACATCTATTTCTGTGATTTGATATTAAGGAGACAACAAAATAAAGAGGCACTCAGCAGACTATTCAAGCATGAGTGGAAATCTCTACTACTGCTATTGCTGTGGTGTCTCATCCATGGCAGTGCTCCTCATATCCCGTAAAACACGCTTTAGGACACTTGTCATTATCTCATACACATTCTGACTTTCGCTCACATTTTTCATCTGTAAAATAAAAAAAAAATCTTGTTACAAACAAGCATATCAAAATGCTATATTAATGCATATATCACCTAATACATACCTTTGTAAAAGCCTTTACTATTCGCTGTGCAAAAGCATTTTCCACCTCTTCAGGTATCACCAGTAGACGGGAAAAGCAGTCTAGTATACACATTAGTGTTTCTCTAGAAGCCTGGAATGAAGCAGGATATGAATTTATCTTTAAGATTAATGTCAATTACAGCAATTTAAATAAATGTTCTCTTAAAGACGATATACCTTATTATGCAGTGAAACAAGCAGAGAAATTGGATAAAAATGTCAGATTTCAATCCATAACACAGGTAATGCAATGAGTAAAACATGGAAAGTCACAGCGAGTAGCAGTGACTGAAGCACAGCAGCAGAAAAAATCTGCAGTGAATAAGCAGGAGTAGAAAAAAATTCTGCTAAACACAAAGCCAAAAGTTTTCTCTTAGGATCATTTATGCCATTTATGTGTGTTTGTCACATTTTACAAAAGTTTTTCATTTTCTCTCCTTATTCCACAAGTTTCATTTGTACAAAAACTTGTACAAAAAATGTATGTAAATGAGAGGGGCCGAAGTTTCCGCAAGTTACTCCTGGTGGCCAACGATGACAAAATCTTGCAGCTATGACAAATAAATAAATAAATATTTTTTTAAAAGTCTGATTATTTTATGGTTCGGACTAGGCACAGCATTTAAATTTGAATATTGTTTGTTTGTTTGTTTGTTTAGACAAGTGCAGAGGACTAGCCAGATAAGTGGGGAGTTTCTGAGAGTTGTGGTGATCAGTTTATATGAGAGTGGCTACATACTTCAGGGGAAATCATCCTTGTTTCCCCCCCAAAAAACACTCCTGCATTTTACAGTGGGATCATTTCTTGGCTTCGAACAGAACAAAGTGTCCATCCTGTTGATACAGGGTATAAATGTAATGTAAATAAAGTAATAACTCTAATCTGGACAGTTCGGCTCTATAATAAAATACTCTTTGCTGAAGTACATCTTAGAACGGTTTAATTTCTAAAAGAGATATTTGTCATTCATACTGTTATGGAATAAAGCATAGTGCGCTCACCTGGTCCAGTGAATTCAAAACAGTCTTTGGATCTGGGTTGGGTTGATCCAGGGCCTGGACGTCTCTCTCTGAGATAATGGGTTCCTTCAGCTGTTCTACCCAGGACCACAGTAGTCCTGTGAGAACGAAAGGGTCTCGCTCCAGACACAGCCGCTCCCACGCGCCCTGATAGTTCAGATCTGTCTGCAGGGGCACACAAATCTTTGATTAATCTGGTTAAATTGCATGTTTTATTATAGAATTTGATTTCTTCATATTTGCCGTTAGGCAGCACTTGGCTGATGGATGATTTAAGACTGAAAAAGTAGTGAATTGTGAACACACCACATCACACAAAGTGCACATCATTGAAATGTGACCTCTGCATTGGGAACAGTGTAGTGGGACAAGATCTTAATCAAGGGTCTCTGAGACGCTCTGATCCCAAGGGCCAGTTCCTAACCACTAGACCTCCAAAGTAGAACACCCCATTAAAATATACTTTAATGAGAAATATGATATTAGAACCTTTTGCATTATTATATTTACAGATCATTTCAATGATCAAGACCAAGTCAAGTCAATTTTATTTTATAGCTCTTTTTACAACTGACTTCACAAAACAGCTTTACAGAATCTACCGATTCCGGGTCAGAGGCCACACTGAGCCAAAGGCTCAAAAGTAGGAAGAAACCTAGGGAAGAACTAAGGCTCAGAAGGGGAACCCATCCTCCTTTGGCCGTGAAAACAGGCAGAGAATATAGATGAATAATTAAAAACCAAGAGTAACAATGAGTCCAGTCTGAAGAGGCATCTGCAGTTCTTAGTGAGTTGAGATCAACTAAGTGGTTCTGCCCATATGGGCTTTCCTCAGTAGGCGTGAGAGGATGCATCATGTCAGGATTGCAGAGTGGAACAGGATCACTGGTACCTCAGAGTAGCTCAGCAGTGAGGGAAGGAGAGAGAGATCAAACCAACAGAGTAAATGTCTTTGGTTTAAATATCTGCAGCCTAGTGGTTCAGACCTTGGCCCTGGGATCTAAAGGTCCAAACCCGGGCACCAATGAGGGACCCTTGAGCAAGGTACCGTCCCACTTCACTGCTCCCTGGGTACTGTTGATAGCTGCCTACTGCTCCACGTGTGCACATGTGATGGGTTAAATGCAGAGGTTACATTGTAGTGCACTGTGTGTGATTGTAGGTGTTTACAATGATCTTCTTAATCTATTGCAAAATTGAGCATTCCTGTCAGTCAGTCTCTCTCTTTCTCTCTCTCTGTCTGTCTGTCTCTCTCTCTCCACCTCCCACACTGTACCTAACTGATCATAAGTTAGTGAGGCCCACCTTTAAACAGAAATTATTATTATTATTTTGTCATTACTATCTGGTGTCAACCAGAGGAGGATGGGTTCCCCTTTTGAGCCTTGATTCCTCCCAAGGTTTCTTCCAAATTAATTTTTCCTCACCTCTGTCCCATTTAGCTTGCTTAGTTGGGGCTCAGACCTGAATTCAAACTAACTAACTAAATAAAAAAATACATACATAAATAAACACAAATGTCCTAATTTCCCAATTAAGTTCTCACCAACCTTTCATAACTGTAATGACAGCAGCCAGTTCCACATGAGTAAAGAAGTTTTTTCTTTTTATACTATGCACAGGCATATGCTATGCTTAATGACATGATAGTATTTGTCATAAAACAAACTAAGAGCTCATAACTTTTAGCACCTATTTTCCTAATTTTCTCCTATCCTGCACAATTAACCATATCCAGTTCAGGGCAAACTTCCAAATAGTTAGAATCGGAATTCACTGAGACTGGATGGACTCCTTATTTCAAGTATTTCGTATAACTGGTACGTCTCAGACCTACCTGCCAAGCAGAGACCTTCTGAATGTGCTCCTCCTTTCCATCCTGACTGAGGTCCACTGCCAGTGACTGAGCCACCAGCAGGCGGCGAGCCTCCAGACTCAGCTCTGACTGGATCGTGATGAAGGGCACTTCCGACATTCGCTCTTCTTCCTCATCTCCAACGTGATTAAACTTGCCGTTATGGGTTCCTTCATGACCATCACCTGCTTTAGCCTCTTTTCCCCATTCCAGTAACGTGGTGAAGATGCTCCTTTTGTCCGAACGGTCAGACACACCAAGAGACAGACTGCGCTGCAAGACGGACTGCCGCCGGACGTTCAGCAGGGCGCATCCCTCCTTCTGGTCCTTAATTGTCTTTAGTTGCCAAATGTTACTGCAGGAACCATAGGTAGCCAGATCTTTCAGAGTTCCATGTATGTTGGCATTGCATTGTTGGGCAAAGTCGCTTTGGGACACACCCTTGCCTTTAGAATTGGCTTGAGTAAGAGCAGCTAAAACAGCCAGGGGGTTCCCGGATAGGTTCAGTGTGTCCGACAAGCGCTGCAGGTCAGAGTCACTGTAGCTAAGGCTCTTGCGCACATAGTGAAGAGGAGGTTGAGATGCCTCCTTACGGGTCATAGGCAGACCTGGAAGTCGTGGCTGGATCATTGTAATGCCATTTGTGGTAATGTGGCAGACGAACTGCGGGACCGGGGAAACAGAGACCAAGCTGTCGTCGTCAGATGTGACATCAGGAACTTCCAGGATATCCTCCTCAATAACCTGTCGGTTATCTGCGATATCCAGTAAGAGTCTGCAGATGAACTGAACTAGCTTCGGCATGTACCTCATCTGCCGAGCTTCGTAACCATGTAGGATGTGTCGCTGGCGAATCAGGTACTGAGAGAGGGTCGCGGGGCTGGCCCTAGGCTCCGCATGGGCAAACAGGTTCCTCAATGGGACAAGAAATTGAGCAAATTCCCTGACGCAAACCAGCTGTCCTCTGGTTTGGACCGAGTTCGGGCGCTTTGATCGTACAAACAATATGGCCTGGTCTGCGGTCATCCGGGAGGTAAAGACCAGGTAGCAGGCAAGTAATACACCTGCAAAACACAGTGATCAAATGAGCGTCTCATAGTACTGCAAGAGGATAATTCACTGTCTAGGCCAATTACAGGGAGACTTATGTCGGAGATCAGTTCCTATTGCACGATGTTTTGTGATTTCTGCCATGAGTCACAACCCACCTACGCCTATGTCATTCACATGGAGCATGAACAACATATTCGTCTGCTCACTTGTCAACTAGTTCCCGCGTGAACTATGTTTTTATGTCACAAACGCTATAAGTCAGAATGACAGAACAAGTCTTTCTTAATACATTTATGGGAGACAGTGATGTAAACATGAAAAGCCGTGTCGAGTCTTGACGTAACCCGGGGACTCCCTGTATCCATTTTTGGTCGTTTGGAAGCTGGAGTCGATCCCAGCTTACTACCAATCACAGGGCAATACAGAGACAACCATTCACTCACACCTATAGGACAGCAGCCAGTCAAACTAAACCACCAGTCTTTGGACTGTGGGAGCAAACCTGCACAAACACGAGGAGAGCTGGTACACTCCACACAGACATTGGAAGTGAACCCAGGACCTTCTTGCTGTGAGGTGACAGTGATGACCACTGCACCGCCTTATAATTTTGAACCATTTCTAGTGGTTCAGTTGTGAAGAAATATTAATATAACAGGACAGTGGAGGCCTAGTGGTTAGGACTTTCCCCCTGGGATCTGAAGGTTGCAGGTTTAAGTCCTAGCCCGGGCACCAGTGAGGAACCCTTGAGCAAGGTACTGTCCCCACTTCTGGGCAGCTGCCCACCAATTAACAGACTTGGGTTCAGTTTCCCATCAGGGCAAGAGCTTTGGCTCTGTTTTCTTATAGTGATGAAACCACTATGATCAGCCATAACAAGACCACCTGCTTAATAGGGAGAAAATCCCTCATGCTGCTGAAACAGCTCTGACTGTGCTGCACTGTGTCTGACCCCTTTCGTTCAGAGCCATGTACAACAGAAGTTCCTCTATGGGATCGAACTACACTCCCCACATGTATCAATGAGCCTTGGATGGCCATGACACTTTTAGATATCAGATTTGGTAGATACTAACTATTGCACACCTAGAGCACTCCACAAGAACTGCTGTTTTGGAGATGCTCCATCTCCATGGTGATCCTGATTCCAGCACAACAACTTCAAAAACTGACTGTTCGCTTGCTGCCTAATATATCCTATATTCATGTCACCTGGCAGTGTTGTTAATGTAATGGCTGTAACCACGTCCATATCTTTTTGGTCTTATTAGAAATGTACCTGTTCGTCCAAGGCCTGCATGACAGTGAACAGCCATTTTACCCTCTTGAATGGCAAAGGACATGACTTTGACCATATCCAGGATTGTAGCGAGGGAGGCCACCCCATAATCATTCCACCCAAAGTTGTAGAAGTATACTGCAACACAGCAGCACATTATATATGTACATATGCATACACATTATTGGGCATAAATTATCTATTACTTCATAGAAGAATTCTTTATATATTACCCTTTTACATGTGAAACTGATCACATATCCAGGGTCAACAACATCAAAGTCAATTGAAGTTAATTTTATTTATACAGCACGTTTTATAACTGATGTTAAAAACTAGATTTACAGAATCCCCAACCCTAAAAAGCCTGTAAAAAACTGTAGAAGGAAACCTAGGGAGGAACCGAGGCTCAGAAGGAGAACCCATCCTCCTCTGGTCAACACCAGCCTTTCATATTGTGTTTAAACCAGAATTCCCATCCTGTCCCAAAATTTAAGCAAGGGATAATGTATTGTGAGGCAGCCATTATGGTAAAATAAATCCTAAAGTAGTGATGAAGTCCCCGACACGAATCGGAAGGGTCTTCTTCCACCCTGAAGTGCTAACAAACTTTTTAAATTAAGTATTTATATAGATTAAATTTTATTGCAGTTTCATTGCGCTAAGAAAATATCGTTCTGTGACTTTTGCTGAGGAAAAAATAGTTCTGGTTGTCGCTCTTTGCCTTTTCTTCACCAAAATTTCCTCCTTTTCCAGCTCTTTAAATTGGGCCTGTGCCAGCACTCCAACGTCCCATATTCACAGAAAATATCAAAATTTATATTGAAACTGTCATCCATGTTTGCTAATTGTGCTAATGGCGGAGTGATATGAAAACCCAAATCTGAAGCACAAAACCCATTCCCATGGCAACAGGCATTATTCATCTGCAGTGAGAGTCATAAGAAAATAATGCCACACATCTGGGACACCTTCCCATTCAAATCCAATGGAGCGTTTGTCAGTGTTCTGGAGAGCCATGTAATAAATAGATACAGCTTGGAAACCATATGTACAACATGGATCAGGTGCTTATGGTTTAGGATAAGTGCTAATCTGCAAGTTCAACAGATGCTGCTCCATGTTAAACACACCATAACACCAGTCTAAGCAACGATGGACACATTTTAAAGGTACCTGGTTGGTTAAGTCATTTACAAATACAGGTTTGTCACTCACTGCCAGCCTCCATGAATGTCTCAGGCCGGTAGGTGAATCCGCTCTCCGGTTCTAACGGATTGCCACAGTTGGCATGTTCCCCGGGTCGCTGCAGGTTTATGACTGTCCTCAAACCGCACCTCAACAAACATAGACACAAAGTCAACAGAACGTACCGGACACTGACCTCAATCTGAGCTGGGATGGGTCACAGATTAACAGCCAGAAATAAACAATTACTGACTTCTGGAATTGTTCAATGATGTTGTATTTTTCGATCACTTCTGTGGAAGGTCGTGCCATCGCAAGCAGGTTGTCTGTGATCCTGAATGAGAAAGAAATAGAGAAATGAGCAACATTTAGACAAAAAATGTGCATTGTTGGCTCTCAAGACTAAATGTAAAGATTATTATTAATAATTGATCAAATCAAAGTTATATTCATCCATTATTACAACTGCTTATCCATTGACGGGGAAGCTGAAGCCGATCCCAGCTGACTATGGGACAAGGTAGAGCAGACCCTGAGCAGTAGGCCAACCCAACACAAGGCAACAGAAAACCATTCACACACACTCACGCCTATGGGTAATGTAGAGTAGCCAGTCACCCTAAAGCACAAGCCTTTGGACAGTGGGAGGAAACTGGAAATCCCAGAAGAAACCCACGCAAACACAGGGAGAGCTTGTACACTCCACACAGAAAGGCACCTACATGTATAGCCGACCCAGGGATCGAAACCAGGAAGAATCCTTTACGGAATCAAGTCAGCTTTGAGATGAATGAGTGTCAGTCTGTATGCCATTTCAGGAAGTAGAAAGATAAGAAGGTGAGCAACTGGGTGAAGGTTTTAATGAGGTTTAACGTGGATAATGATGGTTTGATGAAATTTGGTCCAAGAATTTGGATCCTGTTGTCTGAGCAGTTTAGATTCAGTGCATGGTTTCCTTATAAATGGGGTTTATAAAAGGTCATAAAAGCTTATAAAAGAACAAAAGCACCTTCACTTTTGGGACACATGCTCTGGAAGACAGAGAATCAAGCCAGTAGATTAATTATGGATTACATCATTCTAAATGCTGTTTTTTGGCAGGAAAATGAAAGTTTTTAGCTATGGAACAAACAGTTTTCCCATTGTGTATATAATAATGTGTGATATAAAAGATTCTGAGATGTATATTCATGTGTGAAATGTAGTGTACAGCTTATGATAAAATTTTTACTTGAATGTCTCCAGACTAGACAATTAACAAGTAGTGCAATATTAAAATAACACAATAAAGTAATAGTGACCAGTGCACACAATGGGATGAGTGTACATCCTTGGCATTATTACAGCAGTATTGCATGCGAATTGAATATACAAGGGTTCCTCAAGTCACATTAGGGTTCGGTTCCTCCGAATGCGACAAAACTCAAATTCCGACGTAAGTCAGAAATCATGCATGTAATGATGCTGCAGAGGCTTGTAGTATACAGGCCTCAACCTGGATTCTCACATACTGACCTGTTGACACCCCACTCCCAGTAGGCCTCAAAGCCAAAGGCTTCGAATGGCCTGATGACTCTAGCAGAACACTCGGATATACACCTAAAATCTAATTTCATATCTTAAAGCTTCCAAACATACGGACATAAGACATCAGCATTAAGGATGTCATCATTCAAAGTTTACATTCTATATCTACACTGAAACTTAGACCTCATAGCACCAAACCTCATGGTAACAGCTGGTTGGAACTGGTTTATGGGTGACCAGCTCTTACTAGCCGGACCAGGTAAACAACCCTGGGACACATTTTAGTCAAAGCTGCTCAGAGATTTCAATACCTATTGACCTCTGGGTGCAGTTCTTCTCTGCTTAACCTGACCTTTGGGGATCCCTCACTTTCCAAAACCTTACTCTTTATTTGTGCAAACTCTCTCTCTGTCTTAAATAAAATCTTTTAAAATCAAGTTTGCTTTGGCTTCCTGAAGACTGTCGGCACAGATCCAACAGGCTTTTTTGAACAGCACTGATTTATTAACAGAAGTAACATGCATGAACACTCTCATATTACAGTAGAGCATTTAGGAAACGTTGCTCCAGATAGAAATGATCTTTTTATTGCTTCAACATTCACCACAGCAGTAAACGCATTGGAGACGGTGACTTGTGGCAAAACCACACTGACGGTGCCTTAGCACAGTGCACTATTAACGCCAGCGACGTAACCACGAATGTCTGTAAGTCGAGTAGGACAAAAATTGAGGAATCCCTGTATTGCACAATCTTACTATTACACGTTAGACCGGTGTGAGTTAAACTGTCTGAGAGCACGGGGGTAGAAACGGTCTCTCAATCCGGTGCTACGTCTCCTACCAGAGTGGCAGTGCAGAGTGACTCCTTCATGAATATAACCAGACTCTGTGGATGTTTCCCTGAAGCGGTGACATTATTACGTGTTTAGAGAATGAGGTTTTTTCCTTTCCTGTAAAATGTTTGGAGGCGTACCAGGAGGAGTAGAGCCCTTTGATAGCCTGTTCGTCGTCACGCCAGCGGGACGGGTCCTCATACTTGCACCCCCGGCCTCCGCACCCAATGGTGCACTGCATGTGGCTGGGGATGACGTACCGCAGCGTCTCCCCAACTAGTGTGTACTTCGCTGTGGCCATCATGATTCTCACTGCACAACGTCAACAGCACACCGTCACTTTAGAACACTCACAGTAACGATCACCTTGAAGACCACTGAAAAGATTTTGGAAAGAAAGTTCCAGGCATGTTTTCAAGATTATAATACATCATCTAATAACAGTTTATAAATAAAATATTGCAATTAAGTATTCAAGTTTATAAATAAATAGATCAATAAAAGTCTGATAGGCTACTCTGCAGCACTTCCTTACCAGACTGCATGCTAGTTAACAGGAAACCGGCAGCGCTGGAAAAAAACCCACACTGATCCCCACTTCCATTATAATGTCTGTAAGTAAAAATATATACACACAGATCAGCCATAACATTAAGACCACTGCCAAGTGAAGAGAGTAAAATTGACCATCAAGTTTTTTCATTACACTGTCAGGTGGGGGGTATATTGAGCAGCAAGGGAAGAGTCAGTTCTTGAAATTGATGTACTGGAAGCAGGAGCGTAAGGGGAACATCTCAGTTTAACGCTACAGAAATTGTAAAGTTAGCTGTGCTCACCTCATCCAGCAAAAACAACTGTAGAATCCCCTCCTGTTGGTGAGCAGACGATGAGTTTTACAGTCAAGACATCAGACATGAAGCTCAAAGCTCCATTATTTGTTACTTGTGACAACAAACACATTTCCATTCCAGTTTAGACATACAGCAGCAATCAGATCTGTCCATTTTACGAATGAACAGAATGAAAGAAACCTACGGCACAGCAAAACCAACGCAGCAAGTGAGGAACGACGAATGAGGCTGCTATTTCTGACTCCTGCTTTAACCCCCTAATCCAATTACTGGTGAAACGGCACGAGAAAGGATCACCAGCAACAAAGGCCTGAAAAATATCTCTGCCCATGCTAATACCTGAATTCATATTTTTTTATATTCACATATTATTCAATATTGTGTGAATTAAAGATTTCAATTGTAAGTATTGTTTAATGCATTATTATACAAAGTCATTTTGTTAATATCAACAAATATTGATTGGATCTACTATCATGTGCTCAGAAGCCATTTTTCTGGAAAGAAAGCGAAGAAAATTTACATTGTTTTCCAACAATACCAGTGTGAATGGACAGATCTAATCCATCCCTACATGACAGGATTACCACATTGTTAATCCACCATTAATTTAATTGTTCAACTGTAGTCAATCTGCAAAGAGGGGTTCAGTGTCCAAAGCGCTCTCATTTAGTTCAGTGGCAGCTGGGAGGAATAATGGGCCTCATGGCAGGAGTGAGACAGCGAGAGTGAGAGGGAAGGTTTACAGGACGGTAGTGAGACAGGCTATGTTATACAGGTTGGAGACGGCGAGAGTGAGAGGGAAGGTTTACAGGATGGTAGCCGACAGCAGAGCTGGACTGTGTCAGAAGCAAGACTGTGTTGGTTTGCATATGTGAAGAAACGTATAAGCAGAGTACATTGGGAATAGGATGTTGAGGATGTTGAGGATAGAGCTGCCAGGCAGGAGGAGTAGAGGAAGGCTGAAGGTTTATAGATGTGACGAGAGAGGAGGACACAGAGGATCTGCTGTGGCGCCCCCTAACTGGAGCGGCAAAGTTTTTTTTCCCATAAATTTGTGTATAAATGTTCTGAAATATTCTCACTTGGGTTCGTCCACTGATGAATCCCACTGTCCCGTAAACACCAGGATGTAAAGGCAGTTTGTGCTGAAGACAGAAGTAATAAATAGTGTGATGACAGATTATTGGATGGCATTGTACCCAAGTAGCTTAACTGATGTGTGTTTCAATTATGAGAGGTTTGGATAATGACTGAACAACTAGATTTCAGGTTTATTCATTGGCTGATGCTTTTGTTCAAAGTGACTTCCAGGTACAGGATCAATCAATCATAAATTCAGACGTAACTCTGATGTGAGAGTTATAAGGAGTTCAACACATTCATCTCAGTCATAGAAAACAGCACAGGTGCTACAACAGTGCAGATGATAAGAGCTACAACACTGATATCTGGAAGAGAAACACACTCTACATTATCATTAAGTGCTTAGAAGTCTAAACAGATGGTAAGTGCTACAGCATAATTAGCATGGTCTATTCATATATAGGAGTGCTAATGAGCCCAGGACATTCTTCTTGGTCATAAATGCTTCAGCTTCAGCTAATGTTAAGTTCTTTATGTCCTTCTTTACCTCCTGATAAGAGAAAGACGCAAGCACCATAACCATTTAATTATATTGTTGCAGTAGTATGAACACAAGTGAATATAAATGAAAAGCTATCAGATCTGTAGATTGATAATGCATTTGATTGATGTCAAGGTAAATGAACTTTTTGTTGGGCTTAGATGCTGAGGTAGTCGTGGTTTATTGAGTCTTGAAGTGTCTCTTAAAGGTAGAGAGAGTCTCTGCATTTCTGATGTGTTATGCTGCTTGTAACCTGCAGAAGCTCCTCACTATGACTTCAAGTGGTCATCAACCGCAACAGCAAGAGTACTTCATCTGTAAATATGACTGCGTTCACACGTTTCGTAGCTTTTACAGCCAAGAATCAGGGGGTTAAGTTCAGGACAGCCATCGGCTTACTTACACTAAATCTGATTAAAGCAGGAAGTACTTTCCAGAGACTGACGTACTGAAAGCCACCATGACACAGCAGTGAACATTTAGTTTATAAACACATATTTATAGATTTGTGAATTTTAAATTTCCACCTATTACATGAATGACACGTAATCATCCATAGCCCGAAATGACAGCAAAGAAACTGAGGCGAAATAAACAAAATGCAGAATTTAGCATTTTATACTTTATATTTATACCATCACAGACCTGAAAATGACAGATAGACGGAATAGATGGCATTTCTCTTTTTAATAAAATCATCTCTTTCATCCCCGGTAATCCAGCATAGATTTTAAAAAATTAAACTTAAGTGCAAAAATATTGCACATAAAGGACTGGTCCCTAATATTGTCAATTACAGCATTGAGAATAGTACAGCATATGGAATTAACAAAAACAGCATTTAAATTATATTACTATATGAAGTATGTATTAAGTGCAAATTATTTAGGTCATCTGATTAAAAACAACAAAAATCAATAATCTGTGTAAATTTCTAATGAACACTTGTGTGGTTTGCAAGTTCAGGTGAATTCTGCCATAAAAAAATACCAGAGCTCGCTTCACAGCTACAACAGTGACATAATTCCTTCTGGAAAACTGTCTGGTCCAGCTGGATTCGACCGGTCAATGGTCAGCCCGTTGCTTCTTGTAGTCTCTTACTTCTTTTTCTTTTGATTCCCTTTGAGAGAGCAGATTGAGACAGTGTCAGTGCAAAGCGTCACAGACGCTGTGATGGGTGACCAAATTTTTGTGGAAGTTCACATAATGACACTGTAGATGTGGATTTGTGACATACAGACGTCTAAACCAGTCACAGACGCACTCACCATTACAGCGTTTTTTTTTAAAAGAGCATTGTAACAGTTGGATAGGTTTACCCAATGAGGCTTATGTAATATATACTGATCAGCCAGAACATTAAGACTACCTGTCTAATATTAAAGTCTCCCGCATGTTGCTGAAACAGCCCTGACTGTGTTCTGACCCCTTTCCTTCAGAGCAGCATTCTCTCTAGACCACAGTAGCTCCTCTGACGGCTCGGACCAGACAGACTAGCCTTCACGCTCAACATGGATCAGTGATGTTTCACTCTTGATAGGTACTAGCTACTACAGACCTGGAACACACACAAGACCTGTGGTTCTGGAAATGCTCAATCACAATAAGACCTTCAGATCCTTACAATCCTGCTTCCAGCACATCAACTTCAAGAACTGACTGTTGACTTAGATTACAATGAAACAACTGTACAGTGGGTCCTTGAATGACGTTGTACTCGACTTAAAAACTCATGGTTGCATCACTGGCTTAAAAAATAAAATAAATGTGCATTTACTGTCATATATGGAAGTAGAATGTAGTTGAACACCTACTAAATGCTTTATGGTAATACGCGAAGAGAGCATGTGCTGTGCATTAGCCTGCTTGTTTGCAGAGGTGGGGAGAGAAGGGGGTTTGAACTGTTTTGACTGAAATGTTTTATTCATCATTGGTGTTGAATAAAAGTCATGAGGATTGGTGGGTGAGATGGGGGTTAATAGTGCACTGGTTTTGCCACAAGTCACCGTCTCCAATGTGTTTACTGTTGTGGTGCATGTTGAAGCATTAAAAAGATCATTTCTATCTAACAGTCCTAAGTCCACAGGTTGACTGGCTAATCTAAATTACCGGTACCCATAGGAGTGTGAGTGTGTGTAAATGGTTGTCTGTTGCCCTGTGATTGGCCTACTGCTCAGGGTGAATCCTGCCTAAGCCCCATAGTCAGCTGGGATTGGCTTTAGCTTCCCCATGATAACTAAATGAGCGATTTAGATAAATGGGGGAGGGGGGTGTCATCAGGCATTGATTATTGATTATGAATTGTTAAAAGAACACATACTGGAAATTTACTTATTACTAAAACGTATTACTATCAGATTATAAACGCAACACTAGAACCTCGGGTAAAATCAATCCCAGTTTAATCCTAGTTTATAGCTGTAAAGCCTTCCCTTGTTTGGGAAATTGGAACACTACATTAATAGTAGCAAAAACTAATATTAAAAGCCAGGCAGTATTAGAGAGGCTTCTCACCTGATGAGCTCCACATTGCCTGATTGAGCTTTTCACCCAGGATGTAAAGAGGAGCCATGCTGAGAGAAGCACCTCCCAGGAACAGGACCAAGCCTACGGGACTGAGACGAGCCATGATGGGGTACACCCAGATCCCAGACACATGATGGACCCATAAGACCCTAAACACAGTTAACATAAAACTGAACAAACAACAAAGCACAAACACTGACAATAGTCACTGTACGTTGCTTCTTTAAACTATTGATAGACTAGCCTCAAGAGTCAAATTGGTGGGGAATGTTTATTCATTAAAAAATCGCTTTGGTCATCAGTATATCGATTATTACATTGAGTAAGCAAGTATGACTATATATTGCCAAATCGAACACCTAATAAAATGCTTCTCTACTATTATTTCTTATGATTTTTAATGAATTTCCTGTACTTTATGCTCCATTTATCTCTGTAAAGCACATTGAATGACCTCTGTGTATGATAACTCTCAGAGCATAAACATTTCTAAACTATATTCAATCTGACCATTTTCAGGCTAGTAAAATGGTAAAATTAAAAATAAAAATAGATCACTTTAAACACTCAAAAAGAATAGAAGTGTGTTACCATGCCAAATACAGTGAAGCAAACAGAGCTAATGCAAGAATTCCATTAACACGACTTGGATGTTTGTGATGTTGAAGGTACATCTGGACCAGAAGCAAGGGCATGATTACAGTGTGCTGCAGATAAAAAAAACAACAATCAAACAGCTCCATCAGCAGCGCACAGTACATCACATCTGAAGAAGAGCTTCAGAGGGTGATGTATTAAAAGCAGTAAGATTATATTAAGAGCAATTGGTTATAGTCCCATAATATGGCTTTCAGTGAATGCAAAGGCTATGCAAAATCAACATGCAGTTATTCTTTATAAATTCTGTGTTTAATTACCAAAAAAAGATCAATAATATTTCATATAGCAGGTGGCTTAACAAATGTAGGGGAAATGTTTATTTAAACCCTCTTGGGCCAAAGTGCATGGAAAACACACTTACCATAGCATGATTAAGCCAAACTGGAATTAAATCATCTAAATACTTCGGATACACCAGCTCTCTGTCGTAGGTGTAGAGGGACCAGAAGGAGACGAACACAAACTGAAAAGCAACACGTATAGTCAATAGACTGGAAATGAGCTCAGTCACAGAACTTCCATCACCTCAGAATTTTCTAAATGGAAATGTGTTACTCACAGTTCCTATGGGAAAAGCCAAAACTGTGAAAAAGCCATCTCGTAGTGTTAAGAAGAACAGTGGAGTCCCACTGCGGGTGCTCTTGCTTGGAAGTACAGTTTGTATAAAATCAGTCAACGCACACACGGCAAAAAACACTGTCTGCATCACCTGCAAAAGGAAACGCTCCAGTTAGTGATGGACAGTCTTGACAACATGCTTTGAATCACATTCAACATTGTTCCATCCTATTATGTATTTGTGTAACAGCAAACATTTTTTGGTGCCACATGATGCACATAAAGATTTGTTTATATCCTAAACGTTTGTGGTTTTCCATTTTGCTTTTGCTGCTAAGGTCCACGTATGACACGTATACATGCAAAACCAAAAGCAGTCAAATTTAATTTTTTACATGACCATCATCGGCCTCAGCCTCTATCTTTATACATTTCTGTAAGACTAATATTTAAATGAGCTCTGATAGGAATGGGAGGTGCTAAACTGCTATAACCAGCATAAATTAACATATGTACCATAAAACTTCTAATAATAGCCCGTCTCTTATTGACGCCCGATTCCAATAAACGTCGGGTTTGAAGAGATGTTGCGACAAATAGCCGCAGGTCTCCAATAGTAAATACCATCACTATTCCGTCTGTGAGGAGAATAATAGCCCGTCTCCCACAAATGCCTAAACATTCTATTCAGGCTGTATTCATAGATCAGATCTTGTAATTATTACTTATATTTAACATTATATTGCTGTCTTTTCTTACTGTAACCTTTACATCTGCTTTTTCAGTAAAATTGTTGTGTATTTGCACAACCTTCAATTTTGCCCCCGGTTGATGCCACAACTGTGGTCTGCACTGGGTCATTGCACTTTCCTGCAATGTTTGCACATTTGCAAACAATGCACTGTTCTGCATTTTTATGTAGCACTGTGGATTAACACCAATGTTTCTATGTATCAAGTCTTTAAGTAATTTGTGAAATGTGGTACCTATTATAACAAAATCAAGGTCAAATGTTCATAATAAATTAAGTTTAAAGTTAAATGCCATTTCCCATTTGCCAACAAAAGTAATTTTAATACAAAATAGATTCTCAAATTTATAAAAGTACTTTTTTACACAAATTATGTAGAATCCTTGTCATTGCATATGACTATAACAAAAATTAGCAGCTATCCTGATGGTATGTTTCAACAATGAACAGAAGTATGACAACAGAACATTTCAAATTAAACGAATAAAAGTGTGCACGCAGATCAGCCACAACATTGGCACCACCGCCAGGAGAGTACATTAGCAATTGAATTATTTCATTGCAGTGGTGGTGTATATTTTGCAACAAGTGAACAGTCAGCTCTTGAAGTGGATTTGAAGGGGTTATTGTGATGGCTAGAGCATCTCCAGAACAGTGGGTCTTGTGAAATGTTACAGATATGCAGTAGTTACCAAAAATGATCCAAGAAAGGAGAACTAGTAAATTAGAAACATTCCAAGGCTCACTGATGTACATCAGGAAAGATGGCTGGCCTGTCTGGTCCAATCCCAAATTATTACTGGCTCTGACAAAGGTATTAAGGTAGTAAAAGGTAGAAAGGAGTTTAAACCAAAGTGCACCACAGTCAGAGCATGATGGGGACCTTCCTTAATATCAGGCATGTGGTCTTCATGTCTGATGAGTGCAAATGTACAGTAGGAAATGTAAATATAATGGAATATTAAAATAGTGATGTAAAACTAATGAAGATGAAAAAGCAGGTCAATCTGATGATGACCACAGTAGGATGGGTGCAAACCAAAGCTGAACAGCAGTAGTCACTTTAGGGTGTATTCGTGTACCATCATTTATAGACGGTAGCTTTCCTTTTGTACCGGTTTCAACACACAACACGTTTATTCCATTTAAAAGACGTTTTGTTCCAACCCTGTCTGTTTTTGCTGATTGTCAACAGTCTTTTTCAAGTATTACCCTTGTGCATGCCCCGTTTTACAGCCCTGGAGAGCGCAAGCCCAGGGTGAGACAAACTTTGCCCCAGTTCAATGCTGCAATGCAGGTCACTCACCAGATTAAGAAAGGTTAAATACTTCCACCGACCCCCATATGACCGAACACCGGGATGTTTCTCTGAAATCTGCACCGAGTTGGCTCTTAGAGTGAACACATACCAAACAAAAAAGAGCAAGTGCACAAACAAGCACACTTTATAGCTAGCTCTACCAAGCACAGGAGCCGCCATGTTTAAACTCCGAACAAACTCTGTCCAATCCAAGTGCCCGGACGCCGGTCATGTGACTTCCGCGCTGCGTGCTGACGTCATGTTGAACGCTTTCAAGCAAGCTCTGTTGTTGTGGAGGCTCTAGTTATAAGTCGCTGTTTTCAGTAGCGTGATCGCTGTGTGGGCCTCGATCAGAATGCATTGATGAACTTAGGCTCCAGTGTGTTTACTGAGACTTTATTGCTCTTCTCACACTTATGTGTGTGAGCTTGCATGGCTCTTGTGTGCATGAGAGCTGGGGAGCCTCTTGTTTGTTTGTGTTCATATGTCAGTGTATGGTTTTTTGGTCATTGAACACACACAATATATACTGATAAAAAATAAAGGGAACACATAAATAAGATATCCTGGATCTGAATGAATTAAATATTCTTAATATTAAATACTTTGTTCTTCACACAAAAATGATCAATGGAAATCAAATTTATCAACTCATGGAGGTCTGGATTTGTAGTCAAATTCAAAATTAAAGTGAAAAAACACACCACAGTCTGATCCATCTTTGATGTGATGTAATGTCCTTAAAACTAAGGCTCAGTAGTGTGTGTGGCCTTCATGTGCCTGTATGACCTCCCTACAACGCCTGGACATGCTCCTGATGAGGTGGAGGACGGTCTCCTGACTAAAGCATCTTTGGAGCGAGACATGATGTCCCAGATGTGCTTAATTGGATTCTGGTCTGGGGAATGGACGGGCCAGTCCATAGCATCAATGCCTTTATCTTGCAGGAACTGCTGACACACTCCAGCCACATGAGGTCTAGCATTGTGTTGCATTAGGAGGAACCCAGGGCCAAC
>JBBIGC010000131.1:27467384-27497480 GCA_037576955.1 Lepidarchus adonis
TGCTGACACACTCCAGCCACATGAGGTCTAGCATTTTGTTGCATTAGGAGGAACCCAGGGCCAACCGCACCAGCATATGGTCTCACAAGGAGAGGATCTCATCTCAGTACCTAATGACAGTCAGGTTTCCTCTGGCGAGCACATGGAGGGCTGTGCGGGCCCCAAAAGAAATGCCATCCCACACCATTACTGACCCACTGCCAAACCGGTCATGGTGGAGGATGTTCCAGACAGCAGAACGTTCTCCACGGCATCTCCAGACTCTGTCACGTGTGCTCAGTGTGAACCTGCTTTCATCTGTGAAGAGCACAGGGCGCCACGATGTTGGTCTTTATGTGGACAGGTGCCAAATCCTGCTGGAAAATGAAATCAGCAACTCCATTAAGCTTGTCAGCAGAAGGAAGCATGAAGTGCTCTAAGATTTCCTGGTAGATGCTGCGCTGACTGTCACAGTGACCAACACCAGCAGATGACATGTCAAGTTAATTTTATTTATACAGCGCTTTTTACAACTGACCTCGTCACAAAGCAGCTTTACAGAGTTTATAGAAACCAGGTCCAAGCCCCAATGAGCCAAAGGCGACAGTGGCAAGAGAAAACTCCCTAATTATAAGAAGAAACCTTGAAAGGAACCAAGGCTCAGAAGGGAAACCCATCCTCCTCTGGTCGACACTGGAGAGTGATAAAAAGAGAAAAAACTATGGACAAATAAGGTCAAGCATTCAGTGTAAAGAGGCATTTGCAGTTCCTTAGGTGAGACATGGCCCCAAATCATCACTGACTTTGGAAACTTCACACTGGACTTAAAGCAACGTGGATTCTGCGCCTCTCCACTGTTCCTCCAGACTCTGGGACCTTGATTTCCAAATGATATGGAACATTTACATTCATCTGAAAAGAGAACTTTGGACACTGAGCAACAGTCCAGTGCTTTTTCTCCTTAGCCCAGGTAAGACACTTCTAACGTTGTCTCTGGTTCAGGAGTGGCTTGACCAAGGAATGTGACATTTGTAGACCATGTCTAGGATTCGTCTATGTGTAGTGGACTCCAGCCTCAGTCCACTCTGTGAATCTCCCCTAAATTCTTAAATGGATTTTTTCTTACTTTTTCCTTCCACTCAACTTTTTATGACTATATATACTTGTATATAGCACTCAGTGAACAACCAGCTTCCTTAGCGATGACCTTTTGTGGCTTACCCTCCTTGTGGAGGGTGTAAATGACTGGCCTCTAGACATATGTCAAGTCAGCAGTCATCCCCATGATTGTGTAGTCTCCTGACCCAGACGGAGACTATTTAAAGGCTCAGGAAACCTTTGCAGGTGTTTTGCGTTAATTAGCTGATTCAGGTATGGCACCATGACTTTCCAAGATTGAAGTTTTTCACAATATTGAAATTTTCTGAGATGGTGAATTTTCGTTTTTCTTATCTCTAAGCCATAATCATTAAAATTCCAAGAAATAAAGGCTTGACATATTGCACTGCATGTGTAATGAATCTGAATAATTTTACTTTACTTTTTAAAAGAAATGGCAAGAAATATTGAACTTTCACAATATTTCACAGGATGTACCTGTATATATATATATATATATATATATATATATATATAGTTTGTTTCATTAAATTACATTCTGTATATCCTGCTGTTTTTGGAGCTCCCAGTACACAGGTTTATAAAGCAGCTGATAGTATTTTCATGCAATTCAGCAACATCCCCCCCCCCCATTTTTGTAGTGTTTATTTATTGTGTGCATTAAATTGGGAGTTAATTTTTTTTTTTTAAAGAATGATAATTCTACCAGTGGTTGACTCTAACCTCCAAAAGGTTATGTCCAAATTCTAACCTGTTGCAGTGATTTTAATGCTTTGTTGTCTACAAGTGGGGAAATGTACTGTTTTACCCAGCCGAGGCAGCGAACACACACACAAACACACACACACACACACCTGGAGCAGTGGGCAGCCTTGCTCAAGGCAGTACAAACCCATAACCCCTCAGTTATACACACTTTTCTAATGTTTGTAAAGTCAAGGACCTTTAACACAGATTTATTTGTGATGTATCAAATGTAATTTCGTTGTTTAATGAAACAAGAGAATAGAATTTAGTAAAAAGCATTGATCTAAAGGCAAACTTTGCTTGTTAAGTACACTTAAAGATGAGGCAGGTCCCCTTACTGAAGATCTAATCCATAACTAGTAATAGCGTCCTATAGAAAAGGAGAAAAGGGACTATACATGCAGCAGTAAAATACCTTACAGTGGTACAGTTATGAACAGGAGGTCATAATAAATACAACATTCAATGCTAATGTAGTTCCAAGTTGTGAATAAAAAGTATAATGCAGCACATTGGTCAAACAAATGTTAACATTGGAAAAACAAATTTCATGAGTAGCATTTTGTGAATGACAGTTACTAACAAAATGAAGTTTAAAACATGTTGCACATATACAGCAATGTGGCTTAAAAAAAAAAATCGGTTACTTCCCATTTCTTTTACTCCTTAACTTCAGACACTCTTGATATAGTAACAATCTTTCTGTAGTGTGCAGGGGCAACCTACTTCTTCGTGCCCGAACTATACTTGCTGACAGCGGAAAGAGGCGTTTAAACCCTCCTGTAGAGGTCGGGACAGACAAAAGTCTATGGGAAATACGTTGCAGTTGTGGGAAGCGTGTGGCCTCTCTCCAAAATGCCTCAATGGAAGCATCTCCATCCAGCAAAGGTTCTGATATATACACATCTAGTTCTGAGACGATCGTCGCTTTCGCAGCAGGCTGCATGAAACTGAATATCTTCTTTGACTTGATGTTGCCCAAGCTGGCAGCTTCTGCAGCAACCTTATCATCATGATCTAGTTTCGCACTGCCTTTCTCAACTGGAATCCACATGTCTGCTTCACTCATTGCAGTTTCTAGAACTGAACAAGCCCAGAACTTCGTAGGTGGAGTGAGTGTGGGACTTTTACAATGCGGTGTGTCATCTTCAAAGGGCTGCATCTTAATGCGGGGATCCAGGACTGTGGCTAGTACATAATCTTTTTGCATAATGATAGGTTGGAAGTAGTCATGGAGAGTTGAGCGAAGGGCTCTGCAGAAGTTGTTGTAAGTTGTAGGTTTAGCCTCAAGGGTTTTATCAAGACCAATAAGAGATGGAATCACCAAGGAGAATGTGATGCCATCTGTCTGAAGTACCTGGAGAACTTCCTCAAAAGGTTCCAATAAGCCAATGATATCTATCACTTGTTCACGCTTGACATGAATTACTGGTGGGGAAACAGTGGAGTCTTTTGCTTCTTTGCGAGCTTGAGCAAGCAAGGCCATCACGGCGCCCCAAGCAAATTCGTGCACAAGTTTGCGAATGATAGCAAAAGTGGAGTTCCAACTGTAGCTGCGGTGGTTGTAAGGACTTGCAAGAGAGAGTTTGCATTCCCTCACAAGAATCTCATTCCAGTAGGGACTGCGTCGAAAAAAGGCCACTATGTCTTGGGCCTGAGAAAGAGTGTACTGCGCTGACCTGGAGATCTTCAGAGCATCCTTGATCACTGAATGCAGTAAGTTGGTAATACAATCAATGTGTGTACATAACAGTATTTCAGAGAAATCCTCTACAGAGACTTGATCGTCAAGAAAGTCCAGTAATTCATCTTCATCTGGGTCATTTTTCTGTGCAGAATGCATTATCTTGTAGTCACAGAAAATACTGTGTGTCGAAATGGTGCTCTTGGCCTCATGGGCAATTAAACACCCAATGTTGTGATGAAACAGTCCATAGCTTAGAAGAACAGCCTCCAGCTCTTTGGCAACCATGCCATTCCAATTCTTCCCACTTAAATGGCGAACAGCAATCATAGGCCTGTGGATGTTCCAGTCGTCATCCAGGAAATGCAGCTGAACAGCAAGAATCGGGTCAGCATACTCACTGGCCCAAACATCTGCAGTGACATGGACCGTTCCGTGTCCCCCCCTCCCAGCAACACAGTCCCGCAGTTGTTTAATCAGATGTGGCTTCATGGTCTTCTCCACGTCATCATATAGTCTCTGTCCCACAGCGCGCTGAGAAATTTTTGGGTACCGAGGAGCAACTGCAGCCATGAAGTTCCGGAAACCAGATCCTTCAACAATGTTAAGTGGCAACATATCCTCACAGATCATCTGTAGTGCTGCACCTGTGATGTTCTTCAGTCGAGACGGCACTGTGCTACTGAGACTGGAACTTGAACTTGGGGGAGAACTGCTGTTGGTGTCATTTATTTCCTCAAAACCAGGAGAGACAGCTTCTGTCGAAACAAACCTTTGACACCCGAGTCTCCGCTTTCTCCTGGAAAGCCGAGTATCTCTGAAGTCCTTTAATGGCAAAGAAAATATATTTTTAGATTAACATTTAAAATAGGATTTAAACATACATAATTATTAATGTGCCATTTTTAGAGGGAAATGCAGCATTTCCTCACGGACACTGCAGCATTTTACATATCTTGCTGTAAGCAAATTCATTGTTTTCATTGTATTGTTTAATTCAAGTCCTGGAGAGTACAGCCCTGTAGATTTTGTGTTCCCTGCTCCAGTAGCCTGAACCATTGACATTGACAATTAACTGAAGTCCACTATTTTATGACTGAGTTGGAGAAGGTTCTTCTTTTGATTGTAACTGCATATGCTTTCTTTTTGCTTTACTACACCATCTGTTCTTTCTCAATTCATCAGCTTTCCCTTCACTCATCCACTTCTGCTCCTGTTGCTTTTTATTCACAGGCTTGTCCCATTGTCTACTACAGTAAAACCTACATTCCTTAAAATATGATCATGACACTACAATTATTAAGATAAAGGCTTGTTTGAAAACTACATTAACAGTTCATTTATTAATTTGGCTGATGCTTTTGTCCAAAGCGATTTCCAGTTTGTGGAATTTGGGTATATATTTTATTACATATTTCCTAAATAGATCAGTGTGCATTTGAGCACACATCTGTAGGTCCTGTGATGACATTTTAGGTTTTTTGGAGACACCTTTTAGCATCTTGCAGACAGCTCTTGGTGTGATCAGACCTGGGCATGTTGGCAGTTATTTTGGAAGTGCTCCACAGAAAATGTAGACCATTTTCGGGGCAATGGAATGTCCGATTTCTGAAGGCCTCATACAGCTCTTTTGATCTCACCATAGTGTTCACACTCACCTCCACAGTCAGGAGCACACCAAACTAAATGTCTGAGGGTTAAATAGGTTAAACCTCCTTTAAAATGCTGAGTAACAATGTTCTAATCACATGCACCTAATGTGTTACCCCTGTGTGATTTGAGCCATTTTAATTGGGACTGAAGGTGGGGTGTCGTAATATATTACTCACCAGAAATCACAGAATTAGCTAGAATACAATTACATTTTGAAGCCTTTACTTCAGTTTTAATTGTTTTTTTTGTTAAAACAGATTAAAATATCCATATGTCCAAGAATGGATCATTTAAAAAAGGCTTTCATAGGGTGTCCTAAATGTTTCCACATGACTGTACCTCCAGCAGTTCTTCTATGAAATATGTTGGTCTGCATCAGAAAAAATAATCAATTTATAGTTAAGTTTGGGTACAAACACCACTTATTAGCAAATTAATGAATGAACTGTGTGTACATGAGTGCTATGCATTGAAATAAACTAATCTTTTACAATTAAGCCATCAATAGCCCCCCCCAAAAAACTGGAACGTATATTAAGAATTTAAGAATATAGATAAAGTCACTGAAAAAAACAATGCTGATCACAAAGAGATTTAAAACTAAACTCCAGGTAACACAAAGATATGGATGTCACTTCAAGGAAAGACTTCCTTACCTGCTCAGGGAAGTCGGTCATTGGATCTGACTCCAAAACAACATCGCAACAGAAATCCTGCAAACTTGCATTGGGGGACCCTTCTGTGCATTTTCTTTTCTGGGAAGATTTATTAGAGAATTACTATATTGATGAGAGAGAACAGGCTTTCAGCACACATTACCTAGGAGCTAAAACATTTTGACACCAAGTGTTGCCATCCTTCCTTTCCCATATTTTTGTTTGCTTCTTGCTTAAAAATACGCATTTAAGTAAATGAATAAGGATCCCTTACATGCAGGAATGTCTGATACAGCTCCTAATGCCATTAGCGTGTACGGCATCCACATGTAATAATAAATCATATATTTACACACAAGATACTAGGTAGTAATATATGACAAACCTTCCTTTTCTTTACAGGAGGTGGAACTTTCTCAAGTATTGACTGTTCTACTGAAGCCAAAGCAGTTTCCTCCATGACCAAAACACCAGACTCCAGTTTGCGCTTTAGGGTTGAATACCAGTGGTTCTTGATAGAGTTATCTGTCCTGTCACATATATTGAAATTGAATCATTTTAGTGTTCGAATGTTAAAGCTCACTGAAATACTAATTGAAATAAAAGTGTTATACAAATGTGATGATGAATAACCACATGCAAGGACCAAATCTGATCTTATACATCCCCTAGAATATTTCTGTCAACCCGACATTACTAAATGAAACTACAACAAAGTGGAAATCCAAGAATTCAGAGAGGAATATTCCTTCGCTTTCATATTTTATCAAAACAGTTGCCCCAACACATTACTGAATGTAACTATACAGTACTGTGCAACCTACACAAATGGGTTAAAGCCATTTCTCTCAGCATTGAGTGTTTTTCTGCAGCAAGAACAAAAGTGAACATTAGAGTAAAAGCAACAGTAAAGCAGAAAAAAATGTTTTTCATCTTTGTAAAAATGTGTAAAAGTCATTGATATGTTGGGAGCTGGTTAGAACAACACCGGTTTGGTTCCAGGATCTCCAGCCATGGATGTGTGAAACTCCAGCAGAACCTCATTTGGTGGGAGGTCTGGTGGGTATCACTGCGCCTCTATGAGGAGAGGTCTGGAAATGGTTAAGCCAATAAATTGATACATAAAGTCAGTGGTTACGGTGTTATTTACAATTACAGTAATATTAAATGTTTTGTTTTTTCTCATAACATTTTCAGCTTCAAAATAATTTTGACTCTTGCACAGTACTGTAAATAAGAAAATAACTGAAGTTTTAATTGTAATACATGGTAAATTGAGAAGTGAACTAGTCAAGGTCAGGTCATCACAACATTCATGATTGAAGGTAATTAGCATTTTTATATTAGTGGAAATAATTTACCTTTTTTGCATAGAAATAATTTTAAACACTACGACAGTCACTGTTTTGGATGATCGGTGTAAACAGTTTTTTCTAAAAACTTCTGCAAGTATCGTGATGTTACATTATCAGCCACTATCATGATCACAAGCAAAGCTGAAACCTACCTCCCAGGGAGCAGTTTGGCAATCTTGGCCCATCGATTTCCTAGCCTGTTGTGGGCACTGCAGATGATGAGATCTTCTACTTTAGACCATGAGTTTTTATTAACTGAAGGGTTCAGATGATTATGCCATCGCTCTCTGCATTGCTTCCCCCTCCGACCTTTCAGGATCTTGGAAATCTTGGCCCATTTCTTGTCACCAAACATTTTCACTAGTTCAATGAGCTATGAATGAAAGAAGTTTTTTTAGATCAATATACAGGACTACAGCAGATTAAAAAAAATTACCCTGAAAAATGAAGTTATAAGAACAATGTGTATAAATTAATACATTTGAACATAACACTACAGACCAAGGTTCCCCAATCCTAAAATGCTACAACACCACAGTAAATCCTTGTACTCCTACATAAACAATTTCATGATCAACATTAGTTGAGCTTCAGTCTAATGCTCTTCATTACTAATGGCTTGTGACTAATGTTGCTGAAAACCTCAAAAGCTACCTCTAGACTGGAATTATCTTTACATTTGAATGCAGTGAAGAGAATGCACCTTGTCGTCTTCTTTCTTGGTCCAGGTTCCTTTTACCAGGTTTGGGTCCAGAACAGTGGTGAAACGGGACTTGCACTCCAGTTCAGTACGGCTCTATGAAAATGTAATCAGTTTGGGAAAAGCTTTGTACAAAGCACACATACACAATACTTACAACAATAAATGTATAACATACGTGTTTTTATTACTTACAGGTAAGAAGTCAGCAATTGAATCCCAGTTATTTGTGCCATATTTCTGGACCAGAGACACCAGTGTGTCATCCTACATATGAAAAAAAAATGAAAAAAAAAAACATGACAAATATTAGTAAAGAAAAGATTAAAGAACAACAGATTAAGAAACAAATATTCCAGACTCTTGAGAAATATAGATAAAATTAGACAAAACACATTAAAAGCATGTTTGACATTCTGTTTAAAGAGAAAGCTAGGAGAAAGCTTCCCAACAGTCGTATCATTCAATTAAAGAAACAAAAACTCATCCCTGAACGATGTCCAGTGGTTATATCACTCACTTCTTGTTGAGTCCATTTAACTCTGGACTTTTCAATCCCTCTTTGTTCTGCAAAGCATTCTGGCTGAAGATGAAGTTCTCCAGATTCATCCATTTGGCTAAAAACAAATTTAAATGAGTCAAAGTAAACTTTATTGTCATCTCTGCTATATACAGTACAGTATACAGAGAGACGAGACGACGATGCTCCGGCTAAGGAAGTTGCATAAAAAATAAAAAAAAACACATGACAATACGACACAGTAACAGCACAGATCAAACAAATAGGACACAAGGTGTAGATATTTATATATTACTATTGTTAAATGTTATATAATGACAGATGTTAAAAAGCAGAAGTCAATGCAGACTGCGGACATTCACAATGAAAAAAAGTGGTTTTGCTCCATTAACCTCTTTCTTTTATGGTCTTGAACTTTGGAAAGGCTCTATATGAAAATGTGTTTATCACTATACAGGGGGTGCTCGAGTTACCTCAGGGTTCCATTCCTCCAAGTGTGATAGAGGTCTGAACTCGTTCATATAATGATACTGAGGAGACTTTATGGAACAACACTGTGCTTTATCAAGAGCCAGCAACATGCAAGAACAAGTAACATGCATACAGCTAACACCAGTTTCCTCCTCTTTATTACAGTAAAACATTTACAGCAGACGTTCAACTGCATTCTACTACCGTATATGTGCTGCTACTCCCAGAAAGCAACACCACATCCCACAACAACTTGGAGCACAACATAGCACACATACTGCTAACACTGGTCTTTCTTGCCATATTACATATTTGCAGATGCCACTTCACATTGAACTCCTGATTTAATTTATTCATAGTTTTATTCTCTTTTTATCACTCTCCGGTGTCGACCAGAGGAGGATGGGTTCCTCTTAAGGGTTCTTCCTATATTTAGAGAGTTTTTCTTGCCACTGTCGCTTTAGGTTGCTCATTGTGGGCTCGGACCTGGATTCTATAATCTCTGTAAAGCTGCTTTGTGACAACGTCAGTAAATGACAAAAATGTTTTTATATACAGTGAGGTATGCAGTGTGGGTTCTCGCAAATGATTTAAATGACTTATGACAGAAAATGCCATGTTTGTAGTTTGTATGTAGTAACTTTTTAGCTGAATGTAATTGGCTGTGCTATACGTGTTCATGTTTTAATGATTTAAGAATACAAAGTGTTTATTTGTATAATTTGTATTTGTAACGCTGACTTATCTTCAAAAATGGAAATGGATCAAGTGAAGTCGGTTAGCGCATAGGCTATGTTTATTTAGCCGTTTGACTGAAGCTAACGGACGACATTCGGAAATGCATAATTTGATGGGCATATTTACGTTATTTCTCGCTTCTTCTTTTTTTAAATTATGCGCTATTGGGCAAATAATGCTTAACAAGTTGACCAGGAAACATAACACATTTGTCTGGAATAATTTGGAATAGTTTCCATTAGCTTGGTTGCTAATAACGGCCGGCGCGCGAATGGTGCCGACCGTGCGAGCATTGTGGTTTCATTTAAGCGTTCCGAGTCTGTGTCCGACCGTTAGTTCCCTACATGATTCTGCACAGAGAACACCGTGTTTAATAACAGTGGTCAATTCCACAGGCGCCTAAGCTAAGCTAAAACTGAAAACACGTTAAAGGCGTTAGCCAAGGTAGCAGCAGTTAGCAGAAGCTAACGGTAGTAGGTATAGTCAAGTCGAGCGATGCCTGCTGTTATTTTCATCCACAGATGCGTTTGTGTTGTCTTACTCATGACCACGCCTGTCGTCGTTGTTTATATGGAGAGGTTTTGTTACTTTGCAACACAATTTCACAACGCACTGTTGGTCTACCTTTGCTCCGGCGCCGCAGACGTTTCCTCTGACTTCCAGAAGTTTCCAACGGCAGTATATTCTCAGCGGACTTCAGAATATTCAGAATAGACTCGGGGCATATAACCAGCCTCTTCTATACACTACACGCGAGCGTCGTTGGTATGTTAAATAAGTTGGTTTGTTGTTACCTTCTCCTTCCCCCACCTAACTGTTGCCGCTTTTTCTCGCGCGCGCGCCCGAACTTCCAACTGCAAGTCGTGTTTTAACGCTCAGACCCGCCGACGTTTCTGCGCGTCACAACGGCGCTGAAAGTGCGCAATGTGGGTCACATAAGAGGCCAGTGTGCACAAGATTAGAGAGAAAATTAAAACGAATAATTGTTGACGAATTAATTTTTTTAAAACATAGGTTTACTATATGTATGAATATGCATAAATACATATACATATGCTTATATTACATTTTCTTTTTATATTTTACACAAAATGGCTATGAACATTTGTTTGATACCGTGGATTTGTGTTGTAGACATTGCAGCTCCTGGTGCCTCTACAATGCATTTCACAGTAAACCTCTCTGAATAACTGTGTCTTCATCTCAACTATTTAATTACACAGACATTTGGAATGAGTGGAATTCATTGGGATTACAATTTTAATACCAACCAACCCATAGACCTGCAGTGGAACCTCAGAATACCTATCATCATAGGGATTGAAGTTTGTCAGATTGGATTATTCTGTTTTAAATGATCTTGGTCTGTGTAAATAAATAAACAGATAACTCTCCAAAGTGAGGAGTGGGATCAATAGTAAAGTCATACAGATTCTGTCAGAAACAACAGAAATTAACACAAATAAATAATAACTGCTGTATTTGATAATATTTATTAAGCGTGTGCAGAACGGGTATAGAATATTTTAAATGTATGTAATTCATTACATTGTTTCAGGAGGTTGAATTTGTTGTAGTCCTGAAAATGAGCTGCGTTTCCAAGGGTCTCCACCACGTGGAGTATTGCACCAACAAATGGATCCTGTGTGCAGTCACAGTTGACCTGGTGGTGACGTGGTGAGTGTCTGTTCATCCTTTTGTCTAAAATCTCATCATTTCTCTGTGATTTTCTTCTAGACATCATCTCAGCATTAGAAGTGACATGTACTAAAGGAACTCTCAGATACGAAGTTCTACTGGAAACCTTTTGTAAAACAAAGCACAATTTAAATACAATATTTAACATAACATGTAAGCACTGCTAAACATTTAAATGTAAAATTGATTCTATAATCCATATAAGGAAACATCTGCAACAACCGCTTGTTTTTAATGAACCTGACACATTTCTGTGTAGACACCTGTTGCACTTGGTGAAGTTATAAGAAGTGTTTCAGTCTGGCACAATACAGGGCAGCCAATCAGAACAGAGGCATTTTACATACAGTGGCAAGACAAAGTTTATGAACCATTGCTTTCTGCATTAATTTCTTCATCTTGATCTTCATCAGTCAGGGTATTGACAAATAAAATGTGCCTAAAGCAATAACACACAAAAACAAAAAGTATGTTAACACTTGGAATTAATAAGTGGTAGACCCCCTGGAATTAGTTTTTCTGAAGCAGCTGTTGTGACTTTGGGTTGTTGTCCTGTTGCATCAACCGACTTCTACAGAGCTTCAGCTGAAATACAGACATTTTCACATTATCCTGAAGAATTTTTTGATTCACTTTGGAATTCATCTTCCTTACAGTGACTGCAAGCTGGCCAGGCTCTGATGCAACAAAGCCCAAATCATAATGTTTCTTCTACCACATTTATGGTTGGGATGATGTTTTCATGATATGCACCACTACTGACCTGCTACACTGCTCCTTGTGCTTGATCGCTGCCCCTGCTCCACGTGTGGAGGAGTTAGAGGTCATGCCTGCTCCCTTTATTGTGGCGTTTGTTTGTCATACAGTAGTAGAATGTAGTTGAACGTCAACTGAATGTTTTACGGCAGGGGTCACCAACATGGACCTGTTCCAAAAACTCACCAATGAGCAGCATCTAAAATTTTGTTATCCTTTTGCTTTTCTTCTTTAATCACATGCATTTATAAAGATTTGGAAATGACAATATAAAAAAGCATATAAAACATGTTTATTATACATGAAGTTTACAGAAATTCTAATTCTGCGGTCAGTGTTGTGCGCCAGACAAAACATTGGTGGAGAGTAAACTCGCTGGTGCAGTGAAGATGTGGAGCTGAATGCGATTTCTTATGTCAAAAATATGGCAGAAAAGAGAAAGAAAATGTATCATTTTCACAGTGAATGAAAGGAAAAGTTATTTATTACTAAACGTGTGTGTGTCTCATTAGTGTCACATAAATGTTGAAGTGATCATTTGAAAGTGGAAACTATTACTGAGATTAATATAAAAAAAAGTGTAGAATGTTGATAATTCCTGTTTCCCTCCTTATTAAGTCATTATTGATAAAATCACAAACGTGATCAGTGTCTTCACACAGATGAGTATCATTAATAATTAATAAAAATATATGACTTAAAGTAGACTGAGCAAATGTGTTATTTAAGAAGCGTATCAAACTGGTCGGCATTCATACGACTCAGTCCCCGTGAAGTAGCTCACAGTTTCAAAAAGGCTGGTGACCCCTGCTTTACAGTAATACTGGAGTCACATGAGGGACACTGGCGTTCGCTATATGCTTGCTGCTCGTTCATATTGCCACATGCCGCATGATGCTAGCATGTTGCTGGCTATTAATAAAGTCTCCGCAGCATCATTACATGCAGGAATTAATTGGGCATGAGTTAATAATGAGAGAACAGCAGCAGCAGCAACAACAGCAGCAGCAGTAGCATTAGCATTAGCATCAGTAGCAGCAGCAGCATTAGCATTAGCATCAGTAGCAGCAGCAGACATATAGAATTAGCATGACTGACTGTGTTCTAGGCTACAGTGCTAACACGGACCTAAGTTTGGCGAGCTATAAAGGGAAATGCATACACCAGACATGTTGCACGTTGTGGTGAGGGCAAGAGGTGAGGTTGGCGACTTAACGAGGTAAATAATATGGAAGGAGATCATCATTGTCATACTAGAATAAAAGTAATTGCACATCCACTACAGTAGGTGGCAGGTTTTTTTGCACAGGGAATGCGCACACACACAGCACTGAGCAGGAGTACAGGTCCCAGCTAAACACTGAGCAGGAGCTGAGAGTTGCAATATCATGCTTCAAATCTCCAAACATGCTCATTGTAGCCATTGATATTGACTTCTTCATTTGTATTTTTTAAAAATCAGCACAAATTGTTTTATTCAATTTGTTTTATACGTGTTTTATATATTTGAGATGGTCACACTATTTGAGCATCTGTACTTTACTTGAGTAGCTGCTGATCGATTTATCTTTATTTATTGATTTTGTTTCAATTTTATTTTTTTAGAAACATTTTTTATTTCAGGCAAATTAATGCACTTGAATTGTAGCAGTTTAGAGAGTTACAGTACTACTACATGTACTTAAAATATTTTCTGTTACAGACTAAAAAATGTTAATAAAGTTATTCTTTGTTTCAAAGTTGATCTATATTTATTTCTTTTTAGCTTTCTTTAATGTTAATAAAGTTTCAATGTTATGCAGAGATGTACTTATCATTTTAAAGACGAATGATACTATTTATATTCGTGGGGGGAGAGTGGAGGGCGTGAAATGTTTTCTTCTTCCTAAGGGGGAGTTTTCTTCAGTCTGGCCTGTGCCCTTGTGATTTTTTCTACACGATTCCCTTTAACACATTAAACATTTCACAGATATTTCACAGCCTCAACTCCGGGACAGCACTTTCACAACAACTGAGGTCAGGAATCTCGTGCTGACTCATGTTCAAGTTTAATGTGACTAAAATGAACGAGCGTGTTTGCAATCATGTGACATTTATACTGAACAGCCTTAACATGAAGACCACCTGCCTAATAGTGAGCAGGTTCATCTTGTGATCAGCCATAACATTAAGACCACCTGCTTAATAGTGAGCAGGTTCATCTCGTGATGAGCCATAACATTAAGACCACCTGCCTAATAGTGAGCAGGTCCCCTTATGATCAGCCATAACATTAAGACCACCTGCCTAATAGTAAGCAACACCCTCATGCTGCTGAAACAGCGCTGACTGTGCTGCACTGTGTGTTCTAACCCCTTTCTATCAGAGCAGCATTAACATTCTCTACACTCACTATATGCATCCTGACCCTGTCATTGATTAGCCAGTTGTCCTTCTCTGGATCACTTTTGGTAGGTACTAACTACTGAAAACCTGGAACGCTCCACAAAACCTGCTGTTTTTGCTTTTGCCATCACAATAATCGCTTCATAATATAATGTGGGGCAAAAAAGTATTTGGCAGCCATCGATTCTGCAAGTTGTCCCACTTAAAAAGATGAGAGAGTCTGTAATGTGCATCATAGGTTCACTTCAACTATGAGACACAGAATGTAAAAAAAATCCAGTTGTATGATATTTAAAGAATTTATTTGTATAATGGTGCAGAAAATAAGTATTTGATCAAAAATAAAAGTTCACCTCAATACTTTCTAATGTAACCTTGGTGGGTCAAACGTTTCCTGTGGGTCTTCACCGGGTTTGCACACACTGTAGCTGATATTTTGGTCCATTCTTCAATGCAGATCTTCTCAGGAGCTGTGATGTTTTGGGGCTGTCGCTGGGCAACATGGACGTTCAACTTCCTCCACAGATTCTCTATTGGATTGAGGTCCGGAGACTGGCTTTAAAAAAAAATTACATTATTGTCTCTCACAGTTGAAGTGAACCTATAATGAACATTACAGACTCTCTCATCTTTTTAAGTGGGACAACTTGCAGAAAAATACTTTTTTGCCCCAATGTATACTGATTATATTTTTAACTATTGTTGAATATTACAGATAAACAAGATGGAGCTCAGTCTGTAGAGTACATCTTTGACAGCACCCGGCTAGCTTAAGTAAGATAAAAGGCAAAGTGACAGAAACTGCAGAAACACCACAGGACAGGAATATTGCATTGTTTCTGCATTTTGTTTGCTATATAGGAAGCACAATGACTTTAGCCTCACTACATACATGAGCAGAGCTTCTCGGTGCAGGTCCATGTTTCTCTGTTAGTTTCTCCCCTTTGTTCAGAACGTGAACGCAGCACAGTGCCCGTGGTTGTTCCAGAGCACTGTTGGTGGTTGCAGCCATTTTGCATCAGAACCTGCCTCCAGGTGCCAGCTCCTGTACCAGAATGATGGGAAGAAGAAAGTTTGGAGAAGAATTGGAGCAGCTCATGATCCAAAGCACCACATCTTCTGTAAAACATGGTGGAGGCAGTGTGATGCATGGGCAGTCATGGCTTTCAATGGCACTAGGTCACTTGTGTTTATTGATGATGTGACAAAAGACAGAAGCAGCTGGATGAGCTCTGAAGTGTATAGGGATTTACTTTCTGCTCAGTTTCACCTAAAGTTGATTGGACAGCATTTCACAGTATAGATGGACAATGATCCAAAACATAGTACAAAAGCATCTCAGGAGTTTTTTAAAGCAAAGAAGTGGAATATTCTGCAATGGCCGAGTCAGTCACCAGATCTCAACTCAATCGAGCAGCGTTTCATTCACTCAAGACTTAAAGCAGAAAGACCCACAAACAAGCATCAACTGAAGACAGCTGCAGTAAAAACCTGGAAAAGCATCACACAGGAGGAAACCCAGCGTTTGCTTCAGTCAGTCATTGCCTGCAAAGGATTGTCAATCAAACATTGAAAAGTAACATTTTATTTTGGGTTATGTTTATTTGTCCAATTACTTTTGAGCCCCTGAAATGAGGAGTATTTGTATAAAAAATTGTACATGTTTAATCTTATATATTTTTTAAACCTTAAAGTTGTTGTTTCATTTCAAACCCAATGTGGTGGCATGTAGAGGCCAAATCATGAAGATTGTGTCACTGTCCATATATTTTGGGCCTAACTGTATACAGTACTGTGCAAAAGTCTTAGTACTAGAGGATGAAAGCAGCAGTTCCAAACAACATGGTAGTGGTAAAATGATTTTCAAACCGTGTAAGGTAATTTCACATGTTGTTAAGAAGAATAAATGATAAATAAATCACGGCACAAATTCTAGTGTATAATAGGATTAGCAAATATTTTTTGCTATTATCTTGCGTTTTTTTGTGTTTTCTAAGTTAAGACTCCAATTATGATACAATTTTCCCCCAAGAAATGTATATGTAAGAGCAGTTTAGAGGCTGTGAGTGCTTTTATTGTTTTGTTTTCAGACACTAATATTAGAATCAATACAAGTCACTTTAATACAGTGAAGAGTACATGTTTGTCAATGTGCTTGGTTACTATTTCCAGAGTTCTCCTCGTGAGTAGGGCAGGGTGCCCCCAGGAACAGGAAGTGGACACTAATTAAAGGGCCTTTATCATGTAAAATGTGGTTTTAAAATAGGTTTGTGAAAAGAAATGCTGTTAAAATGTGCCACTTACTCCTTAGTTCACACTGTTCATATCAGTAAATTTATGTACTAAAGCAAAAAGCTTAGAATTCTCTATTATTAAGATCTCACATTTTCTTCAGTCTACAGCAGTTTGCCTCCACATGCCCATGATGAGTGTTTTAATCCAGGGCAGCCAATTAGAACAGGGCATTTGCATATGTCACAGTAACAAACACAGCTTGTTTAACTCTGAGGAATAAAGTGAGGTTGAATAATGGTTCTAGAAATGAAATAGTGTCTTAATTAAACGTAAGATAATTGTCAAAAATATTTACTCATGCTAACACTAGGATTTTGTAACTTGATTTATTCTTCTTACCAACATGTGTAATCACCTTGAAAAGGTTTGAAAATGATGCAGTCACTACCATGAGGATTGGAACTGCTGCTTTCCCCCAAACCTCTTGTTGAAGAACTGGAATGGATGGTTTATGGAGTGTTAAAGTGAACAGGATGTATATCTACCATTATCAACAGTCAGCAAACGCCACCAAATGTGTGTCTCAGCCCAGGACTGCATGTCCATGCTGGCTGTCCAAAACCCTGATCTCAACACTGCTAGGATCATAAATGTAGGCTGACTCCATATTCACAGTGACAATAATAAGATTAATTCTGCCATTCAATAATAACATGATTTTGGAACCAGTTCTAGCCCATAGAATTACATCTTGTTTTTTCTAGCAACTGAAACCTTGTAGCTGATTGGGTTGTTAAAACATTGGTTAATTAAAGTTATGTTGTTTATAAGAGTTATAGAGTTAAAATATGATTGATTGTTATAGACATTATACATAAGTTACATAAGTTATCTGATATTGCTACTGTGAAATTCAGAAGTTCAATAAAGTAACTATATTTCCCATAACCAAATTTCCCATAATGCCTGAGTAACAAGAGATGCAATGCGAAAAACTTTGCAAATAAAAGAAGTTAGTGTTCGTGTAGCGGTCTCCAGTGGGGCATTATTTGCTGGTTATCTGGGATTATTGAACATGGGTAAAATGGAGTTTAAAATAAAGTATGTAGTGAACAATGTGCAATTAAAATATCCCTGCGCTATGCTACGCCCACAAATGGAGCCTTTCATTGTTACAAGGTTAGACGAGCTTTACTAAACACTGTGGCATTTTTTTGTCAAAACATGTGAATTTAGAGCACTTAATTCTTTCAAATATTTATTCTGTAGATCACGCGATTATAACAGATTTTTGTGATTAGCTTTGGTGCAAATTTGAGGTGATTTGTCATTTCCAGCCTGCCATGTTTTGATTCACTATAACACCATAGTCCTGATCAGTAACACTTTATACTCAACATTCTAATAATTTATTTTGACAAAAACTCATTATGCAGTATCACACAGTATTTTTTCTAGAAGGTTAAATGGGAAAAACAAAAGAATGCAATTGTGGGTGAAGCATGGAAATAAAGTAAATTCTAAAGCAACACTGAAAGTTTTTCCTATGTATTCCTCATCATTTTCCCTCAGGCCCCAATTTGCATTTTTGGCCTTTATGGGCTTTACATTTATCATATTCAAGTCAAGTCAAGTCAGTTTTATTTGTATAGAGCTTTTTACAATTGACGTTGTCACAAAGCAGCTTTACAGAATTTACAGAATCTGGGTCCGAGCCCCAATGAGCCAAAGGCGAGAGACAAGAAAAAAGCACAAGTTTAGCTCTATTAAACATCCGCTCACTAACTGGCAAAGCTCTCGTACTTAGAGAAAGTAGTAATGACTACTTAGAACTAAACAAGCTCACTCCTGCAGGCGACAGCTACATCTGTAAGCCCCGTAAAAAGGGCAGAGGTGGAGGCCTGGCTGCTGTCATTCAGGATGGGTTCCAAGTTAAAGTTTTGGACTTCCATGATGGCTCGTCTTTTGAATATCTTGTGTTCAAAACTGTATAACATTAATAACATTAATACAGTGAACAGTGCATGTTTGTCAGTATGTTGAGTTCCCATTTCCAGAGTTCTCCTGGTGGAACCTGGAATTATCTGTAGGAACCATCAAATCCCTGCTTTGGGCTCAATCAGTGGTTAAATCAGGTGCTGCTGCTGAAAGAGTTTCACACACATGTAATGGCTGGAGGCACTGAGGGGGAATCAATTACTTTATACACACACAACTCATTAGGATTTAATTTTCATTTTTTACTGCTTTTTTTGTTTGTTTATTCTAATGAGAAATTGTGTTTTTGCTGCAGAAAGATTCACAGCTGAGATAAATGGGAACAAACAAGTTGCACAACTGCCTAAGACTTTGTATAGTATGTAATCATAACTAGACATAAAAAACACTTTCAATAATTGGTAAACGTTTCCCTTTTAGTGTTGAAAATAATATATGAATGTAGTTGCATGTGAGAATGTTTCTAAAGGAGTACAAATGAAACAAATGTGTCACCATGAATGAACTCACTTGCATTTTTTTGCCATAAAAATAAGCAAACAGCGCATATGCTAAGTGAAATTGAATAAGCTGACCTGTGTTCCACAGATTTGTACTTTAAGAACCTTATTTCTTTACACAAATTAAAGGACAATATATACACCATGAAAAAGTCACTACTTTTAGAATGTTTAAAGCTGCCCAGAACCCAAAATTTTTAATAAAACACAAATTTTTAATAAATTGCTCATGTATATATACCATGATATTCAGTGATTACTTACAACATTGAATTATAGTCACTATTTATATTACTTTCCTAAAAGATATGCAACTTACAAAACAGTATAGCTGTTAACAACTAATATACAAGTGTTGCTGCTTTGCTTTCCTAATTACAGTATTTCTGCTTGGACCTCTTATTATTTACAGTATACATAACAAGAGGCCCTATTTATTTGCATGATTCTCACAACTGAGTAAAGAAAGAGCATAAACATCAAGTAGATGGATGGTTTGAGTTAAAAGTCAATGAACAAAAAAAACAAGGTATAAACAATTTTTTTTAATAGACAATGTATAGCTTATCCCAATATGCCCTCCCATTGGCCCTTGGGAACAGCTTAAAGGAGTGCTAAATGTCACCTATCTCTACATGGATGTTTAATCCGTTTATAGTTTATGCTAGTAAAAGTCAAAGAAAACTAAAATACTCTGTTTGTTCAGCTCTGAGGTTCAAATACAGTGAAAAAAGTGACGCAAAGAACTTATGTGATTTAAATGATAACATCATTTCCACACAAATAAAATATATAAATACAGCTTGCCTTCCAGTTTACTTCTGACAAAATGTATGTAATATATTTGATTAATGTGTCAATAATACACACATTTAAATCATGTGCACTCAATGCCTCACTTTTTTCAGTCAAAGGTTGCAGTCAGTGCAGGAAGACACCTGAACAGCCTTCAGGGAGACGCTCAGAGGAAACTGTTGTCGCTGGAGACGTAGGAGAAGCCACTGAAGGCATTAGAGCTGCTGGCGGCCAGACTGGGGGTCAGCTCTGGAGTGCGGCCCACAGAGTTCGGCACCATCTCCCTGGTGAACTCTGGGTCAATGTGCTGTAGGTCAGCGGGACCTCTCTGCAGAAATGGAGGAACACAGTCAACAGTGTTACAAAAGGAACCATTTTAGTAAGGATAATTATGGCAGATGTGTTTTTCTAGAACCTCTAGTACTTTTCTAGATTTTTTATTCAACTTTTGTGAAAATTGATAATCAATAGCTACAAAAACGTTAATAGGGCGGTTAATAGGGCGGTAAAGAGGTGCAGTGTTTAGTGCTGTCGCATCACAGCAAGAAAGTCTAGAGTTTGATCCACAGGTGCATTTCTGTATGGAGTGTAGGTTTTCTCTGGGTTCTCTGGTTTCCTCCCACTGTCCTTGTGGTTTAGGTTGACTGGCAACTCTACATTGTGAGTGTTTGTCTGTCTCTGTGTTGCCCTGTGATGAGTTGGGCCTCCTGTCTGGGGTGAACCCTGCGTTGTGTCTACAGTCAGTTGGGATTGGTTCCAGCTTCCCCACGGCCCGAATTGGATAAGCCATATGAAAAATGAATATGTGAATAATAAGAATATTACTAATGTGTTACTAAGGACGGGTTTACAAGTTCTGCTCTGTCTTTTAATAACAAACCTGTTCACTGTTCGACAAACACCAACAACACCGATGACTTGAGCGTATTGTGTCTTAATAATTATGATGACACTGTCCAGGCACTGATTCTCTCTCATCTGGACTACTGCATCTCACTGCTGACCGGTCTGTCTGCAACCACAATCAAGCCACTGCAGAGGATCCAGAATGAAGCAGCTCAGCTGATCTTGAACAGGAGAAACACGCCCATGTGAAGCCGCTGCTTCGTTCTCTACACTGGCTTCCCATCGCAGCATCAAATTCAAGTCCCTGATGCTCGTCTACAGGATCTTCAACGGATCTGCTCCCTGCTACATGACCACTCATCCAGACTAGAGCATGGCTACCTGACACGAACCCGAGAGGACCCAACAGGACCCGACGGATCGGGTTTAGACAAATATTTCACAATGGTTACTCGGGTTCGGGTCGGGTTCCGTCATGTGAGCACAAAAACTTTTGATCATTAAAGAAATTGTTTCCGGGAGAATTCAAAACAACAGAATATGGAGTAAAGTCTACTTGTTTACTTGTTTGTTGTTTAAAGAGAGGACCATTATAATCGCTTAGCAGCAGCTGTTTCAGCCAAACATTAAAATTCCAGTCAGGTTCAGGTCGGGTTCAAACAGAAACATATAAATGCAGGTCGGGTTCAGGTTTGGGTTATGTCACTGCTCCATCGGGTTCAGACAGAAAAAAAGGGCCCGATGAGCACTCTAACCCAGACCTACACACCCACCAGATCCCTCAGATCAGCGAGGGAACAGCCCTTGGAGATTCCACCCCCACGAGGAGTCAAACACCACTCCCCTCTTTTCCTTCATTCTCCCTCACTGGTGGAACGAGCTGCCCAAAAACACCAGAACTGCAGAGACTCTCTCCACCTTCAAGAAACACCTCATGACTCAACTGTTCCGTGACTACCTCAGCGTCTAAACCCAACAATACAGTTTACTTTAACCTTGACTTTGATCAAATACATGATATCAGTCTACAAATCTGACAGTTTCCCACTTATGTTCATACTACTTGCAACAATATAACTTCAATATGGTACTTGCATCTTGCCTTATCACAGGAAAAGAAGCATTTAAAGCACTTAACATCAGCTGAAGCACTTAATGACAAAGAAGAATGTCCTGGACTCTTTTAGCACTCGCATATATGAATAGACCATTTTGTTTATGCTGTAGCACTTACTGTCTGTTTAGACTTAATCATAGCACTTAATGATAACGTGTAATGAGAATGTGTTTCTCCCTCAGATAGTAATGTTGTAGCACCTGCACTGTTTTCTATGGCTAAGAAGAATGTGTTGAACTACTTGCAACTCTCACATCAGTGTTGTCATGTCTGAATTATGCTTATGCTTGATTGTTTCTGTTCCTGGAAGTCGCTTTGGACAAAAGCATCGACCAAATGAATAAATGAATAAATGTAAATATTTCCAGCCTACCACATTGGGGTTATATGGTGGAGTGAGGCGCTTGTGGTAGAGGTCATCCCAGTTAATGGGGCTGAAGAACACATGGTTTTTAATCTCCAACTGCAAGCAAATAATGCACATTACATATTTACAGGCTGTGTTCTGTACCTTTGTTAAGTCCAAATTTTTTAATCTCTCTGTGTTCCCCCCACAGATGCATTATTTCATAGCTCTAATCTTTAAACTAGATTTACAGAACATTGGGCAAAGTCTCCTTAAGTGTCATGAAAAAAAAGTAGAATATAGATTTTGTCATTTTTCCCAACCGGACTAGTTTTGAATAATTACAATAACATCTCTACTCCAGGGACAAAAACTACTCTACTCCAGGGACAAAAACTACTCTATTCCAGGGACAGAACAAAAAATTCTTTTGAACTGGCAGTTTGGCCTGAAAAGCCATGAATGTTACTCACAAAGTCAGCGATGGCCCCTAATCGACGATGCTGGTCTTTCTGCAGAAGTCCATGCAGCAGGTGACACACTGCATCAGACTTGCCAGGAGGCATCTGCAAGGGCCTGTATAAGATGGCATCATACATCTCTGCTACATCGCGGCAGTAGAACGGGGGCTGTAGGAGTATTATTACCAAATGACTCAAATCAAAGAGGAAATTCTAATCTGTCAGCAGAATTTCACACGGTCTTGTGTGAGAACTGAATCAAGCATTATATAACCAGCTAGATAAATGAATTTCTAGAAAGACAGACAGGCAGACAGACTGATATCTCCAATCAAATTTTATATTTCGATATTCTAAATAACATTATACAGTGTGCTAGCATAAATTAGGATTTATAGGTCATACAATTAAAATTTGTTGCTGTTATACGAAATCATTGTACCAACAAAGCTTTTCATGTGTACTTTTCTGTATGTGAATGTTTTATTATGACTATACAGAGGCAGTAAAATAAGTGTGACATTTTTTTTCTATTTGACATTATTGTAGACCCATGTAACTGATATATTTATATATATATATATATATATATATATATATACTTTTCGAGATTTGTATATATTTATATATACTTTTTTTAATTAGGCATGTTTAAAATACTCACAATAACATTAATTTAAACCCAAAAGGTCACATTACATCATTCAACTTCTGTGGTGCTCATACTGCAATGCGGGACATCTATTCTTTTTTTTCAATAGTGTTTTGTTTATCAGTCATTTTGATCCATTTCTGTTTATACATTGTCATTTTCAAAACACAAATGAAAGCCAGGACCTGAGATTAACTAGAACTTACTAAGCTGAAGAGCATTTCATACAGAACGGCTCCTAGGCACCACCAGTCCACTGTGCGGTCGTACGGCTCTTTCCGAAGCACCTCTGGGGCCAAGTACTAAAACACAAGAAAGAATTTACAAGACTGAAGGTGAAAATGAACCCAGTAACATCTCTACTAATTTCCTGCTCACCTCAGGTGTGCCACAGAATGTGGAGGTGGTGGCTTCTGGTTCTAATCCTTCTTTACATAAGCCAAAATCAGTCAGCACCACATGGCCCTAGAAAAGACTGAGATGTTTAGATTAAATCAAAATATATGATCAGGAAGTTTAGAAGACATCTATTGATGATGAATAGGCGCCATACCTGAGCATCTAGAAGAATGTTTTCTGGTTTCAAATCCCTGTATGGGTACAATGAAAACCAGAATAGGGAAGACAGTTGAGCAGTAAATATGATTAATATTGATTATATTAATAATCACATGGTTATTTTGATAATTAAATTAGTTTTTAAAAGGATAAAAATACAAATGGACATAACAACCAGAATTAAAACCAACACGTTTCAAAGACTCCAAAATATAAAGACACTTTTATAAACACTTAATATTGTGAAAATGTTCCAGCTGTCAGAATCCAGTCCAGGATCCAATCCAGGATTCCGGACTCACCAAGCCGATCAGGATCACCTGTATATTAGACTATTTAAACAGGAAGTGCCCTAGGCACTGTGCGAAGTATTGATATTGCCCTGGCTGTGTTACTGAGCGTTTGTTTCTCTTGCCTTGCTTGTTATTTGACCTTCTGCCTGTTTTTTTGGATTTTGTATTAAACTTGATTGCTGCATTTGAGCCTCCCGTCTCATCCCTGACACCAGCTTGGACAATCATTGGTGGGTAAAGATGGGGCTGAGACCAAGTTTTAATGCTCGAATCAGGATGGAGCCCTTCACTTTATTAAGTTCTTACAAGAACTCCAAATCATTAGTGCATCCCCCAACTGGCATAGCACACAAGAGCACTCAGACATCAGAACCCCATTATTGTGAATGGCTGGAGCCACCGCCATGTCACTGAGCAGGGCAATAAGCTTAGTGGCGGTGAGCCCAGCCATTACTCTTAAAACTCAAGACAAATACCCCAAATGATTCCCACAACACATCCACACAAAATACCCCAGCACACATGCACAATTAACCCCCAAACACAGTCCCAGAACACACATACACAATTACCTAGGGGGCCGGGCGGCGTAAGCACATCCCCCTAAGCCTTAGCTCCACTACAATATCATTGTTCTTCAAAAAATAACAAACTGTTCTGAAAGGCCAGAATGTTCTTAAATTTTAACAATGTATTGGTTATTTTGGTAATTAAGTGATTCTATATCTATCTACAATAACAACCAAACCAAAACCAACCAAAATACTCCTAAATTGCAAAGGCTGGAATGTTCTTAACCTTTACAGAACCTGTATCCTTGCAATTTTGCTCTGCAAAGAACTCCTCCCAGAGTCAATGATTGATATGTATGATTCACCAAACAACAATGTAGAAATTCGACCAGAAACAAAAGTTAATGACATTAGGCCATGTTATTTAAAAAGCGAGGGCCTTCCTACGGTGCAACTGTCTAAGAGTTGAGCCTGTTATCAAAAAGTTGTGAGTTTTATCCCCACAAGAGAGAACAATTGCTTTTTATTTTGTGTGGTTAGGATGGCCCTCTGTCTCCATGCATTAATCAGAACAATACTAGGCAGTTGGCAGCCAAGTGTTCTCTTCCATGCTTGTTGTTTTGTCAATTGACATTGTGCTGGAGGAAGCAAAAGCTGGCACCCTCCCAGTACATTTGGGAGGAAATCGTCATTAAAATAATTTTATTACACAATTTTATTTTATTTTTTCTCCAGTTTCCTTCCACTGACCTTGTGGTTTAAATTGACTGGCTACTCTAAATTACCCATAGGTGTGTTTGGGATCATTATCATGCTGAAGGATCCAGCCACGTTTCATCTTCGATGCCCTTGCTGATGAAAGGAGGTTTTCACTCAAAATCTCACGATACATGGCTCCATATATTGTTTTATTTACACAGATCAGTCGTTCTAGTCCCTTTCCAGAAAAACAGTCCCAAAGCATGATGTTTCCACCCCCATGCTTCACAGTAGGTATGGTGTTCTTTGGATGCAACTCAGAATTCTTTCTCCTCCAAACACGACAAGTAGAGTTTTTACCAAAAAGTTCTATTTTGGTTTCATCTGACCATATGACATTCTCCCAGTCCTCTTCTGGATCATCCAAATGCTCTCGAGCAAACTTCAGATGGGCCTGGACATGTACTGGCTTAAGCAGGGGGACACGCTTGGCTCTGCAGGATTTGAGTCCCTGGCAGCTTAATGTGTTACTGATGGAAGCCTTTGTTACTTTGGTCCCAGCTCTCTGCAGGTCATTCACTACGTCCTCCCCGTGTGATCATTTTGACCCCATGGGGTGAGATCTTGCATGGAGCCCCAGATCAAGGGAGATTATCAGTGGTCTTGTATGTATATATATAAATAAATCACATAATGCTAGAGAAGAAGAAAAACGGCCCCAGTCACCAACCTGTAAATGATATTGAGGGAATGGAGATAGCCAATAGCACTGGCCACCTCAGCAGTGTAGAAGCGAGCTCTAGGCTCAGAGAAACATCGCTCTTTCTGAAGATGGAAGAATAACTAAAAAAACAGAATAAGACAAAAATTGCTTGGTGCTTATAGACTGAAAAAAATTACATTAAGTATTATAATGCGATATAATACAATATCCAAAGACATATGCAGTATTTGTGCATATTCTTACTGTACTCACTGTTTTCACTGTTCTCACTATTCTTACTGTACTCACTGTTTTCACTGTTCTTACTGTACTCACTATTCTTACTGTACTCTCTGCACTCACTGTTCTTACTGTACTCACTACTCTCACTGTACTCACTGTTTTCACTACTCTCACTGTACTCACTGTACTCTCTATACTCACTGATCTCACTGTGCTCTCTGTACTCACTGTTCTTACTGTACTCACTACTCTCACTGTACTCACTGTTTTCACTACTCTTACTGTACTCACTGTACTCTCTGTACTCATTGATCTCACTGTACTCTCTGTACTCACTGATCTCACTGTGCTCTCTGTACTCACTGTTCTCACTGTACTCACTGTTTTCACTATTCTTACTGTACTCTCTGTACTCACTGTTCTCACTGTACTCTCTGTACTCACTGTTCTCACCATTCTTACTGTACTCACTGTTCTCACTATTTTTACTGTACTCACTGTTCTCACTATTCTTATTGTACTCACTGTTCTTACTGTACTCACTGTTCTCACTGTTCTTACTGTACTCACCGTTCTCATTGTACTCTCTGTTCTCACTGTACTCACTGTTCTCACTATTCTAACCGTTCTCACTGTTCTTACTGTTCTCACTGTTCTCACTATTCTCACTGTTCTTACTGTACTCTCTGTACTCACTGTTCTCAATGTTTTCACTGTTCTCTCTGTACTCACTGTTCTCACTGTACTCAATGTTCTCACTGTTCTCACTGTACTCACTGTACTCACTGTTCTCACTGTACTCACTGTTCTCACATTTTCAGAACTGTATCTGAAATGTCAGAGAGCAAACATTTCTCGTGATTAGTGCATGATCACATCCTTTTCTCCTGACAGGGGTTTACACACCTCTCCTCCGTTGACGTAGTCGAGCACAAAATAAAGCTTCTCTGATGTTTGAAATGAGTAGTGTAGGCCCACCAGAAATGGATGCTTCAGACTCTTCAGCAGCACATTCCTCTCTGCCATTATATTCTTTTGCTAAAAGATACAGAACAGCACTGGTCCAGCTAAAGCAGTTCCTACTACTAGCTTAATATCCATTAAAAATCTTTCATTAAATTGTACTTTCCAAGTAAATCAACAGTGACTAGTTGGTAACTGGTGTGATGATAATGTCTATTTAAAAATCCCAGATATATAATATATAATATAATAATATAATATAATATAATATAATATAATAGCCTTTTAAAATACTTTCCAAATGAATCAATTAATCAAGAGCTAAGAGCTAAGAACTTCAATAGCTAATGAAATCAACAATAGCACATATTATATCTGATTAATCAACAATGCACAGAACTTGATTATAAACATAATCAATAACATACTACAATAATAAACCACCTCTAATTATGCTATTAAAAATAAATGCAACAATAAAATAATATGAATTGTGTACATAACATGGCCAAAAATACAAAAAATACTTATTTAATTGACCATATCAATTACCTGATTATTAATATAATCAATAGTTTTTATATTTTTCACTAATTGACTAATTTAGATGATTTGCTTACTAATATAATCACTACTGATAGCCCTAAACAGAACAGCATTGTCAATGTGTCACATTGCCTACGCTATGACAGACAAGCAACAATGGTACAGTGTGGAGAGTGTTCAGGAGAGGTGCTGTTAGCGTCTGCTCAAACAATTCTTGCCATTTTTCTTCATTTGAGACAATGGACTCATGACTTGGGCGCCACTCGTGCATCCCAAATAGCACATCTACCAGGATTTCAACCCATTTCACAATTCCACAAGTGGACATTGCAACACAGAGAATGTGAAAGCAGCACGCTAAGGCACAGACACATTAAGAGAAAGTTAGGAATTATGTGCTTAGCAGCTATAAATGATTGTCATGGTGCAAAGGACAGAACATGCTGATTAGATTAACCCACTGGTAAAGCAACAACTGAGTAATTCCATATTTTCACGTCTCAAACGAACTCCATTACCAAAAGGGAATATAATAATGAGCTTATCCATATTTTTTATCTTTTACTTTAACTTAAAACACAAACAGTTCAAACCTCCTTTTTCTTTAAGATGACTTTTTTCTGCAGAACCTTCACGGCATAAAATTTTCCATCTGCTTTGAGTTTGGCAAGAAGCACCTGCAATTGATAAGGGAAACTGTTTGCGTTGGGCTAAAAAAAACTGTAAATTCTAAATCATCTCCAATATAACTCTAAAGACAGCACAGTAAACAAAGTTCAGCTTCCTATTAAGAGGTTAATCATTTCTCGAGGCATATTACAAGGTTTCCACAGCACTCTTACTTTTCCAAAGGTTCCTTTCCCAATCACCGCAAGAAAATCAAAGTCAGTGGGTTTGGCACTGAAAGGCACAGAAACAGACATGGTTATGAAAGTGTACTAACTGCACTGTTACCTCATCTACATCAGAGAATCCCTTGAAGGTCATATGTGCACAAGGGTCTATGAGATCATTATTTTATTGACTTTTTTGTTGTTTAATCCACACGCAAGGTGTCTTTATTTCTTTCTTTTTGTGAACAGTGAAATAAACTCACTGGGGATTGGCTGAAGCTCCCAGATTCACATCACTGGTCGAAGGGGACGATGGCTGAAGGACAAATATTCAATTAGTCAAAACTTCCTTGAATGAAGAAAGGTTCAGAGTAAAAGAAGAACAGCTCAAAGGAGGACTTACTTGGTTATATTGCGCCATGTTATTGTTCCATTCCGCTGTTGCCCCCAGTTCCCACAGGACAGGACAGGCTACATCAAAACTGTGTTTTAAAGAGGAATGGTCAACATTTGATGACTCGGCCGCTAGGAAAACTGCCACTTTGCTGAATTTAAAGGCAGCGGCCTCACAAAACTGGATCTTCAGGTTTGTGGTATTAAAAGAACCCATGAAGGACATTGTAACACAACAGTTCCCATCAGGTTTACACAGTAAACACTGTCTTTCCATGTACAGGAATTTGACAATTTGCCCTTATTTACTGCTACGGTCTAATAAAAGAAATCACCCTCAATGTTACATACACTGAAGCGAGAAACAAAAAAGCATGAATATTCATCAGCGTGTATAGATGCAGGGGCATTTTAAGAAGTACAATGTCATGGCTGTGACTGAGAGTCATTTAGGATAGTCTGATATGAGATGAATGCACTGTAGGAAACTCTTTGCAATGGTGGTGAATGGAACCAGGGGTTGCAATGTCTTCACTGCAAATTCAGTATTCCTCTTTTTACTTTGTATTTTACCTTGCGTGTTTCTTTCCACCATGTTTTAAAACATGGTGCATGTTTTAAAACATGGTGCAGTCCAAAATCTTCTTTAAAAAGTAATATAACATCAAAAAACATATAATAACCATTTAATTTAATTTAATTTAATTTAATGAGAGGGCTTTTAAAGGCAGGCGTCTGGTTCCTTTCACCAGCACTGTAAACATGTCTGACAGGGTAAGTGTGCAGTAGTTCACAACAAACCCACTCAGAATGACTTCGATTTTAATAACATCGTGACCATTTAATTATTTAGGTGTCAGAATTTCACACGCACGCACGCACGCACACACACACACACACACACACACACACACACACACACACACACACACACACACACAC
>JBBIGC010000131.1:27514863-27541291 GCA_037576955.1 Lepidarchus adonis
GGGAGGGAGGGAGAGAGAGAGAGAGAGAGAGAGAGAGAGAGAGAGAATAAGATCATTCTGGAGAAGAATTTTTTCATTGATGTGCATGAGAAATAACCATTTTGGCACATTATTAGAATGGCAATTCTTCTCAAACACTGGCATATAATTTTCTTTCACATGCAGGTCGGTTATGCAAGAGGTTCAAAGCTACTGTGGGCTGTTATCAGGCTATAATTAGATATTAAATGGGAATATATTTTTACTGATTGAGCAAGAAACCATTATCCCCACTATTTTCCCCCTAAAGCCTTGAGCAGACACCCACTTACCCAAAGCCCCTACAATGAGCCAGACATCAACACAATACAGGGCTGATCATATGACTCTAAATCAAGACTAATATAGACCAGTGATGGTGATTTAATGATGCAGAGCATTATAAAGGGGGTTTAAAAAGCCTCTCCGTGCCCTTGGGGGCCAAATGAGATTTGTAGAGTGTTTTTTTCTTTTTTGCTCAGAGCGGCATCTCAGCTTCTTTACTGCAGAAACAAAGTGAGCCGGAGCGCTGCGAAATGGCGGACCCGTTTACATGGATTTTTATGAAGTAAACTGAAGTGAACTCGGTTTAGCACATTACTACTTAACATAGCTGTTTCTGAATGAAAACCACACGCCGTTTCTGAGGGGAAAAAAGCTGTAACGCGACCAGCCTTTATGCAGCCGGAATCCTCCGCAGCGTCGCGGCTCTGGTGTTTTTAAACCTGGAGCGACCGTTGGAGCATATTTCCATTTCCATGGAAACGTTAGCACCACGGCTAATTATCGCTTTCTCTCATTTACACCTTCAGAAATGAAACCAACAGCGATGTCAACGTCGCCGTCATCACCCTTATTTTTTTCCCCACCTCGCGGAAAACCAAACGTAATGCAACTTTATTTTGTACACCATTGTTTAATAATAATTATAAAAGCGAAGCGTCGATAACGTACATCAATTTATTCTTACCAGCGCTCCGACCTGCTCCTCAGCGACCGCTACTGCGCATGCGCCTGTCAGCGATGTGGAGCAGACACCCCCTCCCCAAAATACAAATGGAAAAAAGTACATTTAAATAAAAAATATATATATTGCTCATCTGCATATGCTTTACGTTTTACTGGAAAACATTTCCCCATCAATTTAATCATTAATTGCTTTTTTATTTTAAAATACTTATTGAACAATTTACATTCCAATTAATTTAGAACCACTATGTATTTATTTTCAAACCCTCATTTTTACTCCTACAGGACCCATGTTTCATTTAACACAGATAAATAGAAAGAAAGACAAAATAATTGTATTAATAAGGACCTTTAATAAAATGTACAATAAAAATGGACAGTTTGCAGTTACTTCCAAAAAATGTTACACCAGGAATTCAGGTTGGTTTAACATCACAGGACAATCAAATGGGGAAAAAAGTGACAAAGCCATGAGGCATCAGTGGTTCATCTGTCAACTGGGTAATATTGGCCATATGGGACAATTCATGTCAGGGATTTACAAAAAAAATTCAATTATATGCCTGTTTATTTAACACAGAACAAAGCTCAGAATGTGTAATTCTGCTCATGCAAATGTAGAAAACATCTAAGCTATTCTGGTTAATATTAACTGGCTCTAGCAAATTAAAAGTGATGGAATCCACCTATTATAAGACTGACTTATTGTGAGAAGAGTATAATCTAGTCCTGGGAGGGAGATCTGGATTGGGATCTGGATTTGGAGCGAGATGCAGATTTGGACCGGGACCGGGACCGGGACCGGGAAGCATGCTCCGGAGACTTCGAGACGCTCTTCTCAGGCTGAGGAGATGGTGAACGTGAAGCTGATCTGCCCTGTTCTTCGTTTCCGTTCTCTGCAGGTGAGGCAGAGCGACTGCGGGATTTCTTACTATCCGACTTCTCCTTGGATTGGCCACGGGAGCCGCGTTCGGACTTCACTTTGGAAGTGCTCTTGGAGCGGGACTTACGAGTGTCCGAGCGGGAGCGGGACTTGCGGCTGGTTGACCTGCTGTGGGACTTCTGGGTGCGGGAGCGTGAGTGGGACTTGCGTGAGCGGGACTTGCTGGAGGGAGATTTGGAGCGGGACTTGCGACCTGAGCGGGAATGGGACTTGCGGTGAGACCTAGAGTGTTGCCGGTGAGAATGAGACCTGCAAACGTTAGAAACTTCACTCATCCCAAAATAAACTGTACAATAATAACACAGGGACTGTATAAATCAATGGGAGGGAATAAAACAAATAACAATATATAAGAGACTTGCACTGTAGATTTGCGACAACTCAACTTGAATGCGAGTGGATATTTATAGGATATAATCTTAGAATAGCAAATTATCACACATGTATGTACATCATACAACAGGACACGTACGCACGGGTCGCAACTTGGCTACTATACAGAAAAAAGAAAGAACTGAAGATATCTGCCATATATCAGAAGGAGAAGCAGGATCACCTTGAGCGAGACCTCGAGTTGCTTTGTGAACGACTGCTGCGACGGCTCCTGCTGCGAGAGCGGCGGCGGCTTCGGGACCTGTATGCAAGGAACAAGTAGACTCAGTACCACAAACGCTCCAAAGCGACCACACTGACGAACAATTCAAACGTCATGGTCCTCAGCAGCCATGTACATGTATATATGATGAGACAATGTTTCTCCAAAGACATTAATGTGCAACATAAAACAAAATTGCAAAACACAAGGTATGAATCAGTACAGACAGACTTGGTATGAGAGGTATGAAGCTGTTGTACAATCTTGTGGGGCGTAAGCAGAAGCTTCTATACCAGGAGTCGGCAACTTTCACTATCAAAAGTAAACCTCTTCAACTAAAGATACCAAATCTGGAGGCGCAAAACAGAACACTAATAGACTTCTAAAAGTTCAAATCTATTATTTCATCGGTTACAAAAACTAAAAGGTGACAAACACCAGTGTGCATGTGTAGGCCGACTCTGAAACAAATTACACACTGAACTATGCACGCCTCCGAGTCCTTCCCATATTTGTGTAAAATTTCAATAAATCGTAGCCAAATTTAATTAAAAAAAAACAAGCTCAGATGTTTTTAAAAAGTTGACAAATTTAGGTTTTACTGATCATGTTTGTTGCCATTTTAAATGGTGCTGTTCATAACCGTCATTGCAGAGACACATTTTTCATTTTCTGAATATTTCCCGTTTTTTAAAATTTGAAAAGCAGATGCTCTGATATTTTTATGAACAATTATTTTCTGTATTCTCAGTTTGTGAATGGTTTCAACCTGCATATGATCATATGAGCCACAAAACTAGCAGCTCTAGTGAAGTTGTTCTTCAGAGTATGTTTGCTATGCTCAACTTTCCGTAGTAGTTCTGAAATCACTCTCTTTTGCCGTATTTAGTTCTGTACTTTTCAGAAATTGCTGAGTGCGTGATTTGAAAATGTCTCTCAACGTTATGTTTTTGTTGTTTGCTAATTTCTCACCACATATCAAACACACAGATACGCAAAGCAGTTGGCAGTGCAGGCACAGGAATCTGTCAGTGCAGAATTAAACTATTTTCTTCAGAGATTTTTCTTCAGGGATGTATTCATGGTTCCTCACCGCGGGACATGACATTTAAATTGAAACTTTAAATTTAAATAAAAAAAACTTATTTTTATTCAATGTTAAAGTATCACCTCAAACTCAATACAACTGTATAACAAAAATGTTATTAATAAATTTTATACCATTTGCCAGCTGGTAAATGAGAGAACACTCCATGTAACTGGTGAGACTAGTCCTTCACAATGGTGTTATTAGTATACATGGGTGAGTGGTGAGGGCCGTCCCAAACTCATATGTACACACACACAATACATTATTTTACGATTAATTGGCTAATCTACTGACTAATTTTATTAGTTATGGCTAATCTCAATCTCGCAATGGGCAGCGATCACCAGGGTCTGGGGAGCAGTGTAGTGGGGACGGTACCTCAGTAGCGACCCAGGCTGGGACTTGAAGCCGTGACCCTCGAATCCCAGGAGGGATCAACAAATACACCCAGTAATGCAGTGTTCCGCTAGTACGAACATCAAATTTTGCGTCAATGTATGCTAATCTAACCTTGCTGGTTGGGGAAAAGAACAAAAAGGTAACAGAACCCATGATGTTTTTGTTGCCAGCTACGTGCACACACAGCTCCAGGGTGTTTTCTCTTGTTGCTGTAGCACTAGTGTGATATGCTAATGGAATTTTGCACCCATTATCTGCAAACCACCATCTCATTAGTATTATGAATAAAATATTATTGGATGCAACCATAATCCATTATCTATACCGCTTAATCAATTTCAGATTGCGAGGGAAGCTGGATCCAAACCCAGCAGAGAACGGGCCAAGACAGGGTACGCCATGATTGTTAGTTTTTTTAATCAATGCTTCGACGCAGATTATTCACGTTGACGAATTTATCAGTTACTCAGATGTGCCTTTGCAACCCTCAATAAATCCAACTGAAGCCACTGACATGTGGCGCTCAGCCCTGTAAGCTGACAGACTCAATAACACCTGCTATATCCTTTTCTTAATTTATGGATACATACCTAGAGCGACTACCAGAGTAGGAGTGGCGGCGGCGTGGTTTGTCCTCTACCAGACGGATCTTCCTGCCATTGATGTCTGTGCCGTCCAGTTTCTCTAGAGCCCTCCGCATGTCAGAGTGTGACCGGAACTCGATGACTCCTTCGTTGGTGCGCTCTTTATGTGCATCTGCATAGGTCACCTCTCCGGCCTGCCGCATGAAGTCCTGCAAGACAACACAAACTGTAAATTCTCCATGTAAACACTACATCAGGGGTCATCCATCATATTATTGCCTCCCTTTAACCTGCATCAATCAACTTCAATTACTCATGAAGGCCTCACGGACCAAATATGTGCCTATAGTGCCTACAGTGGAACATGGTATGTGCATTTACTACTACAACAACACACAGTTTTGTACAAAATACATACATTCAAGCTCTTTCATTAATCACACCTCTAACAATCATTAAATTTTCTTTTTGCTCTCAAATTCAAAGACCTTTGGGAACCTTAGGTTTGGGAAATTAATCATAAAGGCTCCTGCTTGTATGAAATAAATATTTAAATGAAATATGCAGTTAAAAAACAAACTAATTTAGTTATTCTGGAGCCCTGAAAAAGACTGGACATCATACAGTTTTACGCAAAGCTTTGTCAATAAGAAATGTTATTTTTTAATTGAAAAGAAAACTCAGAAGAACAGTCTCCCTAGGAAATGGAAAAAATGCACAATATGTTTCAGCAAACATTGATCCAGTTACTTTTTATGTCATAAATTGAACAAAGATAAAAAAAATAATAATAATTTTGTGGCACTGTGCAAAAGTTTGGGCATCCTACATAATCAGTACTTAGTAACACCCCTGGCAGGTATCACAGCTTGCAAACATCTTTTAGTTCTCATACTAAAGACATCCTGCAAAAGCTTCTAGTTTACAGGTGTGATGTTTGTTTCCAGAATTTGCTGGTATTTAGTGGAATCCATTCTTCCCTCCACCTGCCACAGAACCCCATAGCATGATAGATCCACCCCCATGCTTAAAGGTTGGCAAGGTGTTATTTTCATAATATGCTGCTCCATTTTTTTCTGCAAACATGCCTTTGCTGATTGTTTCCAAAGAATCTATTTTAACTTCAGTCCACAGAATGTGTTTCCAAAACGCATGAGGCTTCTATAGATGTTCTGTTGCAGACTTCTGACATTGGATTTTATGATGGGGATGCAAGTACGGTTTTCTTCTGCTGACTCTTCCATGAAGGTCTTGTGGAACTGTGCACCACCACTCCTGAATCTTCCTGCAGGTGTTTTGCAGTCAAATTGGGATTTTGATTTGTCTCTCTGACCAGTATACAGTTCTCTCTGAAAGTTTTCTTGGTCTTCCAGATCTCATCTTGACCCCCACAGTTCTCCTGAACTGCTATCTACTAATTACATTTCTCACTGTGGAAACTGCAAGCTGACAACACGTTACGTCTTGTAGCCTTCTCCTGCATTGTGGGCAGCAATAACTTTCCTTTTCCTGCACAGTTTGGTGATTTCCCTGATTGGACACACCTGGTTCAACTCACTTGTTAATTACCAGGTGTCATGTTGTTATGTCTCCACAAGTGTGCAAAAGGTTTGTGGAGTCAAGAGTATTTGTAAAGCTTTGAAATTGGCACCAGCTGATATTTACTAATGACATTTACTAATGACAGCTGTTGCCATGCATTAGATCCAACAAGCCGATTAAGGTCTTTAAAAAAACAAAACTGAGACTTTGGAATTCTTAGGGGGACCAAACTTTTGCACAGTGCCATAATAATGTTTATTATTTATGCCCCATTTCTGGCATAAAAAGTAACTATGCATCAATGTTTGCTGAAAATATTGTGTGTGTGTCCTAGAGAGACTGTGAGAACATCTTAATTACAAAATCACCAAAATCTGTTATCAAGGGATGCCCAAACTTTTGCAGAAGACTGTAGCAGTAAACCGAACCACTTTCCTAAACTGTGAATGGTCCATTGCAATTAACCAACCATGCAAGGAAAATAAGGCAAGTTAATTTAAGAGCAAGGTCCATGTTTCAATCTGTAATTGTTCTTGCCATTTTGAAACAATTAAAGGCATATTTCCACCACCTTCCACATAATCAACGGAACATCATCTCCTCGCTTTCCCGCTCACCTTAAGGTCCTGCCAGCTGCAACGGCTAGAGAGATTCTCCACAACGAGTCGGTACTCTGTACGAACCGGCGGGCCATACTTGTCCCTGCCTGAGCGACTTCTGCTGCTGTAGCCACCTTCAACAGACAGGAGGAAAGGAAGAGCAACAGTTAGAAAGCTCTGAAACTCTGAGACAAATTCACTCTAGAGCCTAGTCATACATTGCCCAGTAATGGGAAAGCTGGCAGCGACTGCCTTCTGACAGTGACCTGTTGCTTATAGCAAACCTGTTCAGACTCAGGCATGAGCTGTTTGCTGCCTCCCAGACATGGCTTTACTATATGGAACAGGGATATAAAAAAATTCATAGAAAAACACAAGATAACCTCTCAAAGAAAAGCACTTGCTGTATAGCAAATATAGTACATACATTCTCACACAAGACATTTCTCCCTTCTATGTGTATGTCACTGGCGACATTGAACAGTATGTCTAGCCAAATACCTCTCGATCAGAGATTGCTTTTTACATCTTTGGCTAGAGGCTTTCCATATCGACAACATAATAACTAGCATTCCTCACCATCACCCCTGGTCTATTGGCAAAAGGCTGCGGTCATCTTGGCTTCCGGTTAGGTCAGCCAAAGCATCAAGGGGCAAAGGTCACACACACATTGTTAGGTGAAGGCCAAGGCCAAACCGGTCAGGTAGTCATCTTAGCCACAACGAACTCGGACTCAGCCTCAGCCCCCACTGGACTCTTTCAAATTGAAACATCAAGGTCTCTGTTATTGTGGCAATCAAACTGGAAATAAAATTGCAACTTTTAGCAGTCATACACAATAACCGACATTTGTTTCCACTGGGCTAGAACATTGAGCAGTAGATAAAACATACAAAACAGTCACATTAAATAAAATGGAGAGTTTCTTCCAAACTCCAAATGATCCGTTTAAATAGTTGTTTTAGCATAAAGGGCAAATGTCAGTTTTGGTATCAATAATCTAGGCGTTTCTGTTTTTTAAAAAATCTATTTAAGTGAAAATTGCCCATTTGATAAGTTTTAAGTAGATGTGGTCCGATTCACAGGTCAAACGTAAAAACTACTATAAAATCAAGTAATTATGTTACAGTTTAGAAGGAAGTAAGATCCATTTTTATTGTTCAACTCTTTCTGGGGTGGGGATTTAGTTAATTCCAACAAATAGTTGTCTTGTACTGGTGCTTTTTTTGGCAGGAAATCCATTCTCTGCTGTGGTGCAGAAGTGTCACAGACCTAAGAGTGGATTGATTTTTGTGTAAAACTATAACTGTGGCAGTGATGGGTACTGAAAGACAGATTTTCTATTTAGGGCCAAACCCGCTTTGTACGGATAAAGAACTACATTCAGCTTATAATAGCACTTTCCCTAGCTAATATAAAAAAATTAACATATCTTTTGATCTATCACAAAACTGGGTCTTGTTTATGCAAAGTGTACATTTTGAACATGGAATTCAGACAGGTCTGATAATTCTTTATGGGAATATTATAGGTGACCAATTCAAACAGGGCCATTAATTACGTGGTTTAATTAGCTCTTGAGCTGCTTACTAACAAATAAATCCCTAATCTATAGACTTTTTTTAAAAGAAAAACAATGTAGCCTGTGACCAGAAATCCATTTCTTGGTTCATTAAAGAATATGTATTTTTCACACTTACTGCGTCCACCGCCATAATAACCTCCTCCTCCTCCTCCTCCTCCTCCCCCTCCTCCTCCTCCTCCTCCACCACCACCACCACCACTGTATCCATCCCGGTCCCGTCGCGGACCTCTAGCATGTTCTACCATCACTCTCTCGCCACATAGTTCCTTCCCGTTGAGTTCATACACAGCATCATCAGCATCCCGGGTATCCTCAAATTCCACAAAGCCATACCTGTAATACAATGCGTTGTTAGCAAACCACATATTTTACCTACATGTTCATTTGTTTTCTTTTATCATAACTTAAAAAATTACACCACATATTACAATTCAGAGTTCTTTGCTATTAAAAGGGCATTTTTAGAATGTCCTTCAGTCACTTTACTGTTGGCAATTGAAATCCAGTTTATATATTTTTTTTTTAAAAGTTATTAAAGTATATCATGGTTAGCATTGTCACAAAGCATATTTTCAAAGAAATGTGGGTGACCAGCAAGCCAAAGGGGCATGGCAGGAGGAAAACTTCTTAAACTCGGGCAGAAACAACAACTCTCACCTTTCAGACCTCTCCAGATAGTGATGGAGTAACTACTTTTGGAGATTCATAGAATTATAAATCAACTCAAAGTATGGAACTTAGACACTCAAGGGACACACAAATAGAATAACCTGAGAGCCTGGACTGCCTTGATTTTTTTCTGTTCTATACATCTTGCTTAAAAACGGGAAAAGACCGGCATAAAGACTGAAAATCTTAAGGAGGACAATTATGTAAACCAAGGATCTCAAACTCCAGTCCTGGATGGATGGTATCCAACACAGTTTGGTAGCTCACCTCCTCAAACACACTCAATACACCTGGCAATGACCAGAAAGATGAAACCGTGCTGGACACTGGGCCTCCAGGAGCGGGGTTTGAGACCCATGATATAAGAGGAGTATGAACAAACAATGCAGTTTGGGTGCCAGAGTTTAGCCTCCAAATCGGACTAAAAACTCACCTTATGCAGGAACTGTAATTGTTTTCTGAACACACAGAATTTTTAACAGGGTTTTTTTGGAGAATTTTAACTGTTACTATGTTTTTTCTGATTTACTGATTTCCTATGTGACTTTACCTCAAGCTTGCACAACTGTGGCATCATGGGCAGCAGGCTTAATGTTTTAAACTGGTTTTAACCAAACACTAAATGCATCATCCTCAAGCCAGCAAGTTAAACTTACCCATACATGCCAATGTGAAGTCAAATGAACCTGACATTAGAAAATCTTATTAAATGTCCCATTACTTCATACACCATCCTCCTTAATCTATGGAGATAAATTCTGCATGGGATGCAGTTTATATCAGCCATCAGCCCCATCTTGGTTTAGTGTTATTGCAGTGTGCTACACTTGGGCCTATGAAAAAACGAACACCATGGAACCAATACACAGTGCCAGAGCTGTAAAAAAAAAAAAAAAAAACTAGTTAAAACACATACATGCTGATATTTAATACCTAAACAACCTTTGTGAGACCTGAAGGTTTGTAAGACCTTACATTTAGATTTTTTACTTTTTAGTTTACTTTAAGGAGGACATATAGATTACTCAAGCTGTTTAATCTGTTTTAAGATGTTTTTTGCTCTGGTAATGTAACATGCAGAAACACATTAATGCCTTCGAGCATCCAAATAAGTTACTAAACTACAAAACTTGACCAAATAAATAGAAATATAAACACCCTCCCAAATAAATTGAAGTACACTAAAAGAATATCTATAATAACTTCCCGTTAACTACAAAACAGGACAGTGAAGATTAAACGGTCGTTGACTGTTGCTAAGCTAAGATGCTAGCCCTAGCGATTTGTATCAAATAACTCGAGGGTATACACAGAAAATTCACATATTTTCTTAAAGCAGTAGTTTCGAGTTTCACGTTGCTGTTAACATGCACTTGTTTAAGTGCAGATTTCCTTTTTAGGCATTGATTAAATAGGCCATATATGAAGTGTCATGTTTCTCTCAGTGTGGGTGACTAACGGGTCTCAGCTAAAGGATAAATGTAATTCCTAACGTTGCTGTGTGAAAAACACTAATTAAAGAGCGAGAAATAAGATCTTAACCACACATTGCTGCACGAGTTGATGGCTTAAGAGAGTTGTTAAATTCTATAAACGTATTGGGGGGTCTCGAATACTTTTTACTCCAAAATGGAGTCCACACAGAGAAGCCATGTCCCATCAGAGACCGAGCTGCTCAGACTATAGCTCGAGATTTACGCTCATGTGGAAAATAGAGGCTGAAAAGCGTTGGCACATAATAATCATTATAACACCTTCATTAATGAGGTCAGTAACCGTAAAAATGGACGGGATATGCCATGTGTATCAGAGCCCGGGTACACATTTAGAACAATTTTCTTATTTGCAACCTTATTTGTATGTACTTATTTACGTCTTTTAAAATGCAATTTAGACATTTCAGTAGCTAATCTTGGTACGCCTTAAAACCCCCGCTGATTTTGACACAATGACAGCGTCCTAAACCGTATAAGAGCAGAAATATAACGTATTTAGCATGAAACATACGAAACAGATGCAGTAAACGTTTTTGATTCAATAACCAAATATGTGAAGCTCAATTCTTATTCCCGTTCCACCTTAAATGGTGCTTTTGACGCTGCCTCATTTAAGGTCGCATGGGGACCTCGAGGAAAAGGGGTCAAGCAGTTTTATTCGGTTTAATACATCATAATTACAGCACACGAGATAAGCTGAGGCACTTCTTAAATTTGAAGTCCAAAGTTTAACAACGTATACTGATGTAAACACACAACACAATGTAACGGTAAAAACTGTTGTGGACGTGGCGATGTCCGGTTACCGCCATTTCTGCTGCTCGCTCATGCTCTTTTGGGGAAAAAGAGATCCCAATTTCTCACCCGTTTTTTAAATCAACTTCAAGAAGCTTTCCGTAACCACTGAAGAAGCGCTGGATGTCCTTTTCCCGGACGTGGTAGCTCAAACGGCCGATATAAACCCGAGGCATGATACTAGAAGAGGCTTGACAAAACCCCGCAGAAAATCGGCCAGGCCCACCAGCCTTAACCTTTTCCGCCTCAAACCGGAAACAGACAGTCTTCAAAATAAAAGCCTCATAACATATTAAGGGTAAAATAATATAAAAGTTCTATAAATAACAGCCTTTTCGGCTATACCTTTGATGTACACCTAACAATATTGCTGTATCTTTTATGACCATACTAGTATTTATCAAAGATCACAAAACATGTGGACCAAAGAAAAGGTAACATTTTGATACGGAAATGAAAAGTCGTTTACATTAAGGTCATATATCCGTTTACATTAATTGGAATATAAACATACAATATCGACCTTGAACTCTTATTTTGACTTTTAAAAAAATTAATAACATTTAAACACTGTGCAACCCAAATGAATTACATTAATTGTAATATTCAAACACCACTTTCAGAAATGTTGCAAAACAAGAATGTTTCATGTGTTTTTTTATTTTAACATGGTAGTCTGTCTTGGTGTCTGCCTTGGATCAGCCCCAGCCTCCTGGTGACCCAAACTGGATAAGAGGTTAGGGGAATAAATGTAAGGACTTTATGTAATGTAGGAATGTAAACTTTAGATAAACAAAGATACACTGCCACATTGAAAAATGCTGATTTCAGTCTGTTAGAAGAAGCTTTTATTGAATCTAAGTGTGCACAAGGTCCCTTTTTAGATTAATAAACCACCGTCACGGTCTGTTCATTTCATCAAAATACGAGAAAACAAACATACAAACCTGCTGAGGCCTACAAATACATTTTAGGCTAGTCTTAGGTGCATAGATGTAATATTTTATGAATAAAGAATACAACGTGGTCATGTATATATGTATTTTGTGTGTGTATATTGTAATTACCATATGCTTTTATTATTGTCATTCATACGTCTTCCACTCACAATTACTTTAAGGGAAACTCAACAGATTTTTCAGTTACAATTTGTGTAACTGGTGAAAATGTAAACATGTCATCATTCATGCAGAGTGGGTTTGGTGTGAAATTCTCAGTTCACAATAAACATATCAAGTCAGAACTTTTCACAGTGGTTGTCAATGGAATCAATGTCTGGTTCCTCTTAACAGCTTACATATATAACAGCCCAAAAAGTTATTACATAAAATGAGTATGAATACACTGCTTGATGTCATTACCCATAGGATAGTTATGAGTTTCTGGCCTAAAATATACTTTTATGAATACCCATCCATAGTGGAAGCGTGCATGAAAAACAGAATCAAACAAAACTTGTTTCTTCAGACTTTCTGGGTTTTTTTTGCCATCAACACTACATATACCGTAACACAAGTTTAGGTTCAGTGGTGGTTCTGGATAGTGCATATGATCGCGGTATTTGTACTGCACACATTGTAACCTCAGGTTCCTACCATTGGATCTTTTGCTACAATATATAAAATTAATCTATAATCAATTAATTCATAGCGATTCACTCTGAATGACAGTTTAAACAGAAATTATGAAAAATAAATAGAATTAATCTTTAATAACACTGATTATATATGCAAATCTAAAAATAGGTTAAATATTGTTTATTTTTTATGCAAGCTTACAGTGATGCAAGTTATTTTCATAGTGAAAATATGTATACTTCCTCTAGCAAGAACACACTTGAATATGAACTTTTCTGCAACATTTTGTGCTTTTGATGAAATAATCCATTGATTTATTTTATTATTTTTTTGCTGAGTTTAACATACTGAGAAAAATAAAACATAAGAATATAATTACTTTCACACAAGCCATGTTATGTCCACCCCCCTTTGTTAAATTGCACAAATAAATACTGGGTATTAATGTGCCAATATACATATTGAAGAAAAAGCATTCTATTAATTATGATATTTGATGTAACCAATTTACAGTATTATGTCTGATACCTTCCCTCTGCCTTCCAACTCATTTAATTAGTAAATTGTGCCACAACTGAATAGTCAGAATTGTTCCAAATTCAGTTCCAATTACTGCGTGAATCTTGAATTGTGAGTACTGAATTGTGGGATTGTATTGTAACTCCTAGAGTCTGCAGAATAATGGAAAATTGCAATCAAAAGTTTGAAAACTGCATTGTTATGTAAATGTACAGGCCTAAAAAGGAATAAAAAAAAGTATGAGATCTTCATTTGTCTTTCTTTGTTGAATATACCAATTCTATTTAATTTAATTGTATGTTAACTATCATTATACCTCTAAAGTGCAGAAACGTGTGTTCTCTGTATAAGTCATGTACTTACTGATGCTTAGAAAATTAGCAAAACATTGTTGACTGGGGTGCCTAAACATTTGCATATGACTATAGAATTAAATCTATCCGTTAATTCATTCCCTTTTCAATACATAACTGCAGCGTGCGGAAACACAGCATTGGCTTGGCCTGCTTCAGTCCTACTGCTCTATAGGAATTGTGATGGTCAATTGAGGTAGCAGATTATGCTGTAACAGAATCCTATTTTAGATGTGGCATTTTTCAATAACTTTTAACATGTCATTACTGATGCACTCAAACATGCTCTGTAAAATGTGCTATATTATTATAGTAATGTATTACTACCCTAATAATCTCACAAGAAAATAAATAACATTTTCTATGCCCTATACAGCAATGGACTTATTGGTAATAAAAGAAACATTCTACACGTTCTAAAGTGCTTTCTTTCATATTCAACCTGATATGTAACCATCCTGTCATCTCTTATAAAGCTGGCAAAGGTACAAAATGCTACACTCACTTTATATCAAATTGCTTTCAGTACTCGATATTCCACTATAATGTTGATAATACAGTTCTATCCATAAAAAAAAAACACTGAAGTGCAAAAAAAGGAGTTCTATCAAAGGTGCATAAATATGGGAAGTCAACAGCATTGGAAACGCAGGGAAACCCAGCATGCTAAATAGGATTTAGATTGCCACACGTAAGCTATAAGCCTATTTAAGGTAGTGCGAGAGAGAAAAAGCAGTATTTCTAAGAGAGCTTACAATATAGCATTCACAAATCTTAGGTGGCCTTAGCTGGTAAAACTCAAAGCTGTTAACCAAGGAAACTTTGGAAGATCCATCACCAAAGCGCATCACACACAAGATATATGTTAGATCTGGCAGGGGTTTGGGTGCTAAGAGTGAATCTGACCCAACTTTATAATTGTGTTAACGCAGATGGTCATCATTCTCAGTCCTTAAGCTTGCTCTCAATGAAATCCTGGATCTTGTTTATCTTCTCCTCCTGTTGGTCCAGGAGATCCAAGATGACTCCCATTGGTGTTCTCTTCAGTCCCACACCCTCAATCTTATTCTCCAGCTTGTTCTTCACGCTGCGCAGTCGAAGAGAAGCGTGCACCAAAATCACTGTAGATAAAAAAAACAAAACAAAGGTAAGCATTTAATCTTGTAGTATTAGGATCTTCCCAGTAAAGAAATACAACCAAATACTGGTAGGTGATTTCAATATAGGGCTCACCCTGAACATTATTCATAATAAAATGGTGTAATTTGCAAAAAAAGTTGAGCCTAGAGAGAGATTTTCTCCATTTAAAAGTGTTAAATGTTGCTATACCTATATACAGGACAAAACAAGCTTCAATAGAAGGTTTAATAATTTAATAACAATATTTGTATCTTTTGAACACAATTTATGTGAACTAGGGCTGCATGTGTACATAGTAAATGAGTGTATACATCCTATATATTATATAAAAAAGAATGACCCTGATCAAATGTTTACAAACCCTGGTGATTTGGCCTGATAACATGCACACAACTCAACACAAATGGGTTTGGATGGTTATTAAAGGAATCTTCATCTTCATCTGTGATCTGTTTGTAATTAGTGGATGTGTATAAAAGGTCAGTGAGTTTCTGGACTCCTGACAGACCCTCACATCTTTCACTCACTGCTGCACTGACATTTTTTGGATTTGAAGTCATGGGGAAGAAAAAAACTAAAATTGTCAAATAATCTGTGGGAAAACATACAGTAGTTGAACTCTATAAAACAGGAAATGGATATAAAAAAATATCAAAGGAATTGAGAATGCCAATCAGCAGTGTGTTCAAGAAGTGGAAAATTTGGGGTTCTGTTGAAATCAAACCACGGTCAGGTAGACAAACTAAAATTTCAGTCAAAACAGCCAGGAAAAATTGTTCGGCATGGAAAGAAAAGCCCACAAATCACCTCAGGTGAAATACGGGACTCTGGGAAAAATTTATGTGGCCGTTTCAAGATGCACAATAAGGAAGCACTTGAAGAAAGATGGGCGAGTTGCCAGAAGAAAAGTTTCCCGCTTACAATATGCCAAACAGCACAGAGACAATTCATTTGGATAATGAAAGTAAAATTGAACTTTTTGGCTACAACCTTAAATGCTACATTTGGAGAGGAGTCTGTAGGCCTATAATAAAATGATCACCATTCCTATTGTGAAACACGGTGGTGGATCACTGATGTTTTGGCGATGTGTGAGCTACAAAGGCACAGGAAATTTGGTCAGAATTGATGGCAAGATGAATGCAGAAGGTTATCAAAAATAATGGAGGAAAATTTGCACTCATCAGCCCAGAAGCTGCTCATGGCATTGCGGTCATTGGCTACAGCAAATAAAAGTGAAGGTTCTGGAGTGGCCATCTCAGTCCACCTCAATATCATTGAGACACTCTGGGAAGATCCTCAAACGTACAGTTAATGCAAGAGCTCAAGAATTTACATGAACTGGAAACTTTCTGTAGCTAGAATTATTAGCTTTACCATCTGAGAAGATAAAGAGCCTCATCCACAAGTACCACAAAAGACTTCAAGCTGCCATTGATGTTAAAGGGGGCAATACATGGTATTAAGAACTGGGGTGTGTAAACTTTTGATCAGAGACATTTGGGTAGTTTACGTTGTGATTATGATTTAAAAAGAGTAAACACAGTTGATTGATAATACACACACTTCCCCCTTACGGACAAATGTACAATCACATACAGAGGGGCAAAAAAGTATTTAGTCAGCGACCAATTGTGCAAGTTCTCCCACTTAAAAAGATGACAGAGGCCTGTAATTTTCATCATAGCTTTACCTCAACTATGAAAGACATGAGGAGAAAAAAAATCCAGAAAATCACATTGTCTGATTTTTAAAGAATTTATTTGCAAATTATGGTGGAAAATAAATGACAGCGGTCAAATGTTTTCTGTAAGACTTTACAGGGTTTTCACACACTGTTGCTGGTATTTTGGCCGATTCCTCCTCTAGAGCAGTGATGTTTTGGGGCTGTCGCTGGGCACTTTCAACTCCCTCTAAATATTTTCTATGGGGTTGAGATCTGGAGACTGGCTAGGCCACTCCAGAAGCTTGAAAAGCTTCTTACAAAGCCACTCCTTTGTTACCCGGGCGGTGTGTTTGGGATCATTATCATGCTGAAAGACCCAGCCACGTTTCATCGTCAATGCCCTTGCTGATGATCTTGCTTGTTTGTAGGTGATCAAATACTTATTTTCCACCAGAACTTGCAAATAAATTCTTTAAAAATCAGATAAATCTTTGATGAAAATTACAGTCCCCTCTCACCTTTTTAAGTGGCAGAACTTGAACAATAGGTTGCTGACTAAATACTTTTTGCCCCATTGTAACTGGAGCTTAGAAAACCTTATGCAACACCACATTACTTCACAAACTATCAATATTCATCTATGGAGATACATTCAGAGTGGGTTCCAGTTTATAGCAGCTATCAGTCTTGTCTTGGTCTTATTGTCTTATTGGTTTTATTACAGCTATACCTGAACCGCTGACAGAAAGATCTACAATAACGAACCAATACACACCATCCCATTCAAGAATTGTGTGCTACCAAAACAAACTAGTGTTAAAACAGCACATTGTGGACATACTAGACCTAAACGTAACCTTTTTAGAGACCTAGTACATAAAATTAGAATGTTTAATGATACAGCTATATGGTGCCAACACATAACGTAGTCTGAAGGTTAGAAATGGCTCAGAACTTTTATGCAAAATAAGGTGTGTGAGTGGGAGTGTGCAGTGGGCGTATGTATACAGTACGTCGGATTAGATGGTTCTTGTACAAATGTATTTCCAGGTGCTGTAGAGAATTAGCTGAAGGACAAGGACAAGATCCAAAGACAGAGGAAAGCTAAAGCAGGAAATGTGTGTTACATTTTCCTTTACCTGAGTGAAGAGATGTCTGGAAACACAAGAGACTGTTGTTGACTACAGGAGCGCTACAAGATGCTACTCCCTGCTACACATCTACAGCTCAACCATGGAAGTCATAAACAGCACCAGATTCCTTGGTGCTCACCTGACAGAGAACCTCAACTGGTTCATCAAGACCAGCTATATAACCAAGGAAGCTCCATTTACTAAAAAAGCTGAGGAAAGCCCAACGCCCACTACCAATCCTCCCCACCTTCTACAGAGGGACTATTCAGAGTATCCTGAGCAGCTGCACCACTGAGTGGCTTGGAAATTGCACCATCATGGATTGCAAGGCCCAGCAGCGGATAGTAACGTCAGCCGAGCTCCCCTCCATCACAGACATTTTCACCTCACCCTGCATCTGAAAAGCCAATAGCATTGTGGGTCACCCAACACACTCCACACATTACCCTCCTGCCATCTGGAAGAAGGTACAGAAATATTTGGGCCTCCACTACCAGAATGTGTAACAGTTTCATCGCACAGGCAATTAGACTCAAACATTCAGGAATGTCTGCTCACACACACACACACACACACACACACTCACACTCACATTACTTAACTTAACATGATCTTCCTCTATTCCTGGTGTCATATTTACATATGCTCTTTTAAAATATTGTTATTTGCACAGCCTGCTACTTTACCCCAGGTATAAACCACCACAGTGCATCCTGTACTGGTCAGAGCTTCACGATCATCGTCTTTGTCTTACACTTAATGTCTGTCTTTGCACCGTCTTGCAATGTTTGTATATGGTTGTGCTCCATGCACGGTCCTGTGTTTTATGTAGCACAATGTGGAGTTGGGCAATATAATGGTATTTATTGTGATAAATTGTGGGCACAATATGATTTCCTGAGCAGATCCTGATTTAATCAGTACTTAAAGAACATGGTCAAACTTCAAGTTTTATCTCAAAGAGCATCATTGTTCTTGTTAATTTAACTTCTTGTACTACAGTTAAAAATTTTGTATTTTTATATAAAAATATACGCGGCTCATTATCTTATTGCATACCGCATTTTGGACCATTTATCAGTATTGTGATGCAATATTTTTGCCATTTTGCACACCCATATCACCATGGTACGGGAGGAATGTTGTTTTGTTTCAATATGTACTGTGCCATCTGTATATGTTTGAAATAACAATAAAAGCCCACTTGATCATGAAGAACACAAAGAGCCTTGTTCTTCAGAGGCAGCCTTCAGCACACTAAAGTCTTCCCCTTTAACTCTGAGCACACAAATTTCATTAACTTTTGCCAACAAATGCTAAAAATAGATATAGTGTAGTGAGAAAGCAGGTTTGCACTGTTTTGACAACAGCGTCTACACACAGGCCACACTGCCTGTCGTCCACAGCAACGCCCAATACACACCCTGGCTCAGCTCTTTACACTAAAGCCTGTGGAATGTATCTGCTGGGAGAAAACCCTGAATTTAAATGTTCTAAATGTGACTCCACACAGAACTCCTCTTCAGCATGTGAAGAAAACAAACACTCTACTTTTGCTCTTACTGTTATTACAGGAGCTGGGTTGGATCACAGCATATGTATCAGTATGTCCAGACAGAAAACTGCCAAGACTTTCAGCAAGTGAACCAACCATGTGTTGTGCAACTGAAGCTGGATGATATGAAAAAACAATTGCAATAAGTTTTCTTTTCATATCAATCAAGATCAATATACAGTATCTCACAAAAGTGAGTACAACCCTCACATTTTTTGTAAAATTTTATTATAATCTTTTCATGGGACAACACTAAAGATCTGATACGTTCATACAATGTAAAGAAGTCAGTGTACAACTTGTATAACAGTGTAAATTTACTGTCCCCTCAAAATAACTCAACATGCAACAACTGCTAGCAACAAAAGTGAGTACACCCCTAAGTGAAAAATTGTGCCCAATTAGCCATGTTCCCTCCCTGGTGTCATGTGATTCGTAAGTGTTACAAAGTCTCAGGTGTGAATGGGGAACAGGTGTTAAATTTGGTGTTATCGCTCTCACACTCATACTGCTCAATGGAAGTTCAACATGGCACCTCATGGCAAAGAAATCTGGGGTGTCCAAAGTCGGTTCTAGGAGGGTGGTGTCCTGCACAGTTTGGTAGTTCCTGCCCTCAAAACACACTTCCTGAACTTGGCAATTAACAAGTGTGCTTGATGAAGGAAATCACCAAACTGCGCTGCAATCCATCCCTTCAGGACCAGAGCTGGACATCCCTAGCCTAGGATATAAGAAGACTGCCAGCACAATGACACTGAGCATGGTGGCAAAGACCATACAGCAGTTTAACAGGACAGGTTCCACTCAGAACAGGCCTCACCATAGTTGACCAATGAAGTTGAGTGCATGTGCTCTGTATCATATGCAGAGGTTGTCTTTTGAAAATAGACATATTAGTGCTGCCAGCATTGCCGCACAGGTTGCAGGGGTGGGGTGAGCGGGGTTCCGCCTGTCAGTGCTCAGACCATACGCTGCACACTGCATTAAGTTCTTCTGCATGGCTGTCATCCCAGAAGGAAGCCTCTTCTAAAGAAGCCAGGTGAGGAGTAAAAAGCTTGCCATGCCTCTAGTCAAGCATGGTGGTGGGAGTGTCATGTTTTTCTGCATGAGTGCTGCCTGAACTGGGGAGCTACAGTTCACTGAGGGAACCATGAATGCCAAAATGTACTGTGACATACAGAAGCAGAGCATGATCCTCTCTACCGCAGGGCAGTATTCAAGCATGATTAGAATCCGACCCCCCCCCGCATCACTTTTGTGAGATACTGTAAATCAAATCACTAATTCCATGAAATTTAAAGTTTCCTCTTCACTCCTAAGTGAGGTGTGAAGGTATCATAAGGTTAATTCTGGTGTAAATTATTAATGTTCTGTAATAAGATGTACTGTAGCTCATTATACAACTGCATTACAGAGATAAAAAAAATAGGTATAAATATAATTCTAATCAATTTTAAAATTTTGTCAAAGACAACACAAGTAAACACAAAATTATTTTTTTAAGTGAATGATTTTATTATTAAGGGAGGAAAAATATCAAAACATACATGACCCTGTGTGACAAAGTGATTACACCTTAAACCTAATAACTGGTTAGACCCTTAGCAGAAATAACTGTAATCAAGTGTTTGTGAAAACTTGTAATGAGTCTTTTACAGCTTGTTGAGGAATTTTAGCCCAAACTCATCTGCAGAATTGTTGTAGTTCAGACACATTGGAAGGTTTGAGTGTGAAGTTCATTTCAGATTGAGGTCATGAACAGATGGTAGGGCATTATCCTTCAGGAGTTTTTGGTAGACAGCAGAATTCATGGTTCCATTTATCACAGTAAGTCTTCCAGGTCCTGAAGCACCAAAACAGCCCCAGACCATCACACTACCACCACCATGTTTTACTGTTGGTATGATGTTTTCTTCTGAAATGTGGTGTTTCTTCTATGCCAGATATAATGGGACACACACCTTCCAAAATGTTCAACTTTTATCTCATCAGTCCACAGAGGATTTTCCCAAAAGTCTCTGGGATTATGAAGGTGTTTTCTGGCAAAATTGAGATGAGCCTTAATCTCTTTTCGGCAGTGGTTTTCCTCTTGGCACTCTTCCATGCAGATCATTTTTGCCTAGTCTCTTTCTTATGGTGGAGTCATGAACACTGACCTTAACTGAGGCAAGTGAGGCTGGAAGTTCTTTAGATGTTGTTGTGTCTTTTGTGAACTCTTGCATGAGGCATTGGGGTCATTTTGCTCAGACGGTTACTCCTGGGAAGATTCACCACTGTTTCCATTTGTGGACAATGTGTCTCACTGTGGTTTGCTGGAGTCCCAAAGCTTTAGAATTGGCTTTATAACCTTTTTTCAGACTGATAGATCTGAATGACTTTCTCATTTGTTCCGGAATGTCTTTGATGTATGATTGTCAGGCAGCTCTTATTTAAGTGTTTTCTTGATTGAGAGCAGGTGTGGCAATAATCAGGCCTGGGTGTGGCTAGAGATATTAAACTCAGTTGTGATGAACCACTGTGAAGTAATGTTTTAACAGGGGTGGGGGCAATCACTGTCACACAGGGCCATGTAGGTTTGGATTTTTTCTCTCTTAATAATAAAATCATTCACATAAAAATGCATTTTGTGTTTACTCGTGTTGTTTTTGACTAATATGATAATTTGAGTGATGATCTGAAACACTTAAATGTGACAAATGTAGCAAATAACTAGAAATCAAGAAAGGGCAAACACTTGTTTACACTACTGTATATACACAAACAATATATTGCAGATTTGTTATTTAAAAAAAATAAGTTTAGTATTTATTGTAAGCCCTCAAATTTCTGTTTTAAATTTCTGTTTTAAAATTATGTTTGCAGCTGGTGGTAGGTATTATGTAGAGGCCCACAATGGTATCTGAATTAGATCAGTATCACTATAAAAATAAAAAAAAGAGAGAAAAAAAAAATGGGGCAGTGGTTAGGACTTTGCCCCTGAGATCTGAAGGTCACAGGTTCAAGTCCCAGTCTGGGCACCACTGAGGAACCCTTGAGCAAGATACCGTCCCTACTTCACTGCTCCCCGGGCGCTGTTGATAGCTGCTGCACGTGTGATGGGTTAAATGCAGAGGACAAATTTCATTGTGGTGACTGTGTGCAGTGGTGTGTTCACAATGACAGGAAATCACTAATTCCCTATTCCACTAATACACTGATAAATCAAACTGGTATTTGATAATGCATTAATTCCTTTGGAAGAGCAGAAGGTTTAGGGGACACAGTCCTGAAATGATTGTCATTTTATATCATATTTAGGTTTAAAGAAATAAAGAACTTCTATGCGAGTTACACCTTCCAATCCAGGGAGGTGTCGTCCCAATATCTGCTTATCGAATATAATGTTCATATATGATGAATATACTGATGTACATCAGATCCATGCCACTGGTGTCTGAAGCTAACATTTCCTTTACTTCTAATGTTGCAGTGCAGTACTCACGGAGCAAGGGAAAGGTGATGCCAAAGATAAACACCATCACCCCTCCACACAGGGAAAGCAGGAAATAGCTGGTTCCCATGACAGCAAAAACAAAAAGAGTGGGGTTCTTCTTCTTGAAGTTCTTGATCATTGCCTTGTTCTCTCCAGCCCACACCGAACCCATGAAGACCAAGGTGACCACTGCACCACCAAGGAACATGCCCAGAGGGTTCATAAACCTGCAAAATGTATAAAATAATATTTTAAATCCACCATACTGACAGTTTATTTAGGTCATATGATTGAAGCACACCAAGATTTGGGAGGCAAGCAACACAAGAACATTAAGGTTGGGAGGTCTGATTATGGCCGTATCTGTTATGGGTGTACTACACTAGGTGGGGGTGGTGGTGGAGGTCCTTACGGTACCATTGTAATCATGATGTAACTGAACAACTGTTCTGTTCATTGCTCCTTCACTTGAACATGTTAATAATAATGCATGGATAAAAAGATGGCTGTGCAATATCTTCATAACTCATGTGTGTCAAAATTACACCAAAATGACACAATTTTTGGTTCTGCAAGGGTGTGTCCTGATAACAATGTACTATGTGTGTCGAGCTGCCTTTGGAGCTATACATAGTGCCAGTGACTCAGTCATTCCGGACAGCTGAGATGTTGGAAGCTGTTGGAGCTTAATGACCATTGACCTAAACGCTATCACAACGTTTACCAAAACAAGGCTGACCAGCAGATAAAAACTCATCAAATGTTGTGCATCATACATACAGATGTAATCTGGGTGGTGCCTTTTCTCTGTAGCTAGTAAAGCTCCACTCTATGGTGGAGAGAAGTAGTTAACCTTTTTATGTCCAACAGTTTTTGGTCAAATTTGGTAGAAGAAAACCACGACAGGTCTACAGCGACGATGTTCTCATTAGTTACACTTTTCCCCATCTGTATACCATCAAATTTGGTACAACATGACGAGTGAACCACGTTTCCCATATCGTCAGCCACAACGTTAACCCCACTAAGAAGGTGGACTGAAAATCTAGTTACACTGGCACCGGTCAGGGGCTGAACTTTCAGTTCTTGAAGATGATGTGCTGGAAGATGGTGCATTATAAGATATGCCGATATATCGTCGTCAATGCTCATGTGATGTGATAATCGATATTTAAATGACTACACATTCGCCGCCAATTTGATTCATTGGCGTCACTTCTTCTCTCCTCTGGGTGGCGCTGCTCAATTGAGTGCAGGAGATGGATGGATGAAACGCTGAAGAGCAATTTAACTGCTGAAGACTTTTAGAATATTGACGGAAGAGAGCGTGAATTATTTTGTGATGACCGTATCTCTGTGCATCTTTTCCTGCACTTTCATAGTGATTGGATGACGCTACCAGCGAACCTTCAACGTGAGTGAACACACATCGCTGGAGAGCTTCTTTATAAACGGGGAAAGACTCAGTAATACCAGTCTGCAGAATAGTGAGTACCCACCAATATCTAGCGTTTGCTGAACCTCAATAATAATTTCCATCAGACAGAAGCGTAACGATCCATAATTTGTCCGGTATAGATACGGTTAAAACTAGCGCTGGAGTGGAAGGCATGTTTATGCGTTTGTTTTAATCGTGTCTATACGAGACAAATAATGGGCGATACGCTTCTTCTCTGATCTAAACTATTGTTCTATAACTAAGAAGAATGTGTTGAACTCCTTGTAACACTCACATCAGGTGTTGTCATGTCTAAATTTATGCTTGATTTGTTCCTGTACCTGAAGTTGCTTTGGACAAAAGCTTCAGCCAAATGAATAAATGCAAATGTTAGTAGCACAATGTTAGTGCAACTAGTGCTAAGTGACAAAGAGGAACAGAAGTAAAGACCCTGAAGCTGAAGTAACGATTTCCCTGTGATTCCGACCGTGGTCACAATCAAATATGGGAAAGGTGACAATAGCATTGCTGTTGCTTATGTAAATTAATAACTCACCCCATGTATGTGTTATATCGCTATGTCATTGTCGTGCAATATATAGATTACCGCAGAATCGTGGTATCGCAATATTATTGTTATTGTGGGCCACATATCGCGTATCGTATAATATGGTGAGACACCCTGCGATTCCCACTCCTAGTGCATAAAGATCCTGTTGTGGCTTCCAGAGCAGCAGGTCTTCTGGAATGTTCCAGGTCTGCAGCAGCAAAGTTGATCCAACTGGAGAATCAGCCACAGGGTCATGGGCACCCATGGTTCACTGATGCATGTGGGGATTGAAGGCAAGTCTGTCTGGTCTGATCACAAAGAGGAGCTTAGAGAAGTTCAGAAAGCGCATGTATTTTTTTTAAATATATGAGTGTTAACTGATTATACAGAACAATGTTGACAAATTTTCCACATACTGAAGATGTTCTGGTGGTGGGTTCCATTACAGTGCTGTGTGTATATAGAGGAAGGTCTTGGTGGGCTTTATCATGAGATCAACACTCACTGCTCGATTTATGGACCTCTGACCGACACGGTAATAATATGTCAAACTATTGTGTTCCCCCTGTGTGGTTCCTGCTTTCCTCCATCAGCAGGGAGCAGGGCGTGGGTGGGTGGCGCTCACTTACCCCACTATTAGGAAAACTACGATGGCCACCACAAAGTAATTGGTCTGATAGTAGAGCAAATTGCTGATCACTCGATTGTTCCATTTGCTTAAATCCTGTATGTCTGGTTTGGCGAAGCGTTCCGCTCCGGGTAGGAAATCATCCCACGGCCTGAGAGGAGCCACTTCCAATCCCGCCATCACTGCTGCGCCACTCGGACAGAGTGAAGTACGCCGCAACCAGCGCCGCATTTCTCTAGAAACATAGGACAAAATAAAAGTCCTCAACCTTTATGTCACGCAAACAATACAGTATTTTACTCACCTTGCTGTGTACTGCACATTGAATGTTTGTAACTAAAATAAACGTAAGTACAGTACAGTACAGTACTGTACAGTGTGCATGTGCAAAACATATGATTTTTATATACATTTGACATATTTATATGTATATTTAAATATGCTACAATATTAATTTGTTTTAAAACCCAAATATCTAATTTTGTCTCATAATAATATAATGTGATTTGGCACGATTTTATAAACTATTATACACACTGTTCTCTACTATTTTGCAATTTGGTCATTGTGTCGAATCCTTTCAGGAAGAGGTCAGCTTGCCAACTGATTTTCAAAGAGTTTATTAGAAAGAGTGAAAAAATTACAGAGAGAGAGAGAGAGAGTGAGAGAGAGTGAGAGTAAGAGTAAGAGTCAGCTGTCCGGACGGATTTCTATATCTGAGCCCACCTGAAGATTTTGGCCTCATTTACAATGTCAGTTAAATGTGACCCAATTCTGATTTTTTGCTCATATGTGACACAGATCGGATCTGTCCCATGACAGTGTAAACAGGGAAAAACCGCATGCATTCGAGATCGGATTCAGGCCTCATTCATATGTGGAAATAAATCTGATATATATCCGATATGTGCTGATGCGACTGTACTGTAAACAGGCAGTTCGGATTTTCCTAAGCGTTTGCGTTCTGTACGTCATTAACTGCGACAATTTAGTACTTCATCACAGTTTGATGACGTCGTGTGGCAGCGCGCAAACACAATAAACTTGGAGGAGGAAAGCGGCTGAAGTTACGTGCCTTCTTAGCCTGTGGGGAGAAGAGTCAGTTTAAGATAA
>JBBIGC010000131.1:27562710-27584536 GCA_037576955.1 Lepidarchus adonis
CATATCAGCACAAACGTTAACAACGCAACTGGGTGCGGATACGCACACGTAGCTCACAGCAAGTATATTTCTGCCTTAAAAGTGTCTCCTGTGTGTGTTGCTTCAGTGCACCGAGTTTCCTGAGTGAATTGGCTTGATTCTGTTTAGTGGTTGTTTAGGTGTGAGATCAGATTGGTAGTATTACATGTTTAGGTGTGAGATCAGATGTAGATCTGTTACTACCGCCTCTTTACAGCAGCTGAGTGATGACTGATGGCTCCTTCATGGTAGAGCTAATCCCCACTGGCACTTGTCAGGGGGGTGGGATGTATCAGACAGCAAGTGAACAGTCAGTTCTTGAAGTTTACTGGGTCAGAGCATCTTTGTGTGCGACAAAATGTTTTTTTTTTTCTTCTTCTTCTGAAGAACCATTTTCTAGTTCAATTTAATGTGTAACCCAGATACACACGTCTGATGATTTGGATTAGAATTATGTTTAGATGCACCAGTAAAATGAAATGCAGTCTGCTATGTTGACAGTGATTTATCTTTGTAGAGAGCATTTAGTCTAGAGGCTTATATTGGTTAAATGTTGAACTATTGGATCTTTGTCACTTTCAGCTTATCAGAAAAATCTTTGTCACTTTTCACTCAAAGGGAGAAGGATGCAGAGCTGAACCAGAAAAGGCCTCAGTACATCAAGGCGAAAGAGAACACAGCTCATAAGATTAAGAAGCTTGAAGCAGCGCGCAAGTCTCTGCAGAACGCCCAGAAGTGCTACAAGAAACGCAAAGCGGATATGGACGAGCTGGACCAAGAACAGAGAGCAGTGGAGATGGCCAGGCAGGAGTTTGAAGAACGAATGGAAGAGGAGGCGCAGAGCCAGGGCCAGGACCTTCAGCTGGAGGAGAACCAGGTGTTTTTTACTGAATAGTGACTGATTGTTACAGATGGAGAATCTGATGTTGTTTCAAGTACATGTACACAACCACCAGGCCTGCATGTGAAGCCCAGTCCAGAGCCTCTCTTCTCAAACAGCCCACAGGCGAGGTTTTACCCAACTTTGGTCTGTTGGTAAAAGTTCAATCTATTCAGTTTTACAGTCTTATACAAAAGTTTGTGCACCCCTTGTTCAATAACAGATGTTGGGTGATTTTGTAATTGAAAAGCTGTTACACAGTGTGAAACAATGCACAATATTTTCAGTAAACATTGATGCATAGCTACTATTTATGCCATAAATTGAACAAAAATAAAAACATTTATGGCACTGTGCAAAAGTTTGTTCCCCTCCTCTGGCAGATTTCATTCTTTTTAGAGCTAAAAGTCTTTCAGTTCTTGTACTTTGGATTTTCTCACATTCTTCCTGCAAAAGGTTCTAGTTCTGTAATATTCTTTGGTCGTCTTGCATACACAGCTCTTAAGATCTACCCACACATTTTCAATGTTTAAATCAGGGAACTGTGGTCATTCTTAAACCTTCAGCTTGCGTTTTCTTGAGGTCGTCCATGGTAGATTTTGAGGTTTGTTTAGGATCATTGTCTTGTTGTAAAAGCTCATTTACAGATGGTGTGATGATTGCTTCCAGAATTTGCTGGATTTAGTGGAATCCATTCTTCCCTCCACCCGTGCAATGTTTCCTGTGCCACTGGCTGCAACACCTCCCAAAACCCTGATAGATCCACCTCCATGCTTAATGGTTGGCAAGGTGTTCTTTTCATGAAATGCTGCTCCTTTTATCTCCAAACATGTCTTTGCTGATTGTGGACAAAGAATCTATTTTAACTATCAGTCCACAGCACTTGTTTCCAAAACCCATCAGGCTTCTGTAGATGTTACATACTTCTGACGTTGGATTTTATGATGGGATTGCATATATGGTTTTCTTCTGCTGACGGTGCACCACCACTCGAGTCTCGTAAATCTTGCTGCCGGTTTTTACAGTCAAATGGGAATTTTGATTTGTCTTTCTGACCAGCATATGAGTTGTGTTCTCTGAGAGTTTTCTTGATTTTCCAGATCTCTTCTTGACCTCCACAGTTCCCCTGAATTGCCATATTTTAATTGCATTTCTCACTGTGGAAACTGCAAGCTGCTATCTTCTTGTAGCTTCTCCTGCATTGTGGGCATCTATAACTTTCATTTTCAGAGTCTTACACAGCTGCTTAGAGGAAACCATGGTTGTTGAGTGTCCACAAGTGTGTGCACAAGGTTTGAAGAGTCAGACTATCTGTAAAGATTTTAAATTGGCACCAACTGACATCTACTAACGACAGCAGTTGATCATGCATGATCAACCTCTGTCATTAGTAACCTTGTAAAAATAATCTGAGACTTTGGAACTCTTAGGGTACCCAAACGTTTGCACAGTGCCAAACTTTTGCATAAGACTATTTATATACTTTTTTTTTTTTTTTATAACTGACGTCACAAAGCAGTTTTACAGAATCCGGGTCCGAGCCCCTAATGAGCCAAAAACTCCCTGACCTTTCAGAGCGACTTGTTTAGAAGAGAAATGACTTGAACTTCTTGTGTTTAGATCTGGGCTCATGCTTCAGGACATATATGTTGTGTTCTTCAAGGAGAGGCCATGTCACCAACTAATTTTTAAAGAATTTATTAAAGACAGAAATAATTTAGAGTACAAATTAAAGTTTGTGGAAGGCGGATTCTCCTGTAGTGGGATTCCAAAAGGGAAAGTCAGGAGAAAAAAAGTGTGGCGCCCAGAGCTTCAATGAGCATTGAAAGGCTGTCCCCAGGGCTTTTATCCAGCTGTTAAACTTACATGTGTTAGTAGCCGCTGGGTCTGGTGGTCCAGAGACTTTGGAGTGCAAATCACAAGATATGATGGTTGGGGTTGTCCTTAAAGGAGGAAACATGGTGTTTTGTTTAAGACCTTGAGTCCCTATGCATAATGGTTTGTAGAATGAAAATTTACAGTGGGGTCACAGGGCCTTACATGTTTTTTTCATTAAGGACCATATATGGTACAACACTACCTGGATCTGCCAGGTCCTTCAATGACCAGCAAAGTAGAACACAATGAACCATAATGAATGTCTTGTTCTTTGCACAGGTCAAAGCATATCACCGCCTAAAGGAAGAGGCCAGCAAACGAGCGGCCACCCTTGCACAGGAGTTGGAGAAGTTCAACCGTGACCAGAAAGCAGATCAGGACCGTCTGGACCTGGAGGAGAGGAAGAAAGTGGAAACAGAGGTATTGATGTGTTCAGATTGATGAATGTTGCAGTGCATCTTAAGAAGAACCTTAGGAGTGCACATTTCTCTATTTCTGTAGGCCAAGATCAAGCAGAAGATCAGAGAGATTGAGGAGAACCAGAAACGCATCGAAAAGCTTGAGGATTACATTGCAACCAGCAGGTGAAACCTGCACCCGAGTCTTAAAATCTCCATGTGTTCTTCTATCAAAGTTCCACGTCCTTCATGAATGTTTCTTCAGTCTCTATGTGCCTCTGGTTTCTGTTGTGCAGGCAGTCTCTGGATGAACAAAAGAGAATGGAAGAGGAGCTCACAGAGGAGGTGGAGCAGGCCAAAAGGAGGATTGATGAAATTAATATGGAACTCAACCAGGTATTGAACATGGGACTTATTTTCTCCTGCCAGAGATTGAGTTCTTCTTTATTACACAGTTCTCTAAACAGCCAAACCATCTTCTCATGTGTGCGACTTTCATACTTAATCGGAATACAAAAATCACCAGAAAGATCATAAATCCTTGGAGCAGGAGTGAACGTCCATGACTCCTCTGTTGATCAGAGCTCTCCTAATTAATGCACGTTTAGAGTTTCCACATTCAGATCTTTTTTTTCCCTCGGGTCAGGTGATGGAACAGCTTGGTGATGCTCGTATCGACCGACAGGAGAACAGCAGACAGCAACGCAAGGCTGAAATCATGGAGAGCATCAAGAGGCTCTACCCTGGATCAGTGGTAATGCGTGTGTGTCTGTGCATGTGTGTGTGTACACATGCTAGGTTTTTTTGGTGTGTTTTTCAGGACAAATGTTTCTGTTCTCTGCAGTACGGAAGGCTGATAGACCTGTGTCAGCCCACCCAGAAGAAATACCAGATTGCTGTGACCAAAGTTCTAGGCAAAAACATGGATGCCATCATCGTGGACTCAGAGAAGACTGGTCGTGACTGCATCCAGTACATTAAAGAGCAGAGAGGAGAACCTGAAACCTTTCTGCCTCTCGACTACCTTGAGGTATAGTGTGCATTTCACAGTGTGGAGTCTGCGTTTTCCCCACTGTTCTCCATTAAATCCTATCTGTGTTCAGACCTGCACTCAAGCATAAAGCACAAACCAAGAGTCCATCACAGTAAAGAGCTCTCTCAGACCCATGTGTCTATAATGCTTGAACAAAACCTTGTATCTCCATCTAATTAATGGATTCGTGTCTGTTCCAACAGGTAAAGCCAACAGATGAGAAGCTGCGTGAGCTGCGAGGTGCAAAACTGGTGATCGATGTCATTCGTTACGAGCCGCCGCAGATAAAGAAAGCTCTGCAGTACGCCTGTGGAAATGCCCTCGTCTGTGAGAACGTGGAGGACGCTCGCAGGATTGCCTTTGGGGGACCATACAGACACAAGGTGTGGGGGGTGGGGGTGTATGGGCAATGTAGCGGACGCTGAGTGTTTAATGTACAGATTCTGACAAATGCTCATTATCAGTAAAATGTCAGTCAAGTTCAAATTTTACATCAGGGTTTGTAAAGCTGATGCTCTGTTTCATTCTCCCTCTTTCTCTCTCTCTTAGACTGTGGCCCTTGATGGAACTCTGTTCCAGAAGTCTGGTGTGATCTCAGGAGGGGCCAGTGATCTGAAGGCTAAAGCTCGGCGCTGGGACGAGAAAGCTGTGGATAAGCTGAAGGACAGGAAGGAGAAGCTCACAGATGAGCTCAAGGTGAACTAGGGAGTACCACTGTTGGGTTTGTCTAGAACAACTGCCTGCTCGTGTGCACAAAGTGGGTAAGCTGTTTTTTGGTCTATTGCAGGAGCAAATGAAGGCCAAACGGAAGGAGGCAGAGCTGCGGCAGGTACAGTCGCAAGCTCATGGGTTGCAGATGAGGCTGAAGTACTCCCAGAGTGACCTTGAACAGACAAAGACTCGCCATCTGTCTTTGAACATGCAGGTGAAGAGCACAGTCGGGTGAAGCTGTTGAGTTTGAGATGTTTGAAGCGCGGTCTGGGCGGTGATTGGTTTGCTGATGTCTCTCATGCATTTCAGGAAAAGTCAAAGCTGGAGAGCGAGTTGGCCAACTTTGGGCCTCGAATCAATGACATCAAGAGGATCATCCAATCACGTGAGCGAGACATGAAGGAGCTCAAAGACCGCATGAACCTGGTAGGACTCCTCACTGCTTCAGACCTGAGATGTTAACCACAGCCTGTAGTAACGATCAGTATGTTGCTGTTGAATACCCTGTATTTCCCCAACGATCAACTGCGGTTTATACACTGATTTTGTAAACCTGGTGTTGGCTAGTCTTGTTTAAATGGGGCAGTTTATCTAAAAACATGAAACACATTTACTAAAAGTATAATTCTGTACAAAAAGATATCCCCAAATTATTAGTTGAATGTAACTGTACTGTTTACTGCAGCAATGAACAGTTGGAAAAACAACACAAAGTAAAGATCAGAACAGTGACGGGTCAGTATCAAACACAGAACATGTAAAGCTCCATTGCTTATGTTTCCTTTTTTCACTTTGGAGGCACCGCTACCTCGGCTTCAGGGCTGAGTTTCAGCATCACTCAGGGCAGAGTTCCGTTTTGGGAACCGTGACTATTTATTTCAAGATTCAAGATGTTTGTCACATGTCTAGTTATACATGTACAACAAGCAGTGAAATGCATCCTGATCCACTCCAGACTGTGCACAGAATAAATGATGGATTAGGCTAAAAATTTAAACTAGGTTAACACACAGGTAGAAAAGGTAGGTAAATAACACATTAAGCAGCTGTAATGCAAGCAGTTAGAAAAAAAAGTCCAGAAAAACCAGAGGTGCAAACATGAAGAGTGAATAATACTGTTGTCAGAACAGAAGCACAAATAAACTATAAGCATAGTGAAGTGCTGATGTACAATGTCCAGTGTTAAGGTCTGTAGATGGTGAAGTGCACAGATGTGAGAAGTGTGTGCAGTAAAGTGCAGTGTCCAGTGTTATGTCTGTAGCGTGATTGCCAACCCGTGCACAGACGGCAGTGATCACTCAGATGTTCAATGTATGGGGTGTGTGTGGTGTGTGGAGGCATGTGCTGGTTGAGGAGTCTTATGGCTGGGGATGGAAACTCCTCATGAGTCTCTCAGTCCTGGCCATTTTCCTCCTCAGCCTCCTGCCAGATTTCAGCAGCTGAAACAGGCTGTTGTTGGGGTGTGAAGGGTCAGAATAGATCCTGAAGGTCCAGGTCCTACATCTCTTGGTATAAATGTCCTGCAGAGTTGGCAGAAGTGTCCTGCTGCAACACTCCTCGAATCACCCTCTGCAGGGCTTTACGGTCCTGAACACAGCAGTTCCCAAACCAGCATGTGGTGATGTGGGTCAACACACTTTCCACAGCGCCTGTGTGGCAAGTCTTGAGGATCTTTAAAGGGACCCCAAACTTCCTCAGTTGTCTCAGGTGGTACAGGTGTTTGTAGTCTCGCTGCTGTCTCCTGCTGAAGTCCACCACCAGCTCCTTGGTCTTTTTGACCTTCAGCTGGAGGCGGTTGTCCTGATACCATGATGCCAGGTTCTGTACCTCTGCCATGTATGCCCCCTCATCGTTGTTTGAGATGAGGCCTAGCACCACTGTGTTGTTGACGATGGTGTTGGCGCTATGGGTGGCTACACAGTCATGAGTATAGAGGCAATACAGCAGGAGACTGAGCACACACCCTTGTTGAGCTCCTATGTTGGTGGTGATGCTGCTGGATGTGAAGTCGGCGACTCTCACCACCTGTGATCTGCCATTGAGGAAATCGAACACTCACCTGCACAGACGGCTGTTGAGTCCCAGGCCCATCAGCTTCGAGAACAGTCTACTGGGCACTATGGTGTTGAATGCTGAACTGTAGTGCACGAACAGCATTCTCACATAGTTACCCTGCTTCTTGTCCACGTGGCTGAGGGTGGAGTGCAGGACATGGGTGATGTCATTCTCTGTAGATCTGTTAGGGCGATCTGTTAAGTTACTGGGGATGGAGGAGGTGATGATGGACTTCAGCAGCCTCTCAAACACCATGACTACAGATGTTAGTGCAACAGGCCTGTAGGTCATTCAGGCATGAGGGCTTGCTGATCTTGAGGATGATGGTGGACCTCTTGAAGCACACATGGACCACAGACTGTGCCAAGGACTCGTTAAAATGGTAGTCAACACACCTGACAGGTGATTGGCACAGCACTGCAGCAGGTGTCCAGAGATGCCGTATGGTCCATGCGACTTCCTGATGTTGATTTTCTGCAGCGGCGCACGCACATCGCACTCTGCCAGGCTGATGTCACCATCTTCCGTTTCCAGACTGTAGTTTTCACTCGCTGCCTGACGGAGCTCGAAGCATGCAAAGAATGTGTTGAGCTCATCAGCGGAAGCAGAGTCAGTACTCACAGCTGTGGAGTCTTTGGGTTTATAATCTGTTATGAAATAAAAGTCTGTGTAAAATAAAAGTAGTTGCAGAGTTGTTTTGGTGTAAATGCAGCATATGATCAGCTTTACTAAATATAATCTCACAATCTGGTTCATTTTCTGGCGAGAAGAAGAAAACTCTTTGATGCAGGAAAACGTCTCTGCACTGCTCCATCACACAGAGCTGTCAATCGTCTGTTTACATGTAAATTCTTCAGTATAAAATTAGCAACACTGAACTTAACTTTCTTTAAATCAGATCCGTAAATGTCAATTGTGACCCATGCTGCTTTACTGTCACTAATGTTGGACACGTTCATATCGGATATTACACACCATGTCTGGAGTTCAAATTCTGCTGCGTAGTTCTTGTGTTGTGTAATATCAGTAAGTTCAATATGTTATTAATGTAATAGTTGATGCTGAACTACAATGTCGTCACTGGTATTGAGCTGCAAAGGCTTCTGGGGTGAAATTATATTCTTCAACTTCAGATTCAGTAACACTGCAGCTAATAACATGGGGCGACTTATCTTAGAGTTTTAAACATAAATGAACATTTTCTGCAGCGTATAGAATGAGACGGCCAATCAGGGAAATATGGTAAATGCTTTTGATGAGATTTCAAAGCCTGAACCCCAAGCAGATGCAGGGCTGTGTGTGTATGGAGCAGGGTAAAGGCCTGTGCATTAATTCCCAGCGACTGATGCTTTTCAGGTGGAGGATGAGGTGTTTCTGGATTTCTGTAAAGAGATTGGAGTCCGAAACATCCGTGAGTTTGAGGAGGAGAAAGTCAAGCGGCAGAACGAGATTGCGAAGAAACGGTAGGGTGACTACTGCAGTATGTTTTGTAGGGAACTGTGTATTTTAATGAGAAACTTTATTAATAATAATTTTGTTTCCTGACTGGTAGTTTATCACAAGAAATTTATTTACATTTTTATTTATCATTCTATTGATTTGTTGTTTTCTTATTTATTGACGCTGCTGGCTAAATCTTCTCCTTCGCTGCATCTTTTCTTCAGCTTAGAGTTTGAAACCCAGAAGACTCGTCTGGCCATCCAGCTGGATTATGAGAAGAACCAGCTGAAGGAGGATCAGGAGAAGGTTGTCATGTGGGAGCAGACAGTGAAAAAGGATGAGAATGAAATTGAGAAACTTAAGAAGGTAAGAGCAGCATCTTCATTGTCAATGCTGCCATGTTCCAGGTAGTCTCTGTGGGGTTACTATGGCACCAGTGGTTGCTACAGTGTTTCTAGGTGTTTGGGGGGTTGTTTGGATGCTGCAGGTAGTAGCTAGGGTGGTGCTGAGGTGATGGTTGATGATGTAGTCACCCAACCCCCCACCACACACACACACACACACAGGTCAGTCTTGTGGGAAAGTAAAAGCTTTGTCCTGTTCTGCTCCATCCTCAGTACTGACATTTTCCACATTACTTTGACCAGGAGGAGCAGAGACACATGAAGATCATTGACGAGACCATGGCTCAGCTTCAGGACCTGAAAAACCAGCACCTGACCAAGAAGTCTGAGGTCAACGACAAAAACCACGAGATGGAGGAGATCCGCAAGAAGCTCGGTTCTGCCAACAAGTAAACTTCTGCTTTATCTGATTAAGAGGATGGTTCTTTAGAGCAGGAGCTCAGTTTCAGTTTCACATCCACATCCTGTTGTACATCTTGTAGTCCTGTAAACAATGTAAAGTGTCTACACACTCACGTGTGTGTGTGTGTGTTAGAGAGCTGACGCAGCTTCAGAAGGAGGTAACTGCTATTGAGACCAAGTCGGAGCAGAAGCGCAGTGACAGGCACAACCTGCTGCAGGCCTGCAAGATGCAGGACATCAAGCTGCCCCTCAGGTCGGGCACCATGGATGACATCAGCCAGGAGGAGGTACTGGTGTAAAAGCTTAGTTCTTTCATTTTGGTTTCTTCTCTTGATGGATGTAATGTCAAATGTTCATCTCCTGCAGGGAAGTTCTCAGGAGGAGAGTCTCAGCAGCAGCCAGAAGACATCCAGCAGTGTTCTGGCCAAAGAAGCTTTGATTGAGATCGACTACAGCAGCCTGTCGGAAGACCTGAAGGTGCTGATTTCCTCTACATTGGCTGTTTATGAGAATGCGTTCAGTTAATCACAGGGAATCAGACTGTCCAACTATCTCCATTTTATTCTCCTACTCCGAAATTACACTTCACAACTCCACATGGCTGATGCTTTGTTCTCTCACTACATCACTCAGCACGGCGGTTAGGATGAGCACAACAAAGACCTGTGCATGTTTTTCTGCCCACTTCACTGTTTTACTGCACTTAACACTAATTCCTTTCTGGATGCCTTTTATAACCCAGGACTCGCTGTCGGATGAGGAGATTAAGGCCGAGATGAACACACTGCAGCAGAGGCTAAACGAGCAGCAGAGTATTCTCCAGAGAATCAGCGCCCCGAACATGAAGGCCATGGAGAAGCTGGAGAGCGTCAGGGACAAGTTCCAGGAGACCAGCGATGGTGAGAACAGAACAGGGGACTGAGGAATTGCAGTAACATCTGGCAGAGAAACTGGTTCTTCTGCTCCAGTATAAAACCCTGATCTAGATCTTCAGTTTTCTTTAAACAGTTTACCAGTGTTTTTTCACACATTCGCACACTGTTCATCTGTATGAAACATTTAAACACTAGTCATCACAGAAAGTCCACTCTCCTGTACAATAATATCAACACCTGGGATGGGAATCGCAGGGTAACGCACCATACGATACACGATACGTAACCCACAATAACGATAATATCACGAATCTGCGATGATTGATGTATATAGCACGGCAATGGAGGCCTAGTGGTTAGGCCTTTGTTCCTGGGATCAGAAGGTCGCAGGTTCAAGTCTCAGCCCGGACAATAATCACCTTCACTTTAAACACAGGGGCGTTGTGAATTTACATAAGTAACAGCAATGCTATCCTTACGTTTCCCGTATTTTCTTTGCTATCGTGTTCGGAAGCGCAGGGGAACCACTAATTCGGCTTCAGAGAGAAAGCAGTGACTTGCTGACTTTGACGTGAATGCAGCTCTTTAGAAACCAGCGCAAAGACTCGCTCGAAGATGTGATGCTGTTTGTGACCCATGACTAAGTATTATTTTACTCAGAACAGAGAACAGTTTGTTTCCCTCTAGCATCTGAAACTGAAATTACTACTCGGACTCTCTTTTTACACCGTATTCCCACGGGTTTTGCTGCACCAGACACTACATCATCCATAATGCATTGTCCCCATGAAACATGTCAAGAGTCATATCATCTCCACCAATCACGTCGATGTGTGTTTGGAAGGCGGGTTCTCCAGTACAGTTTGTAGTTTAACTTTCTCTGTGCCGAAACACGTTACGGAGCTATGTTTTTGTTTGATCAAAATGATTATTAAGGACAGTTTAGTAAGTGCTAGATATCGGTGAGAGGAGCATTTCTGCACACTTGCATTATTGGATAATTTCCTCCTTTTGAAAGACATTCTCCAGCGATGGTGCTGGGTGAGGATGCTGCTGGGTGGATTCAGTTCTTGTTCCCTGTTGCAGAGTTCGAGGCTGCTAGGAAGAGAGCAAAGAAAGCCAAGCAGGCGTTCGAGCAGATAAAGAAAGAGAGGTTTGATCGATTCAACGCCTGCTTCGAGTCTGTGGCCACCAACATAGATGAGATCTACAAAGCTCTGTCACGCAACAGCAGTGCTCAGGTGAGTCTCCACCTTTCATAGTCTCTCTCTCTGTCTGTCTGTCTGTCTCTCTCCCTCTTTTTCTGTCTCTGTCCTGCTCTCTCTGTCTCTCTCCATCACTCACTTAAGATGGCAGTAAATGTGTTCAATCTTCTTCTGGTGTTGGTGGGTGGGGTACTGGGCCTTGTGAGGAGCAGGTTGCAGGCTCGCGTCCCGGCTCAGGTTTCACTAATGAACCTTCAAAGGTCCCGTGCCCTGCACTGCTCCCCTGGTGCTGAGAACTGCTCCCTGGATCAGTTCTCGGGACGGCCCCTGTTCAGAAGTTGTTAAAGTTATTATAGGATTAGATTAGTTAAATAAAATCAGAACCATTACAAGTTTGTACTCTAAAGCATTCTGATCCATATGTATCATTTCACGGATTGCGGCCTCCTCAGGCTGAAGGAAAGGGTTCATTGCATAAGTTGCATGTAGTCTTGACATAAATAATCTTTTATCTAAATAATGATTTTCCACACACACAATGAGTCAGAAGAGCATTTGATATAAAAAAAAAGAATCTTTACTTAATTTTTCTCAGAAGTTACATTTAAAGGGTGAAACGAGTCTTTGTCCAGCCCCACCATTTAGACTGAAGTTTTCTCCGAGGAGCGTCTCTTTGACTGAGTGTCATTACCTTCACGGCTCACAAAAGTCCACCCAACTGGTCTGAGCTTTTACAAGAAAACCTCCAAAATGTTTTGATTAATGCCGGCACGTCACGTGTGTGTCAGCCACCTGTCAGTAAAACCAAAGAAGTAATCTCCAAAAGAACCCATCTGTCATTTCCATATTTGGGCTGTACATCCTAACATGAGATATTTACAACAGATGCTTGCCTTTGTCTTTGAAATGTCAATAAACAAAACTCTTGACTCTACAGTCCATTAGAGTCCATGTTAGCTTGTGTACTTAGCTTGCTAATGTCAATCAAAGCTGCCGCTTTAGCTAACTTAGCTTTAGCAGCAAGCTCATGCTGTCGCTAGCTACCAATCAGAAGTCATGTGTGCTTTTCCAGGAGGTTATAAAAGCTGCTCCTCTCTTCTGAGTGCGTTTTCCTCGGTGTGAGTTTGGACAAGCTGCTCTTCACATCTGAAGGGGTGTCTGGCTGGAGGATAATGCATTTTTACTGACAGTGTATGTTTTGGGGCAAGGAGAGGTCCTTTCCTCAACAAAGCCTCTGGACGTTCCTCAGGGTCCAGGAGAAAAGCTGTAGTGTGGAAAAAGAGTTGAGCACATTCACTCTGGGGAAATGGTTTGACACTAAATGGGTCCTTTATGGGTAAAATCAAGTTCATAACTTTGTTGGTTCTGTCAGTCAGTCTGTCTTATTTATGGAGGTTCCTTCTGTTTTAACTAAAACAAACTAAATCTTCCTGATGTAATGGATCAGGTGGGTGGGTTAGGGCTGCAGTTCTGTCTGAAGGAGCAGGGATAATGACCAGGCCCAGGAGGTGGTGTTTATGCTCTGGTTGCTTAATTGCAGGCTTTTCTTGGACCAGAGAACCCAGAGGAGCCTTATCTGGATGGCATCAACTACAACTGTGTGGCTCCTGGGAAGCGTTTTAGGCCCATGGATAACCTGTCTGGAGGAGAGAAGACTGTGGCTGCTCTTGCGCTTCTCTTTGCTATCCACAGGTGAACACACCTGTACAAACATCAATAGTTGACATTTTGCTTTAGTTTTTTCCAGTGTTTTTCCTAATCGCACCTGTAAATGTCTCTACAGCTACAAACCGGCTCCCTTCTTCGTACTGGATGAGATTGATGCAGCCCTAGACAACACCAACATTGGGAAGGTGTGTGTTCACCATATTGAACAGATCACTACTGATTTTATTTTATCCTGCACTACAGGTTTAGTCACATTACTTCTCAAATACACACAAACCCTGGATGTGATTTAGGTTTTCAGGACTTGGTGCATTTGGGTTTCTCAGATTTGATGCAAAGGGGCTCCTATATTTAACACACACACCCTCTAAACACACATTTCTGTACATTAACACATACTGTTTTTACTGAAGTGAAGAGTTCTGTTTGGTAGAGGGTGTACTTATTAATACGTAACATTCACAAATCGTGTCTTTTTTCCAGGGCTGCTCATACTTGTGCATATGACTGTGAAATAATAAATATCAGCCGGTTCTCATGGTTCTGCAGATGTATGGAGAAGAACGTTTTCTGCCTGTTATTGTTAGAGGCTGATGGCCCTATTTGTCCTCTAGGTGGCGAACTACATCAAGGATCAATCTGTTGAGAACTTTCAAGCCATTGTGATTTCTCTGAAGGAGGAGTTTTACACCAAGGCTGACTCCCTGGTGGGGGTGTACCCTGAGGTCAGTGCAGATAAATCTGATCTAGCTTGCTCCCTGTCTGATCTTCACCTCAGCTGTAATGAGCAGGCATGTTTGTTTATTTAATTGATGAATATATCAGATTTAAATTCTTCTCTTTCCATCTGCAGCAAGGAGACTGTGTTATCAGTAAGGTTCTGACCTTCGACCTCTCTGCCTACCCAGACGCCAATCCCAACCCGAATGAGTGAGGAACTCCCACACTCTTCGAACATCTGGTGGTTTTGCTGTAGTTTAGGTCGTTAAGCTCATGTTTACTTCCTTATTTCTTGTTCAGGCTAGAGCTCTTATTCCCACCATCATGCTGTAGAAACGTCTCACTGAGTTTTTTAATGTTGCATCACTGTTTGGCTTTTTGCTGATTTAATGTTTATTATAATGATAATCATGATGTTGATTAATTGATTGGTGTCTAATCATCCTTTCTTTTTGTAGCTGTTTGTTGTTTTTCCTGCTTTATTAGTACATTGTAGAGAACTATAGATCCATCTTTTCCATAAACAACAAACAAGTTGTTGTTTCTAACCCTAACCCACGTATACAAGGCGGCAGTATCGGCAGTTCTTCGTGTCTTCATGTAAAATCTATGATTTTCTGAACAATAAACTCTTTACTACATTTGTTGAAGCTGTTTTCAGTGTTTGTTCTGATCAGATCTTCCACAGTTGATCTGCAGCCCTTCACTGATGTAATCCGACTCCGCCCCCCTGCACTGTGCACATTTTAGGACCTTTAGAACCTTACTCTGGACGATTAACTGTTGTAGACTATGTGCCAACCATGTGGATGAACCTGCATCTTGATTGTAAAAAGGGTGTGTGCAGTGACAAAAAGGTCTAACTATACTGTAACCCTTTATGGTTCTGTGGTTAAAGAACCCTTAACCAGCCGTAACCATAACCCATGGCCTCCACAGTGGTGCTAAGCCTGGGCCTGGACGCCGTGTGGTTTCCGGCACAAGGAAATGGTTCTGTAAGATTGAGAGGTGAGGTCTCCATGGATCAGACCAGTCCAGCACATCCCACAGAGGCTCCATCACTAAACTGCTGCTGTTGCTGCTTTCGATGGTGGATTGGTCAGCATCTCCACACAGTCCGCTGTGGAGAACTGCATCTTCTGACCTGATAAGACCAGACGCAAGCCTTCTCTCCCCACATGCGTCAGACGCAGTTGTCCTTATGTTTACAGCACTTGTTATCCATAACGATGTGCAGCGGGGGTTCAGTGTCGAACAGAAGACCCTCCCGTCTGCTGCTGGTTTCGGATATAGAACCCACAGATGATGTTCTGACAACCATCACAGTGTGTCCCTCAGATCCTTATGTTCTCCCACTGTCCTGCTTCCAGCACATCAGCCGTGATAGAAGCAGCACTGTGTTCTGTTGGGTTCTGTTCTCCCCTGTATGTGCTGCTGCACCACAGCCATGAGAAACACTGTTCCCACGTCGGTCACCAGCTCAGTGGGGTTCCTCATTTCAGCTGACCGTGGTTTTAATGTTATTGCTGATCAGTGTGTTTTACTGCAGCACTGACTTTACTGTCTCTGTTCTGATGTTTCGAAACAAGAAAAAGAACAAGAGAACCCACTTTACAATACAATAATAAGTTATATTTATAAACTGTTGGAGGAAAGAACCTCCTCTCGCACCAAAGACATGGATTGGCAGTAAAATGGCATTGTCCTCGGCTCCACCATCAACTGTTCAGATGTTAAGCAGCAGCTGCTTCTCTCAGCTCACATTGGAAGGACAGACACTCCAAGTGAAGCATGGACAAGCTTTTATAGCCTCCTGGAAAAAGCACATGACTTTTATGCTCATGCAGTAGCATGAGATATCAGCCAAAAGCTAAGATTAGCCAGTGACGTTAGCAAACAGCTAACAGGGACATGCGTAAGGGACTTTGTAGCCTAAACAATCTATTTGTTAACATCTCAAGGCCAGAGGCAAGTCTGGCATTTGTTGTTGGGATGTAACAGCCCAAATGTGGATATAACCAGATGGGTTCTTTGTGAGATGACTTCATTTTGCTGACTCATGCGTGACGTTAAAATATTTTGAGGACACGGCCGGGGATTCCATCAGGGCCAGTGGCCCTGCGTGCGTTCACCTGTCTGAAGCACTTCCGTACATCCTCTTCAGACACAGTATACGTCATCTGTAATGCGTAAGCTGTCCAATCCCGTGGTGTTTGCTGTGTTGAATCAAGCATAGAATGCATTTAGATCCTCACATAGAGAGGGTGAGGTCTGTGGTGTGTTGGTTTTACCCCTAAAGTCTGTGATTGTGTAATGTCCCTGCCACATTTTCCAGGGATTGTCAAATTGTTGTTCCACTATGTCCTTGTACTCTCGTTTTGCTGATTTAATTGTCTTCCGGAGTTGGTAATTGCCATGTTTATAGTCCAACATGATTGTGGCGACAAAGGCAGAGTTCTGTGCTGCCAGTGCCATACGAACATCACTGTTTATCCATGGTTTCTGACACTGTTTCACTGTTATGGATGGGACAACATCATCCACACATTTCCTGATAAATCCGCACACTGAGTCTGCATATTCATCAATGTTGTCTGCTGCCATGCGAAACATTTCTCAGTCAGTGTGATCAAAACAGTCCTATAACATGGATTCTGGTTGTTCTGGCCAGCAGTGCACCCTCTTTGGGTTGGAGCTTCCTGTTTCAGCTTCTGCCTATAGGCAGGCAGGAGCAGAATGGAACAGTGATCTAATTGGCCAAGTGGTGCGCGGTAGAGCACTTTGTACGCATTCCGGAAAGAAGTGTAGCAGTGGTCGAGCAGCCATTCTCCTCGTGTGTTGAACTGGATGTGCTGATGGAGTTTGGGTAAAACTTTCCATAAGTTGATAAACGCCACCTCTGGGTGCACGACTTCCTGACTGCTGATCGCGTTATACAGTTCCTCATGTGCTCAGTTGATGTTGGCTTTTGGAGGGATGTAGGCAGCCGTGGTAGTGACTGCGTAAATTCCCTTGGTTGCCAAAATGGCAGACACATGAGCATCAGATACTCCACATCCGGGGAGCAAATGGACTTGCATGTTTGCATTATCACACCAGGAGTTGTTGATCATGAGGTAAACACCTCCCCAGAACATCGAACCAGAACACTGGATCTTCTACCTCTTCACTGGCATTTGCAGGTTCCAGGAACCCAAGACAAAGGCGTCTCAGACAAGATGAATGGAGGTGTTGCAAATGGAGGATCTGTGTTCCAAAACGTGAACTCTGGCGATCATATTCAAAAAGACATAACATGTTGCTAGTGAAGTAAAGGAAAATTAGAAGTAAACACAAAAAACACTGTTACTTTAGAGAGCTTGCGACGAGGCAGCCATACTAGTCTGCGCCATCTTGCAACGTAACCACCACCAGTTCGCTCGCCCAAACACATCAAACACATACATCAGTGTGCTCAGCCTGAACGCCTCTTACTGAAACACACAGAACATGAATAAACACATCTCCCTGCTTCCATGATGCACTTGTCCCAGCAGCCAATGGGAACCCCAGGACCATAACACTATGTTAAGGAAATAAGTGTGTAATGATAAAGGTACTAATGAGTTTAATAAAGAGATATTAACTTTACTTAAGCCAGAACATATCTCTCATACATCAGTAAATAAATAACTGTTAACATAGTCAACATCACCAACAAAGTCAAATAAATACAGGAGCATCTTTTTCAATCTGAAACTTTATTTGAACTTTTTGACGCTAACAACAGATACTGACACAGAGCAGCAGGAAAAGGCAACAGCCAATCACATCAAACCTCCTAAACATGCATTATGTCTACACCAATCACATTGAAGATATGTGATTAAGAGCCCCGCCCTCTGAACACACAACATGTCTACACCAATCACAGTGGTAATCTTTGTTTAGGGGGCGGGGCCTCATGTAGAGAGTTCTGTTTAACCCTCTGTGAACCGAGACACATTATTAGACAGTGATGGAGCTACACTTCTGTCTGATCTAAATAATTGATGAGAACAGTTCAGTAAATGCTAGAAACATTATTGGGTCTTTACCCCTTTTTCAGCCATGTTTATTTATTACTCACGCTAACAGATTTCGCTTGTAGCTTCATTTATCTATGAAACACGTGCAGGAAACAGACACAGAGATGTGACCTGGTACTAAATAATCCACGCTCGGTTCCATCAATGCTCTAAAAGACAGAGAGAATCCAGACTTTAGATTTAAATGTGACTGGGGTGTCTCTCAGCCGAGCTTTCTCTGCGCCTCCCTGTTGGTACACCGGAGAGAATAAGTATTTGACACATCAGCATTTTTATCAGTAAGGGTATTTCTAAGTGGCTATTGACACCAAATTTGCACCAGATGTTGCCATCAAGCCAAATATTGAATTCATACAAAGAAATCAGTATATTTAAGTATACAAGTTGACTCATAATAAATAAAGTGAAATGACACAGGGAATAAGTATTGAACACACTTTATTTAATACTTTGTAGAAACGCCTTTGTTGGTGATTACAGCTTCTAGACGCATCTTGTAAGGAGAGATCAGTCGTCTGCATTGCTCAGGAGTGATTCTGGTCCATTCTTTCACACAAACGCTCTTTAAATCTTGCAGGTTCCTTGGGCCTATTTTATGAACTTTGATCTTCAGTTCTTTCCATAAATGTTCTATTGAATTTAGGTCAGGTGTTTGCTGAAATGTTCACCCTGTTTTCATTTACAGCTTTCTGGTAGATGCCAGCAGATTTTTATCCAGAATGTCCCAGTACATTTCTCCATTTATTCTGCCTTCAATAATATGAAGTCTGACATTACCCCTTGCTGAAAAGCAGCCCCAAACCATGATGCTTCCACCCCCAAACTTAACTGTTTGTATGGTGTTCTTGGGGTGGTGGGCAGTGCCATTTCTTCTCCAAACATGGTGTGTAGAATGACCGGCAAAAGCGTTTAATTTTGCTTTCATCTGACCACACTATAGTCTCCCAGAAATCCACAGGCTTCTCCAAAATGCACCTATAACAATTCCCATCAGAATGCTTTTGAACAATAAGATCTTGGGAGAGTTCTTTGCTTTTACCCATTATGAAGTCTTTCCTCTGTGCCTCCTGGGTAATGAGAAGCCTTCATAGGCCATCAATTAGGACTAAAGCAGCTTATCTCAATTAGTACAGATAGGGGGCAGGGTTTCTCTCTCTCAATACTGACAGATTTCGAGTGATCTCCTGGATTTCTATGCCATGTTCCAACCTTGTTATCCTCATGTGTTCATTACTTTTTCCCTGTGTCTTTTCATTTTATTACACATAACTCAATTTATGGATTTAAATGTTTAGATGTCTTTGCATGAATTAAATGCTTGAGTTGATATTGACATGTGGTGAAAAATTTTGTGTCAATAGCCACTTAGAAATACCCTTACTGATAAAAATGCTGATGTGTCAAATATTTATTTTCCTCGCTGTAACTTCCTCTGTAAGTTTCCTGCACCTGAGCAGCGCCGCCGAGAGGAGACAAGAAGTAGCGACACTGGTGAGTCAGACTGCCAACAATTGTTTATTGATTAAAATTAATTTAAATTGATTTTGCCATATGCACATCCGTTATCATATTGTGTGAGCAATGACAATGATATATCGCCAAACCAATATTTTGTCCCACCCTTAGTGTCTAATGTCCTTTAAACCTCTGTGTAATTTTCTTTATTGTGGAACAGTGTGTGTGTGTGTGCTCGTGTGTAGGCTGTGAATTCCTGATTCGACTACAGAGTCATGGTGGAGAAGTGAGACTCTTCACTGTTTTCTCAATCGGCTGAAGAATCTAAGACAGAGCAATTTCCAAACCAGGCTGTGATCCAGCTGCTCAGGAAACACATCCACGCTCATCCACCCACAACCACCAAATCCTATGTGTACAATCAGAGAGATGGTGGACTAATTTGAGCTGCATGGGAGGTGTGTTAGGAAAAAACCTTTGTTGCCTAAATAACACTAGACGTGTGTGGTAGACTCAAAGACACACAGAACTCTACACCAACCGTGAAGCATGGTGGTGTAAGTGTTTGTGGTTGCTTTGTTGCCTTAGGGACTAATAGCAAAGCAGCCGGGGAATGGCTCAGAAAGTAGAAAGTGGAAATTGAAAATGATACAACATGCATGAAAACCTTCAAACACCTTGACCTCCACTAAAGTAGATCAGACTTGACAGCCAGCGGAGGTTAAAGACTAGTGCACAGTTCTGCAGAACGGCTGCACCTCAAGGAACAGTATGGGCCTCTGTGGCTGGGGGTGTATTTACTTTCTGTACAGAAGAATATGGCATATGTGGATGTGTTTGTTGAATAAACGGCTGAAGCTGTGTTATACTGTTAGATCAAATATTTTAAAAATGAACAAATTTGGTATTTATAGTTTCTCACGACTGCAGCTTCCAGAGAGAAAATCTTTGAATGTAATTTAAATTGAAATTCCCCTTTAAGAAAAGCACCTGCACTCTTTTACCACCAGGGGGCGGAGAGAGAGCGCGCGCGAGAGAGAGAGCGTCTGCATGTGTTTGCGTAACCTCTCCCACGCGGTGTGCACGCGCGCTGACCCTCCTCCATAAATATCTGTGTGTGTGTGCGCGCGCGCGCTCGCGCACAATGAGCGGATCCGCCGCGGTGGCGCCTCCTGCTGGACGAGGAGCAGCGGCCCGTTCACCGCGAACACATGGTGAGTAACATTGTGTGTGTGTGTGTGTGTGTGTGTGTGTGTGTAAATGGAGCGAGGCGAGCGCCTTTATTCTCTGTATCACTGACCTGCAACGCGCGCTGGTCCGCGTTCAGATGGGAGGGCGGGGCAAGGGAGAGTTGGGGGGGGGGGGGTCGTAAACACTGTCCCCTTGAAGGAGCAGGAGGAGGAACCGCTTAGTTCAGTCTGATCTCCACACATGGAGTCCCAGCGCGTGCAGACGGGAAAGCGCGCGCGCTGTGAGAGTATAGGTGAGACCTCCACGTGCTGATCCTGCTGACCAGGGGTCTGTCTTTCTGTTTTTCTGTCTGTCTTTCTGTCCTGCAGAAACAGACGCTTGTTTTGTGTAACGTCAGCATGTGACGTTGTGTGTGCATGCCCCGTATGTATTGTATATATGTATCTATATGTAACAATAACATCTCGTATAAATGATATCTGTTCAGGTATATGTCTCTGCAATAATAAATATGTATTATAGATATAGAATCTGTCTGTAATTACAACGGTCGGAATGCATTATAGATATACAATATGAGTAATAATAATGCCTGGTATGTATTATAGGTATATAATCTGTGTAATAATGATGTCTGGTATGTATTATAGGTAAAAATACCACCCAGTATGTATTATACAGTATATATGTATAATTTGTGTATAATCATAACTCCTGATATGTATTATCGTTATATAATCACTGTGTAATAATAATCCCCAGTATGTATTATCGATATATAATCACTGTGTAATAATAATCCCCAGTATGTATTATCGATATATAATCACTGTGTAATAATAATCCCCAGTATGTATTATCGATATATAATCACTGTGTAATAATAATCCCCAGTATGTATTATAGATATATAATCACTGTGTAATAATAAGGGGCGGAGAGGAGGATTTTACTCTCAATGTTGTTCCAGTATTTCTGGAGGACGCTGCTAATAAAGTTACATAATTACACAGTAGTTTCGCGTTTATTATTGTATTTACAAAATACCACAGTTTTGTGTAGGTCATATCATTTTTTTTTGTTGTATTTATCCACGACACCTATAAGGCCAGTTAGTGAAAATATTGTCTGACCGGTCTGTGGTGCAAAAAAGATTGGAAACCACTGATTTAAATTGTATGTTTAACAGTGAAATATAGAATATCAAAAAGAAAACCCAGAAAATCACATTATATAAAATATATACATTGATTTGCATTTCATTGAGTGAAATAAGTATTTCATCCTCTAGCAACCATTAAGAGTTCTGGTTCCACAGACCAGTTAGATTCTCCTTATTTCAACTTCTCACCCACATTAAAGACACCTGTCTCAACTAGTCACCTGTATAAAAGACACCTGTCTCAACTAGTCACCTGTATAAAAG
>JBBIGC010000131.1:27610960-27625733 GCA_037576955.1 Lepidarchus adonis
GCAGACGAGGTGCTAACGGAGGTGTAATAGGCTGCATTGTCTGCTATGGAGGTGCTTGATGGTGAGTGGTGGTCGGACACTGTAGCATAAGAGGCACTGATGGTGAGGTCGTTGATGACATCGTTGGATGCATTGTCTCCTGTGGAGGTGCTTGATGGTCACCGTATCAGCATTCAGCACACAGAACACACATATACTGTTAATGTTTTTAGAGAAATTAAAACCGGTCGCACAACAATTACATGCACTCACCTTTTTTTGTTAAGTACATAACTCCACATGTGTTTATTCATAGTTTTGTGAGAATCTACCAATGTAAATGGTCATGAAAATAAAGAAATTGAATGAGAAGGTGTGTCCAAACTTTTGGCCTGTACTGTATATTGTGATTATATATCAATATGCAAAAAAATCACAGTGATGAGACTTTTTTCCCCCATATCGCCCAGCTCTACTGCTATATTGTCTAAAATTGCAGGATCTATCACTTTCTGTTTAAATAACTGCCTTTAGTTTCAGGTTCATAAAGACAAAGACAAACAGACTTAAATAGTTTCTACCCTTCAGTCTTTACCTAATTAAATGCTGCCAAGTTCAACTAGTGCACTTTATATTTACAATACATTTTCATATGTTTTATTTTAACTGATGTAGCATATTTATAATAGTTTTAGTACATTTTTAAGCCTTAGTATAGTTATAATAGCCAAATCATATTGGCTATTAATCTAATCATATATACTTTTTTCTTGCACTGCAAAAACGGCACCTTATATTTTGTTGTACAGCTGCTGCAATGACAATAAAGAGATTCTGATATATTGCTATAATTGTTGAAACTATTTTAATTTACCAGCTCTGTATGCAAAACTATGATCACAGTATTTTGTGTACAGTAGAAAACTGACCCCAAACATGAAGGACATTCAGCCGCGTAGAAACATGGCTCAATTTTTTGTGTGTTTTTAGACCAATCCATCCAATCCAGTCCAACTTTACTTAAAAAAGCAATTTTACACCAGCACAGGACCAAAGTGCGGCACTTCCATATAAGCATGTATATGTAAATTTATTTTAACAAAGCAGGAACCCAGTCAGTGCAAATTTCTCTATATTCACAAATTTCAGTCTTAAAGGCATGTGACCCAGAACTGTCTGTTTAATGTTAAGATCCAGAGAGAGAAAATGGTCATTTAAAAACGGTCATAAACAAAAAACAGCATTAGTGGATATAGGTGGGGGTTAAATTGCATACGTATTATTTACACAAACCTTTTTTGTTGTTTGTCTAAAATGCATTTTCCCCTTATCCTAACAGCAACAAAGCTGTAAGAGACTACATAGCTCTTTCCACAAGGGCCATGGCCCAGCAGCCCAACCAGTCTGTGCTCTCCTGGTGCACAGAGCCTCCTGAGGTCCATTTAACTCCTGACTATGACTCCGGATTGGAGGATGGAGATGATGTCTCCAGTAATCGTGACGCTGGCAGCCCAATTCAGTCACCAAGGAGTCCACTGGGAGAGGAAACCACCACCATCTTTGTGGCTTTCAAGGGAAACTTGGATGATGCTGACTTTCAGGAGAAGCTTGATAACATCTTGAATGCGATGCCGCCAATACTTTCTTTAGGTGAGAGCACTTGTTGGTTTAAGATCACATATTTTACACTTAACTTTTGTCACTGAAGTATCAGCATTTCTGATTACCATTTATTTATTTATTTGTTTATTTATTTGTTTAATTTTTTTTTTTTTTTATTCCACATCTTAGCTTTTTTAAACCATGGATTAATTTCAGACCTCATGAATGTTTGATAAGATTCTTTAGTAAAGCTTTCAGTGAATAGTTTATTTATATATATATTATTGTGATGACATTTTTTACATACAGTCTGAAGTGTTCACAAAAAATGTCCTAATCACCAAACATTGTTTTTATTGAATGTCATGAGCTCAGAGCTGTTTTAGCGTTTCAGTTTTAGCAAAGCAATATTTTACAATAGTGGTACAGAGGCCTGTGTGTAAATGAGAATCTTACAATTTCAAAATATTTAGACCTTATATATTGATATTTTTGAAAACTAATGGATATTATCCCTGTACCTGTGTTCTTCCTCTTGTATGTCTGGTGAAAGGCTCTGAGAGGCTGGCCCCCCAGCGAGTGGAGCCGTGGAACAGTGTGAGAGTCACTTTCAACATCCCCAGAGAAGCTGCTGAACGACTCCGCCTCCTCGCTCAAAACAACCAGCAGCAGCTCCGGGACCTGGGGATCCTCTCCGTGCAAATAGAAGGTGTGCTGTGATATCTGCCAGTTCTGCATTGTCTTTTTTCACAATTTCTGCATTTCTGTCATTGACACAGTTCAGAGCATCCTCAAACCATGGAACTTCCGCTACCATGCTTCACAGTTGGTATGAGGGTATTTTCCTGTAGTGCTGTATTTGGTTTCATGCCAGACATGTTCCTCGGTTCTGGTCAAAATAATTCAATCTGTCCAAAGGACATTATTCCAGACACCCTAGTCTTTGTCCACATTCTCTCTGGCCTTGATGCTTCTCTTAGAGAGCAAAGATTTCCTCCTTACACATCTCCCATGCAAGTTAAAGTTGTGCATCTCTTTCTGATTGTAGAGGAACTTTCAGATCAGCAGTAGCAAGAGTAGGTCCCATGATGATGTTTTAGGGTTTTTGGAGACTTCTTTTTGTATCTTGTCTGCTCTCCTAGTGAACTTGCTTGGACGGCCAGACCTGGGCATGTTGGTAGTCCTCTACTTGTATACTGTTTTCCAGACAGTGTAATAGCTGATTACAAATTCTTCTGAGATCGTTTTACAATCTACAATCTTCTTTCTGAAGACCTCACACAGCTCTTTCACCTCACCATAGTATTAACTATCACCTCAACAGTCTGAGGTTTAAATAGGACAAACCTCAGTCAAAATGCTGAGAAAGGATGTTTTAATCATTTGCACCTGATGTTCTCCTGCAACTGTGTGTGATTTGAGCCATTTTAATTGGGAATAAAGGTGAGGGTGTCCTAATATATTCCTCTCCAGAAATCTCATTTTGGTACAATTACATTTTTCTTCAGTTTTAACTGTTTAGTTGTATTACTCCCAGTATTGTTAAAATTGAGATTAAATATCCATATGTCCAAAGAATGTTGCAAAACAATTTATGTGTGTGTGTAGGTAGTACTCTGCAAAAAATCTTAGGCACCTACACATGGTTTAAAGCCATGTATTTAAGGATTGAGAGTCTTTCTGCAGCAAGAACACAAGTGAACATTAGAGTAAAAGCAACAGTTAAGCAGTAAAGAGATCAAGAGTTTGACACTGGGCTTCCCCAAGAGAGATCTGGAAATGGTTTAGCCGACACATTAATTACCGAATGTCTTCTAATAGTAGCCCTGGCTTTTATTCAAATAATTATTCTTATGGCCCGGCTTTTAATAGTAACAGGCTTTTGTTGGAGGCGGGCTATTAATCGCCTCACAGACGCGAACTCAGAGTTCAGAGGCTGTTACTCAATCATAGCTGATCGCCGAGCCAGCGTGGGGCACACCCACCAAATGACGGGAAATTCATGTGACTCAAATTTGAGCATTCGATCTGTAAAGAGTGTGGAGTGACACGCGACGGCTGCACTGCTGAGAAGTTTGATCAGCGCAGTGTGTAGATCACACACACACACAAACACACACGCTCTCTCTATTGTGGGAGTGGTTTAGCACCGAATGCAGCGATAAGTTTAGACAGAGCCGCTTAATTTCCGTCAAGAATCCTCAGCTATTGCGACAGAAATGAGTAATTACACACGTTAGACCGGCGTCTATTTGTCGTGTCATCTCTTCAAATTTAGCATTTATTGGAAATTGATGTCAATAAGAGACAGGCTATTATTAGAAGATATATGGTATACTAATTTAAATGTTTTGTTGCAGGAGAAAGAGCTTTCAGATGAGACTGCCCCAAAGAACCCTATTTGGCACCTTTATATTTAAATCTGTGTATATGTTGCAATACATACGACCATTTTTCAGAAACAGTTTAAGCCGAAGCCTAGGTTTAATGTCCTTTGGCACTGCAATTTAGTCCAATACTTGCTCTTCTTCTTCTGTTTGTGTGTTTTACATCTGCATGAATTTATACATGGGTGTTTTTTAACTCTGCTGGTGCATTTTATTATAAAGGCTTCCATTGAAATGCTAAAACTGTTCTTTATAGGTGAAGGACCCATTAATGTTGCGGTTGGGCAGAATAGAGGCCAAGAAGTCAGGGTGAATGGGCCCCTTGGGGCTCCTGGACAGATGAGAATGGATATTGGCTTCCCAATGCAACAAGGCCCCGGTAATATCACATTTCTTGACTTTGCGTTCAATTAATGCTTCCAGTATGTTCTCAGAAAGCTGGTGATCTCTGTGGCAGACTGGTATCTATCGAGAGACAACTGAAGCGGTTCAGTGGCACAGATTGGCATCATTAACGAATGAAGTTGCCTGAGCATGCTATAGAACAGCGGTCCCCAACTTTTTCCGCACCACGGACCGGTTTAATGTCACACAATATTTTTGCGGACCGGCATTTAAGGTTTCGCGGATAAAAACAACAAAATAAAATGATATGACCAACACAAAAACTGTGATACTTTGTAAATATAATAATAAACATGAATCCACTTTGTAATTATGTAACTTTTTTTTAGCAGCGTCTTTCTGAATTGAGATCGTAATTATTAAAATGTTAATTTTTTGTACGGCTTGGTACCAACCTGTGGCTCGGTTCAAAATGCTCCGCGGCCCGGTGGTTGGGGACCACTGCTATAGAACAGCGTTTTGCTCATTAATGGTGGTCAAACTTGGTTTTAAATGTTCTTGCAGGTGGAATGCGAATGAACAACCCTGCAATGGTGCCCCCTGGACCTGGCATGCCTGCACAGGGTATATTGCCAGGCAGTAATGTACCGATGCACCCTAGAGTGCCGAGGCCACCCACACAAACAGGTGCGATTATAAATAGCAGTTTCATCACTCGTTTTCAACCATTAGCATGTTTGGCAAATATTTTTAGTTTAATATTTTTATATTTTGTTATTTAGACTCCATGGATCCCATGATGCCAGGCTTAGCTTTGCAACAGCAGCAACAGCTTCAGCATCCGCAAGCCCCCCATGGCCCACCCACCTCGATGGGCCCTCAAGGACATCACATTCAGGGCATGCAAGCCAACCGGCAACTCAATCCTGCAGCCTTGCAGCAACTTCAGCAGCAACAGCACCAACAACAACAGGCTCAGCTAGCACAATTGGGTGCTGCTCGAGGTCCCTTCAACCCTTCCAATCAAATGCCCGTCCCTGCTGGCTGGAACCAGTTGCCTTCTGGCGTTCTCCAACCACCACCCACTCAGGGCGCCATGGGTCCAACTTGGAGAAAAGGTCCTCCACAGGCTCAAATGGGGCAGCGTCCTCCTTCCTTGGCATCTGTGCAAACCCCAAATCATCCACCTCCTCCATATCCTTTTGGCAGCCAGCAGGCCGGGCAGGTTTTCAATGCCATGGCTCAGCAACAGTTGCAGCAACCGCCAGCAGGGCCCAACCAGTTTGCAGCCCCTCAACCCAAAGGTCCACAGGGAGTGGCAGGAGTCATTGGACCGAGGGCACCTCCTCCCCTGCCTCCTGTTTCTGCTGCACAGAGCAGCCTTGCAGCCAAGTCCCCTGGATCTTCATCTTCACCATTCCAGCAAGGCTCACCTGGAACACCCCCTATGATGGGACAGGGCCAGGGTCAATTAGGTCCACGTCCCACAGCTCAACAGGGTTTCCCACAGGGAGTTGGATCCCCAGGCAGGGCTGTGTTGGGTCAACAGGGTAACGTCCAACCAGGCTTTATAGGCATGCCGCCACAGCATGGGCAGGTTCCCCAGGGTGGGCTTGGAGGTATGTTCTCTGCCGATGTTCTTGCGTATATAAAATTGCCTCTTGTGTCTGTATTGTGTGTGTTTTTGTTTTGTTTTTTTATTCCTTAACTAATAAATTGTTTTATGTTTACCCAAAGGTATGCCAAAACGAATGCCAATGGGCTTTCCGAATGTTCAGAACTTTGGCCAAGGACAGGTTACAGTTAGTGGGGCCGCAACCCCGACGGGCGGTGCACCTCAGCTTCAGAACAGTCAGAGCATGATCCACCCAGGTATAATGTTTGTAACTTGCATAAAAGTTCATTTCATGGTCAAATTTTAAAATATTAAAGCTGAATCACATTCTTGCTTGTTGTAGGTGTTCAGCCTTCAGTCTCCGCACCAAACCACATGCAACCCAACTCCCTTCCACCCGGAGGAATTAGCCATCACAGTGGTATGGCTCCCCAGCCTCCAACCACATCAGGAGGCAACATGGGACAGTCTCAGCCTGGCCTACCAGCCCAAATGATGGGCATTCAGTCCCAGCCTGTAGTCTCATCTCAAGGTCAGATGATACAAGGCCAAGGGGGTCAGACTGTTTTGTCCCGGCCCATGAATCAAGGGCAGCGAGGGATGACTCCTCCTAAACAAATGATGCCACCACAGGGTCAAGGGATGATGCAGGCCCAAGGCCAGCTTAGTGGGGGACAGGGGCATCAGGCATTACTCCTGCAGCAGCAGCAACAACAACAACAACAACAACAACAACAACAACAACAACAACAACAGCAGCAGCATCAACAACAACAGCAGCAGCAGCAGCAACAGGCATCACAGCAGCAGCAAGCTGTTATGATGGAACAAATGGTTGCCAGTCAAATGCAAGGTAACAAGCAGGCCTTTGGGCCCAAAGGGCAGCCAGGAGTCATGCAGGGTCCGATGATGCGAGGTCCATCTCCTAATTTGCAGGGCAACATGGTACAGTTTCAAGCTCAGCAGCAAATGACTCCACAGCAACAGCAGCAAATGGCTCAGTTACAACAGCAGCAGCAGCAACTACAGCAACAGCAGATGCAGCAGCAGCAGCTACAACTGCAGCACCAACAACCACAACAGCAGCAAATGCAACAGCAACAGCTACAACAGCAGCACCAACAAATGACGCAGCAGTCCCAACAGAACCCATTGAATGGAAATCCCAATCAAACATTAGGAATGCATGGCCCTCAAATGCGACTTCCAGGACATCACTTGGTGCAACAGCAGCTTCAGCAACAGCTTCAGCAGAAACAGCAGCAACAACATCAACAGCAGCAGCAGCAACAGCATGTGATGCAGCAAATACAACAGCAACAGCAGCAGCAGCAACAACAGCAGAAGCAGCAGCAGCAGCAGCAGACTTCCCAGCAACACCCACATCAACTGGGAGATGGCAGTGGAAGCACAAGTGACCTCAATCAACAACAGATGCTTCCAGATATGCAAATCCAGCAGCAGCAGGGCATGATGGGAGGACCTCAACACATGCAGGTGGGCAACGGCCATTTTCCTGCTCATGGGATGCCCTTTAACCCTCAGTTTGGTGGCCAGATGCCAATGGGTGGACCCTGTGCGCAAGCAGGTGGTTTTTCTGTGAGCAAGGATGTGACTCTGACTAGCCCCCTATTAGTTAATCTTCTCCAAAGTGACATTTCAGCTAGCCAGTTTGGGCCAGGTGGAAAACAGGGCGCAGGTGGGGCTGGTGTTAACCAGGCAAAACCAAAAAAGAAGAAACCACCTCGTAAGAAGAAGCCCAAAGTAGGAGAAGGACAGCAGTCTGTTGAAGGCATTGGGTAAGGACAATGTGGTTTTTATACTTTGAAGGGAGAAATTATTTTAAATGGTGTGTCATTGTGCTCAAATTTATTGTTAACCCCCACACCCCTTGCTGTAGTGGCCTAGATGCTGTTTCGCAAGGAATGGAAGATGTAGACTTGCCAGGACTAGCAACTGATCAGGGAGGTGGTATGGATTCTTCCAACCCAAAACTACCAGAATTCACTAATCGGCCAGGTAATTACAAAGAAATCCCATTATGTTGCATTGAGATTATGGTGATTCTCTATATATGACACTTCTTCATGACATGTCATCTTGTGTTCATAAATTGTCTAACTGGTTTAATTTCTGCTGTTTTCCATGAATCTTCAAAGCTTGTTAGTAATTAGATTAGTTAATTTCAATACCACAACTGCAAAGACTAAAATCAGACTAGGGCTAGGTACCAAAACCCAGTACTAAAAGGCCTTGCAGCAAACTTTTTGATGGTCAGAGTTTGGATTAGGTATTGCTTTTGGTTCTAGTGAAATGCATTAATTGAATGTTTTGTTTCTACATAAAAGTAACATTTCCCACTTTATCTGAGCTCCGTTACTGATTAAGGCCTTAATCTCTCTCACGTGAACACTGGTGTCGCTGCCTGATCTGCGTGCATACTTGACACAACTTCTGTTCTGCTTACAGTTATATGCACAGTTGTTATAGGTTAACTTTTGAAATGGGTTGAATTTTTTTTCTCTCTTTTTTTAATTAATTTATTTATTTATTTTTAATTTATTCATTTATTTATTTATTTATTTTTGCCTGTAGTGTTGGGGCAGTTTTGCTCTACAAGGGGGAATCTGAGATATTCTTCCTAAACTAGCGAGTGTTTTGTTTGTTCCCCCTTTTGCCAAATAAAGTTTATTAATAAATCTCTGCCAAAAGAGTGGACAGGCAGAGACAAACACATAACAAAAGAGAAAAGAGAGAGAGAATTTTTTTATCTATTCTGGATGCTGTAATGTTATTAATGAATTCTGTGCTTCTAATGTTCTAATTCTGTACATTCATCAGTCTGTAAATGACAAAGGGGGAGAACTGGAAGAACTAACCTGTTAAAAACATTACAACCCACCTAACATTAGCTTCATGATGTAAGAAAAAAACCCAAAAGCAAAAACAAACTGTAACAAACACGCAGCCTATTACCTTTATTGTCCTTTTAACAAGCAATTTTCTTCAACTGATTTAATAATAACTAATTAAGTTTTATTTATATAGCGCAAGGTCGCTTTAAAAAGAAAACGCACACAAAAATAAAATAACATTTAAAAATAAATAAATAATTGAAAAGATCCTGAAGACAGACAACAGATGTCATGAAGAGATATTGGGAGAGTTCCAAAGTTTAGGAGCCCAGGCAAGACCTGCCTCCTAGAGTGGAAAGTCTGGTACGAGGAACCATAAGAAGATTATTACCAGAAGATCTGAGAGTGCATGAGAGAGTGTAAGGAGTCAGTAGTTTAGAAATGTAGACCTTTTGGTTAGTAAAATAGTTCCTATTACCCTCTTTTCTTGTCTGCCATTGTTGTTTGAGTTTGTAGTTTGTGTTTGCTGCTAACAAAAGTTGATGTCATGTATCAGCAGGGAAATGTAAAAGCCAATCACGTTGGTGATGTGTGCGTTTAAGGGGCCCACCTCCCAAACACACATTGTGTCGCCATAAATAACAATGGCGATGTGTGGTTGGGCCATGGGCAGTGAATGTGTACCCAGATGCATTTAGAAAGTTAGAAATTGATGGTGCATTACATATTTTGTTTTTTTATTCAAAATTATTGGTGAAGACAGTTTAGCAATCACTAGATACATTGGCAAAAAAAAGTATTCCTACTGGAATGTCCTGGTTTTCTACATTAATTTATGATAAAATATGAGCTGGTCTTCATTTATGTCAAGGGTATTGATATATAATATGCATAAAATAACAACACAAGAATTCTGATCTGGTCTTTATTGAGAACAGTCACAAACAACTCGTGTTTCCTTCCATGTTATTAACCTCCTTAACCTCTCCCCACCCCACACAATGTGCAAAAGTGTCGGGTGTATGCATTTCTCCATCTATACCTAGTCAAACTTGGGTCTGTAGTCTGAACGCGGGCGTCGTGCAAATTCTATAGGTCGGCTGCTGCTGTTAGTGGGTGGGCGACACTAACGTACAATGGACCAATCATTAATGCAGCCTTAGTCTGGGTGGTGTCTGGATTAATCAACACAGGAAACCACACTGTTTGACTGACGGCTGATTGGTTCTGTCCACAGTCTATCCCCACCCGTTTAACCAGTCACAGTTTTAACTTAATTTTAACTGCGGCCGGATGACCGTACAGTACAGGGGGGTCCTTGGGGGAGGTGGGGAAGGGGGGACATACAGTGATTCGTGGTTACGTTTCATGCTTTAAAAAAAAACAAAAAACGTTATTTGCTTGTCTCGTATGATAGTAGAATGCAGTGCCTACTAAATGCTTTACGATAATACTACGAGAGAGACTGCTGTTAGCTATATACGTGCTACTCGTTCATGCATGTTGCCGTCTTCGCAGTGTCATTACATGCATGAGTTGTATTCTCTGACTGGTGAGCAAATAAAGGAAATTTGCATCTATCACAGCAATAACTTTACAAAGACGCAGCAGGATATCGCTGACCTTTTTACTGCTCAATTTCATCAGCCCGTTACTCGGCGTATGTCACAAATTTGTTTCCATAGCTCGCCACCTTATCTCTCGCCAAATTTAGGGTCCATGTCAATAGGGCAGAGCTAACAGGGTTTGACTGTGTTTGTTATTGCTATGTTTTTTTGTGAAATTTTATTTAGCATTTTACATTTAATGTAAATGTGTTGAAAAATAAGTGATTTTTTTTTTTTTTTAAAGCAATGTTAATTAGATTTTTTTCCCTTCTAAAAGTACTGATACGAATATGGTTGAAGTACCAGAACGATAACGGTATTAGTATCATTAAAAGCTCAACAATACCCATCTTTTGTAGTTGTAATTTTGTCTTGCGTTATTATTTGTGTTAAATTTAAAAACAGCATTTGTTAAAAATCCAGTGTTAATATTTTTATCATAGTTATCTAAGCAGTTTTTCAGTATTTAGATTTCAGATATTTATTAAGTGCGAATAAAGAGTGCAAGTACTAAATATTTTTGTTTTGTTTTTTTAGGTTTTCCTGGCCAGTCAGGAGATCAAAGAGTATTGCAGCAAATGCCGCTTCAGTTCATGGCCCAACAGCAGCAGCAGATGCAAATGCAACAGCAGCAGTTACAGCAGCAACAAATGCATCAACAGCAGCAACAACAACAACAACAGCAGCAGCAACAACAACAACAACAACAACAACAACAACAAATTCAACAACATCAGCAAATACAACAGCAGCAGATGCATATGCAGGGAATGCAGATTCCTCCAAGTCAAGCTGGAGCATCACAAGGTTCGCAACATCAAATTCATCCACATCAGATGCAGCTTCAACAACAGCCATCACAGCACCTACAGCAGCAGCAGCAACAACAACAACCACAACCACCACCAGCACCACCTTCACAACAGCAGCAGCAACACATGATGATGATGCTTAAAATGCAACAGGAACAAGCTAAGAATCGACTTCCGCTTCACCAAGGTGGCCATCCTCCAAGAAGCCTCCTTAATCCCAGTGATCCTGCACAGAGAATGCCTGTGCCAGCACAAAGCAACATGCCAGTAATGATTAATCTGCAAGGTCATGGAGCTGTTGCACCCTCTCCAGATAAACCCAGGGGGATGCAGCCTATGGTGAACGCCCAGTTGGCTGCTACAGCAAGAAGGATGCCCCATCCAGATGTTGTGCAAGGGACCTCAGGAATACCACCTGAGGAATCATCAGGGGTGTCAAATTTGCAGGACAGAGCATCAGTTGACATGGGGCCTCAAACAGGAAATAGCACTCAGCAAAGTGTTGGCAGCCAAGGTCCTAATGCACATTTGTTGAAGGCTGTGCCTACATCAATGCCTCAGCAACCGGGAGCAAGTCCTCAGCAGCAGTCCCAACAAGTACCACCAATGGTTAGCTCACATAATCTTCACTTTCCCAGTGCTGCTTCAACTTCCCAAAGTTCCCGCCCTAAGACACCAAATCGTGCTAGTCCTAGACCATATCATCATCCATTAACTCCAACCAACCGTCCACCTAGCACTGAGCCTTCAGAGATAAATCTTTCTCCAGAAAGACTGAACGCATCAATTGCTGGCCTCTTTCCCCCTAAGATTAACATCCCTCTGCCACCCCGACAGCTTAATCAAAATCGAGGTTTTGATCAGCAGGGTCTAAACCCCACTACACTGAAAGCTATTGGGCAGGCTCCACCAAGCCTAACATCTCTTACCAACAATAATACTTCTAGTGGCAATAATAATGTCCAGCAGGGATTTATACCAGGAAATACAGCAAACGCAACTGGAAAACCAGAAAAGCAATCTGGTGTGGGGCAGACAAAACGAGCTAGTCCCAGTAATAGTAGGCGATCAAGTCCTGCCTCAAACAGGAAAGCTGCAACTCCAAGCCCCGGAAGGCAGAAGGGAACTAAGAACTCTCTTACCTCTCCACCACATCAGCAACAAATAGCAGGTTCCCAGCCTGTAATAGCCAGTTCTTCAGTCCTCACAAGTCCCACTACATCTCTACCATCAGTAGGAACTCTAGATTCTCAACAGGGTCCAAATCCTCTACAGACTCACCCTAGTAATTCTGATGCGATTAGAGATGGTCAGGTTCAGGCATCACACCCAGAGCAGCGTCAGGCAGTCCAGACATCAAGAGATGCATCTGCTCTTAGAATGGCAAGTCCACGGATACCATCTCAGGAGTCGAAAAGCCAGGATTCCAGTAATGCACTTGAGCAACAGTCTGAGGAAATGCATCACTCCCAGAATATGCCACAACAGGAACCTGGCACTGTAATTTCCCCAGCTTTCAGAGACGCCCCAACTTCCCTCAATCAATTGTTGGACAATACAAGCCTGCCATCCTTGTCCATGAAGCCACCCAAGATCACTCCCCCAGCAAGTGGAGATCCTGTACAAAAAGAGAGCCCTCCATCTTCAGTAGATCAAGAGAATCTACATAACCCTAATACCCCACAGAACGCTGGTATTGGGCTTTCTGCAAGTGAACCTGAACATAAACCCAAAGTTGCCACACTGCCAAGTCCAAATTTGGTTCCAACTAGCACAAGCCTTCAGTCGTCTTGTGCTGTATCAGGTACCACCTCGAGTCCGGTTTTGCTTGCCGGCACCACTACGTATGCAGGCTCACAACCCAGCCCTTCTGCGAGTCCAAATCTCAATGCTAAACCTATTGCAAATATGTCACAAGCGGTCTTGCAAAGGCCTACCTCATCAGGACCCACCACCCCAAATCAGATAACTGTCTTCGTGACTTCGAATGCCATCAGCTCTGCAGCAAGCACTGCTTCTGCAGTGCCCCCTGCCATTGTTTCTACTGTACTTGCAGTTCCCAGTAAGAACATGAGGCCGCCAGATGTGCGTCAGTCAGTTCCCTCTCAAAATCGTCCTCCACAGTTTATAACGGCGCCGGTGTTCATCAATCCTATATTCCAAGTCCCGACTGGGTCTGTACCATCCAGCACCAATGTGGTATCCCAGCCCGTCACTATGGTTGGGCCCATACAAGTGCCTGCTAATATTCAACTTGCTCCTGTTTCAGCTGCAGCATCGGTCTCCATCCCAACACATTCCTCTGCCATGAGCGCAGCCACTTGTCAGCCAGGCCGTACCATGATCGGACAGATTCAAGTGCAAGTGCCTGCAAGTCAGGCTTCCCCTGTATGTACAGTCCTCCCTCTACAGCAGACAAGTCCTGGAATTCCCAAGCAGGAAAGCGTTTCTGATGCCTCTGCTTCAAAAGTAAGTCCTGTTGGACAACCACCTCGCCAACCTAGTTCATCCTCTTGCACTTTGCCATCATTTCAGCAGCCTCTGGCTTCTCCAACTGCCTGCTCTAGTCTTGGAGCTACATCTGTTACCCGCAGGAGTCCACTCTCACCAACGACTACTATTGCCAAGAGCAGTTCACTCCAACCTGTCTTGAGCAAAATCTCAGTCTCTCAGAGCGGAGACAACTATCAGATTCAACAGCAGAGTACGACCCAGGCATCTCAGGTGTCTCCACGTGCGATTACTATTGAAAAGCTTGCTTGTCAACAGCCTTCTTCTCTACCAGTCTCAGCTGCACCGGTAGCACCTCAACCATTAACATCAATACTGACAGTTTCTTCCTCTGTACCTGCACCAGTTCCTACACCAATTTCTTCTTCTGCTCCTACACCCAACCTTCCTGCAGTTACCCCAAGTCCTATTGTAGTAACTCTGGCTAGTCCTATTACGAATTCCCCACCACCCTCAACCACATCTGCAGTATCCCATCTTTCAACTGCTTCTGTCCCTGGGACCTCCATTCCTTCCAGTGGCCCTTCTGTCGTGTTGCCATCACCAGCGGCAGCAGTGGAACAACAGCCTCCTATGATATCGGAGACCTTGCCTGACCAAGCACAAACTGAGGAGTCTGCGACTGATGCTGCAAGTCTCCCAGGTATTTCCTTTTAGGAAAAATGTCCTTCATGTGTATTCAAGAACCAGTTTGCATTGAAAGTGTGGTTGCACAATATATCATCTTATCGCAATATCTATCTCTGCAATTCTGATATTTTAGATAGGTAGAAAGTGAAAGCTCGGAGGCCCATGTCTGTGAAAGTTGGGGGGGTGGGGGAGATCAGCGTTTATGTGTCGCGATACCTCTTCAAACCCAGCGTTTATTGGAAACGGGTATCAATAAGAAACAGGCTATTATTAGAGTACTGTATATCTTCCAATATTAGCCCGGGCATTTATTTGAAAAAGTATTTGAACAGTCCGGCGTTTGAGATGAGCTGTTATATATATGAATAAGACATGCAGCACATACCGTCTGTTTTTAGAATTACTCATATGCTCTTAACGAAAATGAAGA
>JBBIGC010000131.1:27633697-27647530 GCA_037576955.1 Lepidarchus adonis
TAAACTTTGGATAAAACTAGCCATCATGCTAAACATGTTTTTGTGAAGATGGACCACGGATGTTTCACTTGAAGACATGGTCCTTTGATTTTCTATATACAAAATCTTTGATCTGAACCTCAGCTGCTTATTGTGCTTTCATTATGATGGAAAGATACACTGACTCAGTACCATACTAATATGGAAGGTGCAGTCTGTGATATTTGTGACTGCTGCTGTGTAGAATAAAGTAAAGTAAGGTTTGATAAGTGGGATCAGTCCTGACACTGCTGACCTAATGAAGAATTTGTTCTCAGTGTTGCAGAATGCAGTGTTTTCTATAAGCATTTGTACAGCAGCACAGTTACTGTTGTTTGAAATGAAACTAGAACATTGAACTTGAACTGAAACTACTCTGAATATTTGTTTAGATCTACCAGTCTGCACATCTACAGTTGTGCAATAAGTTTGTTCCATCCACCCACCCTCCCACCCACCCACAACTTGAAATGGGGTGGTGAAATAACAGTGTAGTAATTTCAGTATGGATGTTTGCAATGGTTGTGTCTAAAAAAATGTCTTAAAGCACTGTCAGATTTTTATTACCAGAATATAACGCACACAAGCAACAGTAACGCAGTACAAAGTTCTTACTGTCTGTCTGTCTCTGTCTGTCTGTCTGTGTCTCTGTCTGTCTGTCTGTCTGTCTGTCTGTCTGTCTGTCTGTCTGTCTGTCTATCATATATATATATATATATAACCCAAACATTGTATCTGTGTCTCTCTTTCAGTTTCTCACATACCTGTTTTCCAAGGAGAACTCCATCTGGGATGCTACGCTTGACCATGTGCATCCAGAGGACATGAACAATCCTCTTTCTCATTACTGGATTTCTTCATCACACAACACGTAAGGAGCATGGAGATAACATATTGTATTGTTGTACTCTTCACATCTCAAATCAGTGAGAAAGCCTTTGTCTAGAAGATAAATGGGTTTGAAAAGTTCATTAATTGTCACCTTTTGGTTTTGAGACCTTTCACTATTATACTGTGTTTAATTAAATCTGTATATTTTGAAATGAAATAAGGAAATCTTTAGGAACAATTTACCATATAAATGTTAATTGTGTATATATTAATTGCGTGCAGTTACACACACACACACACACTGCGAGTCAAACGTAACTTCTGTCATGAACAAGTGTGATGGAGGTGAGCGCAGGTTGAATGCCAACAGTGTTTCTGCACATTGGAGTGAACCTGACGGTCCACATGGGCTTTAAGGACTCCGGTTTGGTTGGCTTACATGCTTTTAGTCTATCGTTCTGGAGGACCGAATATATCCCATGAACCCACTAGCAACAGCAACATTTTCTATGCCTACGTTGTCATATCAGAAGGATTCTTAACATAAGGACGTCAGGGTTCAGCTTTAATAAAGTTAGAATCATTCTTTACCATTATTATACATTTTTTGGAGCTGAACCTTGAAATCCTCATGTTAAAAATCCTCTGCATATGGTAACGTTATATATACGAATCCAATATGAATCATGAATCCAATAAAGAATAAACCTCAAAGCCCACATTTTACAGTAACCCCATGGACTGACTCATTACAGCCCCCACAGGTAGAAACACATTCCAGTCTGGGCTGCAGGTCATTTCACATCATACTGAAGTCAATTAAGCGGCTCTACAAAACGCCTAGGTCCCTCATTTATCCAAGGTTTGAACACTCGTATAGACAAGGCCCAAGTGAGTATGGGATTTGGGCATTCCTGCTCTAGAATTAAGTCCTAATAATGATGATGTTCCATTCAATGTATCTTTTTTCTGCTGTTCACCTGTGAAACACTAGGAAAGGCTGATTAAAGTGAAAGAGTGAATGTGTATTTGTTTGGTTATAAATAAAGAAAAGCCAAGACTGTGGGAGCTAATAATGATCATGAAATTTTCCATAGTGGTCTGAGGCGCTATTTCTGCATAACTTCAGTGGAAGGGTTAGAATATCACACCTCGGGCTAGAATGATGAGCTGGTTTGCCACAGAAATCCACAATCCATGTGCTGTTTGTTATTTGTTGGAAAGAGTTCTGACTGCTTGGACCTCATTCTTAGAATGTTTTGTTTTCTGGAAAGTTACACACCGAACTGATATGATCAGAGATTAGCCTAGATCTGGTGAGATAAAAATCACAGTACACTGTATCAGCAGCCGGACCTGGCCAATATCAGTGGTACATATTAGGGGCTAGAAACTCTGATATTAATATTTCCAGATTTTTATTATATTTACAGTTTACATTGTGAATTTGAATTTATTTTCCAGTATAAATTTTATCACATTACAAATTGTTGCTGTAGGAACAAAACCTTATATCTCTGGTTTTGTCATGTTTTACATTTAACAGAATGTGAAATTATCAGTTGATTTCATGATAATTGGAGCAGTGGAGATGGTCCTAAATCACTCAAAAAACATGTTTTACTTTAACTGCCATTATAAGTTAAGCCTGTTTTGTGATTTTTCTTGTATTGTTTCCATATTGGAGATAGACAAGATTTTGTCTGACCGCATTGATATGTATATTATATATAAATTCAACAGCGCTGTAATAATGACTGTGATTATCATGTGGTGCTACTCAGAATTACTCTAAATTTCCTTGAAGTTCATGCAGAAAATTTCAGTGTAACTATGACCCAAATGTTAATTATTCCAGGTGTTTTCACTGACAAAGTTACAACTGCATATAGTCCATTTCGACTGATGTTCTCTTTCAACCGGTATAGGTTTAGCTGTGAGCATCAGGATCAGTGTTAATGCGCAGCACTGCCTGTAAAGTCAGGTTCTGTCTTAGAGTAACAGTAATGTTTCTTCAGGAGAAAAGGAAGTTTTTTTTTCTTCCCATTGATCATGATCGATTTGTGTGATAAAATCTTAAGGTTCTTTTTTCGGAGTCAAATGATGAGGCGTTGAAATACGTTTTGCATGCAATTTTTTTGAGACGAGAGAGGAAGAAAAGGTGTTGATCGCTCCGTGTGTGTGTGTGTGTGAGCTGTGAAACAGGCCATATCTAAGTTTGGAAGACAGCCTGGGCCTCTCAAGGTCGGATGGGAAGAGAGTGAGACGTCACAGCAAGGAGTAACAGAATGAATGAATATTTAGAGAAAAGAAATTGGGCCTCTCTCTAAGAAATATTAATTAAATATATCCCATAAAGTGGGGTTTTATCTTTGAGTAACAGTGATGTTTGTTCAGGAGAAAAAGAAGTATTTTCCTCCCATTGATTATATGAATGAAAAATGGGGCTCTGCTAACATACAGACTCAGCTGTGGAACAATGCCTCTCGGGCTAAATGCTGGTTTGATAAGTTTTCAATCGCCGGGCTGAGCACACTGCTTTCTAACAGCAACAGGAAGGCGAGGCTCGCTCATACCACAGAGTGTTTTTACTCGCGTCTGTGCAACAATGCATATTTTACAGTGTAAACAGAAACACACAGACGTGTGTGTATAGAGGATATGTACTTGCTTTCACTTAACTTGCATTATTGCTCTGATGTAAGTGTCTGTTTTCAGCTACCTGACAGGAGACCAGTTTTCCAGCGAATCATCATTGGAGGCGTATGCCCGTTGTCTCAGGATGGGCTGCAGATGCATTGAATGTGAGTGGTTCTTCATCTTCTTCACCTGACCTGCCATCAAGAATATGGGAAAAAGAAGGAAAACTACATACATTTCCAATTTTTTTTTATCTGTTTGGTTAAGAACTGTAAATCTAATTGGACCGCAAGACTGGGTTTAATATAGAGCAGCAAGAAAAGTATGTGAACTTTTTGGAACTTCATGTTTTTTTCCAATAAAACATCTTAAGTTTTTTTGTTATTACATTAGGTGCATTATGATTGTCAATACCATTGACTTATGAAGATCAGGTCACATTTTATGACAAATGAATGCAGAAAACAATGATGTTCCAAAAGGTTCACATACTTTTTCGCACCACTGTAGATGATTTACATTTACGTTTATTAATTTGGCTGATGCTTTTGTCCAAATCGACTTCCAGGTAAAGGAATAATCAGCATAAATTCAGACATGACAACACTAATGTGAGAGTTGCAATGAGTTCCACACATTCTTCTTAGTCATAGAAACAGTGCAGGTGCTACAACAGTGCAGATGATGAGAGCTACAACATTACTACCTGAAAGAGAAAAACACATTCTACACGATCACTACGTGCTTATGAGTAAGTCTAAACAGACGACGATAAACTCTCATTTAAGCCAAGTTTGAAGCAGGCTGAAATACATTAAACAATTAGGAAATTTTAATATGGTTACAGAGTGGACTGAATAATTTCAGTCAAACTACTGTAATTAGTATTACTATATATTTTTTACTGTATATTATTATTAAACCTAATCCTAGAGTCTTAGAAATCTGGATCAAATGCACTTGAACGTGTGTTTAAAGCGTGTGTTTGCTGTTGTGCTGCTTTTCAGTGGACTGCTGGGACGGTCCTGATGGAATGCCAGTTATCTACCATGGCCATACCCTGACCACCAAGATCAAATTCAATGACGTTCTCATGACAATCAAAGAGCATGCCTTTGTCACATCTGAGTGAGTGTCTTATCTAACTGAAGCAAGGCCATGTACATTTGTGTGTGTGCTTGCATGTATAATTGTTTGTGGCTGGAGCCCACACCTTCATGAACTCCAAAATGGCTTCAATAACTGCTTTAATGTGATTAATTGGACAATTACACGTTTTACATTGTGTTCAAAATGCATACACTATTTTAAAAAGTGCACAAAAGTGTTTACATTTTACAAACAGGAGCTGGTAAAATAAGAATAAACTATAAACAATCATTTTTAAAAACCTTAAACACAAGTCTATGTTTAACGGGTACCGTTACATCAAAGTTTTAAATTCAGGCCACATATTCCAGGAGCTAGAATGTTTATGCAGTTACACATGCACTTCAATTCCACAGAGTCTAAATGTGTTGGTCTAGTTTAGGGGGCAACAGTTTGGTAGTTCCCCTCCTCAAACACACTCACTACACTTGGTAATTAACAGGTGAGTTGAACCAGGTGTGCTTAATAAAGGTGATCACACACACACCTGCATTTTTTCCTTAAATAGATTTAAGTTCTCTCCTCCTCTGCCATGACATGTTTTTTTTAAGTTAGTTTAAAAAAAAAAAGTTTTTAAGTTTAGTTTTTTATCCGGCTCTGCAACACAGCTTGCAACAACCTAGACCGAACTAATTGATAATGGACTTTACTGTCAATGATTTTTAGAATAGCTTTTTTTAGATTAAAAGTTTTAGTTGATGCACTACTACAGCAAAACAGTTTTCAAACTTGTTTGCATGATGGTTGCACACGTGCAACCAAGATGTAACATGCACAGTTAACAAAGGTCATGCTTTTTCTCCATGGAAGTCTAGAGACAATTGCATGCATGTATGTCACAGTGAAATGTAGTGTTTATATTTACAACGTATTTTAATGCTTTAGAAAGGCTGATTTTTTTGTCTTCATCTCTTCCTTTGTTTTAATTACAGCTATCCCATCATCCTCTCCATCGAGGACCACTGCAGCATTGTGCAGCAGAGGAACATGGCCTCTTATTTTAAGAAAGTCTTTGGCGATATGCTCCTGACTAAAGCAGTGGACATCTCTGCTGATGGTCTCCCTTCACCCAATCAGCTCAAGAGGAAGATTCTCATCAAGGTAAGAGTTCATTGATGATTTTGCCATAAATAATTTTATGTGAGTATTCTCATTATGACAGTCAAACTGATAAAACAGGGTTCAAATAAAGAATGAGTAGGTTCCTTATGTCTATTTTATAACATCACAGTGTATTTTGTTAGTAGAATAAGAAGGTAATAATTTTCACTGCAAAAATAAGTTGTTGGTATACTGAAAAAAATACTAGCTAAAATATTTTCTAGCCCTTCACAGAACTGCAAAAGGTACAATGCCGTGACTTTATGCCTGTTAACATACTTTGTGCTCTCGTATTGAGAGTTTTGTAGTCGTAAGTGTATAATTAGTGTTGTGTTGCTCTGGTACCAGCACAAGAAGTTAGCAGAAGGAAGTGCATATGAAGAAGTCTCTACATCCACTCCCTACTCAGAAAATGACATCAGCAACTCAATCAAGAATGGCATTCTGTTCCTGGAAGACCCCATCAACCATGTAAGAATTCATTTCTGATGCAATCAGTGCATATCTTTGTTGTTCATACATACTTCATTCCCGGTGATGCTCAAATGTTTTGCTTCCTTCCAGTTAACAAACTTTGCATTTCCTTTTTTCTATTTCTCATATTTCCACATTTTCTTTACAGGAGTGGTATCCTCACTTCTTTGTCCTGACGAGCAGTAAAATCTACTACTCTGAGGAGACCACCAGTAACCAAGGAAATGAGGATGAGGAGGAGCACCGTGAGGTAAGGAAGTCACTGTGTCACTCTGTCTGTCTGGCATTTACCGGCATCTACTTATGTATCTATCTTTCTTCCTACCTAACCGGGGGGTGTAACAATTAATCAATTTTTATCTATGCATCAAACAAAATGGTTCATGACTGATGTGTGGTGGGGCAAAAAGTACTTGTCAGCCACCGATTCTGCAAGGTGTCCCACTTAAAAAGATGAGAGTCTTTAATGTTCCTGGTGTCAATAGATAGCTTTCTGGTCTTGGCCATGGTGGAGGTTGGAGTCTGACTGTTTGAAGGTGTGGGCAGGTCTTTTATACAGATAACGAGTTCAGACAGGTGTAATTAATACAGGTAATGAGTGGAGGATAGAAGAACTTCTTAAAGAAGAAGTAACAGGTCTGTGAGGGACAGAATTCTTGCTTGTTTGTAGGAGCTAAATACTTATTTTGTGCACCATTAAACAAATCATTAAAAAAAATATCCTACAATATGATTTCCTGGATTTTTTTTTTACATTCTGTTTCTCACAGTTGAAGTGAATGATGAACATTACAGACTCTCTCACCTTTTTAAGTGGAACAACTTGCAGAGTCGGTGGCTGACAAATACTTTTTTTGCCAAACTGTATCAATCTGATACATGGAAATTGACAAATGAAAATTCCACAATTAATTTGGCTTTATTTTACTTTGCATTTTTTTCATGGATTCACTTAGTCAAAACCCTTCTCATTTCATCTTAACCTTCAAGAAACAATCTCTGTTAACTATGCTCTTGTTGTACTCTCCTTTATCATCACTTCTTGCTGCAGGTGGGGAATGGCATGGATCAACACGTGAGTGAGAAGTGGTTTCATGGGAAGCTGGGCGCCGGACGTGATGGACGGCAGATCGCTGAAAGACTCCTCTCAGAATACTGCCTGGAGACTGGAGCCCCAGACGGCTCATTTCTGGTTCGCGAGAGTGAGACGTTTGTTGGAGATTACACCTTGTCTTTCTGGTAATTGTGGCCAAGTTGACATGCAAATTTGGCAGTGAAGCTGCTAGAATTACGCAATTTTCTCAAGATCACATGAAGATTATTGATGGAGTGTATGCATATGCATGCATATATATATTGGGCCCCACTATTTTGAGAGGGACAGTTCTAATGGAAAAAGTTTGGCAGAACCAGGACTATTCCAGGAGCTAATTAGTTAACCACATTGGCCGAGTTAAGGGATAAATGCCTTGGTGAGAGAGGTGGCCAAGATGGTCTCACTGACTGAACTCCAGAGATCCTGTGTGGAGGAGCGTAATTGTGTCCTTTCTTCGATCTTTATGGCGAAGTGGCAAGATGGAAGCCTCTCCTCAGTGCAGGTCTCATGGAAAAACACCTAAAATACTCCCAGACTGTGAGGAATGTGATTCTCTGCTCTGATGAAAGGAAGATTGAACAGTTTGACTTCAATTCTAAATGTTATGTCTGGAGGAAACCGGTTGAGTGCTGAAAGTGAAGGGGTCCGAATACCGTGTATATTACTCTACTTCTAACTTAAAATGTCTGCCCTTGTTTAAAGTTAAAATTGTGATTGTGAAGTTTAGAAACTTAAGTCTTAAGTGTTTTGCCTTCCTCCTAGGCGTTCTGGACGAGTGCAGCATTGTCGGATTCACTCTCGCCAGGAGGCTGGCAGCCCCAAGTTCTACCTGACCGACAATCTGGTGTTCGATACACTGTTTGCGCTCATCACTCATTACCAGCAGGTGGCGCTGCGCTGTAATGAGTTTGAGATGAAGCTGACGGAACCCGTTCCCCAGACAAACGCCCATGAGAGCAAAGAGTGAGTCTGGCTGGTGATGTGTTGGTGTAGGGATTTTTCTTGTGTAATATAATTTAAATTAAGTAATGGAAGTGATCTGCCCAGAGGTAAACCTTTTTCATCCAAGTATGAAATGTCATCCCAGATCTGACGCGCAGACCCTTACCCTAAAATCAGAAATAATAGTGTACAGTACGGAAAAAGCAAAACTGTGGTCACACACCTTTTGATGTGTGTGCGTGTTTGTGTGTGTGTATGTGTTTTTAGGTGGTACCATGCGTGTTTGTCCCGTAGCCAGGCTGAGAACATGCTGATGAGGGTTCCACGGGACGGAGCTTTTCTTGTTAGGAAGAGGGCAGAATTCAATTCCTTTGCCATCTCTTTCCGGTAATTTTTCTCACTCCATCTTGCTCCTCTCTTTCACTCTCTCTCTCACCCCTTACCTCTTACATCTCTGTCTCTCTTTCACACTGTTGTTTTTTTCTCTCTGTCTTTCATTATTATGAATGTCTAATTTCATTCTCTCTTTTCTTTCTTTCTCACTCTCACACACTCACATGCTCACATGCTCTTTATTTTCATCCTCCTGTTCTTATACCATTTCTTCCTCCTGATGGGAATAGTTTCCCCCACAATTTCCTGATTCTTTGTCAAGATAATGAGAAGGGGTTATAGACTGGTTTGTGAGACAAGTCTCTCTCTCTCTCTCTCTCTCTCTCTCTCTCTCTCTCTCTCTCTCTCTCGCTTTATCTCTCTCTCTCTCGCTTTATCTATTTTTCTTTCTCTCTTGCTCTCTGTCTCTCTGTCTTTGTCTGTCTCTCTGTCAGGGCTGAGGGGAAGATAAAGCACTGCCGTGTGCTGCAGGAGGGTCAGACTGTGGTCCTTGGCACTTCTGAATTTGACAGCCTTGTGGATCTGATCAGCTACTATGAGAAACATCCACTCTACCGTAAGATGAAGCTGCGCTATCCAATCAACGAGGAGACACTGGAGAAGATCGGCACTGCTGTGAGTAAAGGGGAGAAGACAGATGCACTAAAGGTTTAGGGCCACCAAGCTTATTAATCTTTCACCCACGTTTCGGCCAAAGAATTTCAATGAATTCTTTTAAAAGTAACTGCAAAATCATGACCCAAGTCCTGCATAAAACCTGCAGTTCATTCCACACAATCACATTTTGTTGATTTTGTGAGAAAAAGGACAATCTACAGTATTCAATTTACCTGCTGCATTTAACATCCAACCTTTTTTATATGAGGTGTATATACTATTTCACATTGAATCAGCGTCCAGGTTCTTGAATAACAGTCTGCGATCATATTTTATCCTGTTTTCCGACAGGAACCTGACTATGGATCTCTGTATGAGGGCCGTAACCCAGGCTTCTATGTGGAAGCCAATCAAATGCCTACTTTTAAGGTAATTGTTTGTACATGAACTTGGGATGGACTCATTCATGGCTCATTAAATTGTAGCGCTAACCTGACAACCTGTGTACGTGTCCGCAGTGCACTGTGAGAGCGATGTACGAGTACAAGGCCCAGCGGGATGATGAACTTTCCTTTAGTAAGAACACCATCATTCAGAATGTGGACAAACAGGAAGGAGGCTGGTGAGTGATGGCAGAGCGTAGCCAGTAGACCTGTTTCTCCAAAATTGAATTTATACAATTATACAAGTGGCAGAAAAACTACTGTTTATTATTGTATTATTATTCATTCATTTCATCTTTGAAATCTGATTCTGAATTGGCATCTTTAAGTGTCCTAATTCATGGTCAATGTTTTAATATATATGACAGTGTAAAATAACATGATTCATTTATGCAAAGTGACACCTGTGTAAATAAGGTGCGTGTGTGTGTCTGTGTGTGTCTGCCTGTGCAGGTGGAAAGGTGATTTTGGTGGAAAGAAGCAACTTTGGTTTCCTGCAAACTATGTAGAGGAAATCAGCCCAACGGCCGTGGAGCCGGACAGAGCCGTGAGTGACCCTCTGCCTTATTGTTTCTCACACACACATACAAAAATCTTTTAACATCTTTGTCAGGATGTTTACACTACACCAAGAGTCCTTTAGCAAAACGCCTAACATGACATTAACTTACATCTGCTCAAAACTGTCAGATAAAAAAATCAATGTGCATAATGCATAAACACACACACACACACACACGCACACACACACGCACGCACACATCATATCCATGTATTATAATAATAATGTCCTATTTTCATTGTTGAGGAAAAATCTTGTATCTCCATAAAACTGGTCTTGATATTTTAAAAGTATTTATCTGCTTATGATGTTTGTCTTGAAAACATCTATTCAGTTATTAAACAACCCATTTGTCACCCCTCACACAGGCTGTTTTTGTACTACAGTACTACAGTGGGGCAAAAAAGTATTTAGTCAGCCACCAATAGTTGTCACACTTAAAAAGATGAGAGAGGCCTGTAATTTTCATCATATCTTTACCTCAACTATGAGAAACAAAATGAGAAAAAAATCCAGAAAATCACATTGTCTGATTTTTAAAGAATTTATTTGCAAATTATTGTGGAAAATAAGTATTTGGTCAATAACCAAAGGTCATCTCAATACTTTGTCATATACCCTTTGTTGGCAATGAAAGTTTTCTGTAAGGTTTCCACAATGTTGCTGGTATTTTGGCCAATTCATCCATGCAGATCTCCTCAAGAGCAGTGATGTTTTGGGGCTGTCGCTGGGCAACACGGGCTTTCAACTCCCTCCAAAGAGTTTCTATGGGGTTGAGATCTGGAGACTGGCTAAGCCACTCCATGACCTTAAAATGCTTCTTACGAAACCACCAGACGGTGTGTTTGGGATCATTGTCATGCTGAAAGACCCAGCCATGTTTCATCTTCAATGCCCTTGCTAATGGAAGGAGGTTTACACTCAAAATCTCTTGATACATGGCCCCATTCATTCTTTCATTTACACGGATGAGTCGTCCAGATCCCTTTGCAGAAAAACAGCCCCAAAGCATGATGTTTCCACCTCCATGCTTCACAGTAGGTATGGTGTTCTTTGGATGCAACTCAGCATTCTTTCTCCTCCAAACACAACAGTTAACTTCAAAAGGTTCTATTTTGGTTTCTTCTGACAATATGACGTTCTCCTAATCCTCTTCTGGATCATCCAAATGCTCTTGAGCAAACGTCTCGACATGTCTGGCACTGCAGGATTTGAGTCCATGGTGGCGTAGTGTGTTACTGATGCTAGTCTCAGTCACTTTGGTCCCAGCTCTCTGCAGGTCATTCACTAGGTCCTCCCGTGTGGTTCTGGGATTTTTGCTCACCATTCTCGTGAACCATTCTCCTTCTTTTGCGTGGAGCTCCAGATAGAGGGAGATCATCAGTGGTCTTGTATGTCTTCCATTTTCTAATAATTGCTCCCACAGTTGATTTCTTCACACCAAGCTTCTTGAATGTACATGCTACTGTACATGAATACCACTAGGGCTGCAACTGTCAAATATTTTTTTATTGTTTGTATAACAATAACATGCCACAACGCCAGAACTATGCTGCAGAATTTAAGCTCCAGGTCGTTGCTTTTGCAAAACAGTGTCTGCAATACCCAAGAGTGAACGTGTGTCTGACATCAGCGACAGCAAAGCATTTTGAAGGATCTGATTTTGAAGGATTTAAAGAAAGGAAAGCATATTTTTTGCATTTCAGTGTTGCTAATTTTATACAGAAATTTACATGTAGATGGATGTTTGATATCACTATATTGTAGTACCTCCACCCTCCAGTTGTTCAAACGAAAATTAAAAACTCATCTTTCCCCAGCAAACAGAAAACTTTTGTTAAATTGAGCTTGTATTACTAGGATGTAATGTAATGTAGCAAAGGGCTGACAAAGTTGGAGAGGCTGGATGCGGCAGCACCAAATAAGTGACAGAACATTGTCTCTGATCTACCTTTGCTTTGCATTGTTTTTTGAACTGTTCATTGGTGCAGTAAACAGTACAATTAAATTCAACAAATTATTTGGGCATGTTGTTTTTTGTGAACAAAATTTTACTTTTGGTGAATGTGTTTTCATGTTTTTAGATAGGCTGCCCCATTTGAGCAAGCTGCACCTAACACCAAGTTTGCAAAACTATTGTAGAAGTTGCGGCCTGTCGTGGGGGAAATATGGACACGTTTTTCATAATTGTCCTTCAGCTTCTGACATCAGCCTGCTGAAAATTTTCTATCACTCTTCCATGCAAAATTCCTTCAGGAGTTGTATTTTTAATGTACTACAACTTTTTAAAATTCCACCTCCACATTCCAACATTGTTCAAATCCAGACATTGCCCTGCATTTCTTCTCTTTGACAACGGCCTTATTGTGATGACTAGATGACTGAGACAGATGGCAGGTGGAGTGTTCCAGGTGTGCATTAGTCAGATTCTACCAAAAAGACACCCATGGCTCATTGATGCATGTGGGGAGTGAAGGCTAACCTGTTTGGTCAGATTTCAAAGAGGAACTTCTGTTGCACATAATGTTAACGTTGGTCTGATGGAACACAGTGCACCACAATCTGTGCTGTTTCAGCAGCATGAGGGAGATATGTTTAATATTAGGCAGGTGGTCTGTTATGACTGATGGGTGTATGTCCTTTTGGCAGTAGTCTGTACTGTAAAGTCTTGCTGTAAAGTTTTTTTTTAATTTGTCCATTTTTCTTCTGATTGTAGACATCTGCACTTTCACACCAACAGCTCAGGTTGAATTTGCTGGACATCCAGTCAATTTGAATTCTGTGCCACTTATATATTATTAATGATTAATTTTACATAGTTTAGTATCTTTGTACATTTATTGGCAGACTTATAGGCATCCATGGCATTTTTCTGAACACCATACTCTAGATGTTGGGTTTAAATAAGACCGGTTCCTATTGCATCTCCACCTGTGTGAGATTTTAGTAAATGGCACATGACCTGAAAGTGTAATAAATGTGTACTTACTTTTTTATATGACGACATCTGTTTTTAATACATTATCAAAATTTAATAACAATGTCATTCTACAAATGTGTCATTTGGTGTAGTGCATTACTTTAGGCTCTGCATTAAAGTGGATTGTCAGAGATTTTTTCCTTTACTTTTTTCACATGACTACATTGAAGTAGAGCCTTCCACAGTTTGAGAGCAGTAGTAGTGGAAATTACACACTGCACATAATCCCTTGCTGATGTCTGCAGCTTGACAGAATGTCTTATTTTTAATTGTAACATTTATTTGCTTCAACACTATTGATGAGAACACCCTCAAATGATTATATTATTATATAGTAACTGATTTTGGACACAGGATTAAGTTACAACATGTGTCAGATGTGCAGTTAAGTTTATTTTATCACTTAAGCTATACAGCGCAGCAGTTGCGTTTTACACCTGGTCAGTCGAGCTTGAGTAAAATTTCTATTAGAGAATTTGTTTGTGTTGATAAAGGATTTTACTTTCAGCAAGGTGCGTGTGTGCGGAATTCGTGCGTGTGTGTGTGTGTGTGTGTGTGTGTGTGTGTGTGTGTGTGTGTGTGTGTGTGTGTGTGTGTGTGTGTGTGT
>JBBIGC010000131.1:27648470-27672355 GCA_037576955.1 Lepidarchus adonis
GTGTGTGTGTGTGTGTGTGTGTGTGTGTGTGTGTGTGTGTGTGTGTGTGTGTGTGTGTGTGTGTGTGTGTGTTACGAAGGAGAAGGTGGGTCATGTGTTTGTTGCACTTGTATTGTGTTGACTTTTTTTTGTGCTCTGTCCTGTGCAAACACACACACACTGCAGGCAACGGAGAACAGCCCCCTGGGAGACCTCCTGAGAGGAAGTGTGGACGTGTCTTCCTGTCAGATTAGTGAGTGTGTTCTCTTTCCTCTCCTTCCTTTTCCTTCTAGGTTAAAAAGCAGACTCCTTTGCTCCAGCTCCCTCTAGTGGCCATCAGATGGAAATGGTACTTCATGTAACACCGCTACAGAACACTGAGATTGCATACAAACGGTTGGCTGTAGGGGTATAAAGCCCTGCAAACGTCTTCCAAAAATTGCACATAGTAAAAGGCTAATTAATCTGCATGTCCTCACTGTGTACATCATGTAAATGTTGCATAATGTATAACCATCCCTAAAAACCAAAGAGTCCTCATCAGCTATTTACTTGAAAAAAGGCTGTGGGGTTCTTCAGTGCCAGTTTTGTTAAAGATTATTTTATTATTATATATTTGATATTTTTGACCATGATTTTAAGAGGATTTTTTCCTGTAATATAAGGTTTTTGTCCAAAAGAATAGTCCCTAAAGCTAACTTATTATGTTTTATATTAGGTTTGCTACTATTTTGTGATCTATTAAACAAATAAACATTACAATGAGTTGGGATTGCAGAAACCTTTGTTTATCCCAAGTTCCAAAAACATTTACAGTCAAACCTCATTAGCTCACCCCCTGTTATCTCGCCAACCTCTGAAAGGCTGCAGGACCATTTTCCTTCCATGTATTTACCCCCGTTATGATAGTTCACCAACCCAACCTCTGGCCAAATTTAGACCCTGGACCAATAGGGGCAAGTTAATGAGGTTTGACTGTATAAAATTGCTTATATACGTGATTAACTTGTGCTCCATTTGAAATGTTATCTTAGAGATCATAGCTCTGAGCCACTTGCTTTGTAACTCATGTTCTTATCTCACCATCTAATCCACTCTCATCCTCTTGGTTCCTCACTGCAGTTGTCAGACCAGAAGGAAAGGGCAGTAGACCCCACGTGTTCTCTCTGCTGCCCATGGGTAATCCACGTGCGGGTCCAGTGCTGGACGTGGCTGCCATCTCTCAGGACGAGCTGAAGGACTGGGTGCAGAAGATTCGAGAGGTCACCATGACCTCAGAAGCTAAGGTTTGTACTTAAATCAATGATTCCCTGAGTATTTTCAAACAATACTTTCACAGCTGCGGCAAGTTCTTTAGAACATAATTTTCTCAGGTTTCTCAGGCTCCCCTTTTTGAGTGACTGCAGCATGCCACCCACAACTTAATTAGGAATGCTGCTTTTGTACTTTGGGGGGGAAACAAGATTTTAATTGATTAAAAACCTTTAAGCTTGAGGCCTTTTGTATGATGATTGGTTTCAGTGTTAATGTCTCCTATACTGAAATAATAGGAGTGGTCAGCTGTCTCTGACCAGGGGTCAACAACCGCATAATTGGCTTCACAATCCCTGGGTGTGTGCAACGTTCCTCACTCTTCTCCAGCGCTCAGTTCTAGACGTGTTAGTTGGAATCGGGGGTTGGTGTTCGCCGATGTTCAGTGACGTGTTAATGGCATTTTGAAATGTGACTCTAAGGAAACACATGCTAATGTTCACCCTCCCAGTGTTTGTAGTATTGTGTGATGGGAGGTCTTTGAGACTCATTGATTGGCCAGGAAATTGGGGTGAAAACCTGAGGTGGTATATTAATGACTGGCCTTAAAGTTTGAAGCCAGTAATGCCTGTAAATTGCTCCTGTAATGCTATGACCGTACGCAATCATACATTAGTCATAAACAAACTCTAGCTGAGCGTTTTCTCTCCCTAATAGCAGACTGAGGTGGGAAATTGAGGTGAAGCATTTATATTTTCCTGATGGCGCACAAAGACGTTTGTGCATGTGCGTTTTATGAATTTTAAAATGAACTGAGAAAGCCAAAAAGACTTATGTTTGGGTTGTCTTTACGCTGTGATTGTTTTTAAATGATTCACTCTGTTAATGCACTTAATTTTGATTCATAGCTCATAGAACTTATAAGAAATTGTCTAAAGTTCTAAAGAAAACAGTGATAACAATGACATTTCAGTGCTTGAGTAGTCCGAAATGTCACTCATGTAACCTGCAGAGGAATGTTGCAGCTTTTAAAGAATGTTCTGCGTAATAAATAGTTTACAGTAAAGTAATTCAGAATGGGTTTGGTGTGAAATGCTTCAGAATTGTTCACAGTGGTGATGAATGAAACCAGACATTATGAGAGGATTCCACCCTGTAACATAAAGGGGATTGTAAGGAACAAGTATATTCTGTATAATCTTGCCACCAGTTCCAAATTACCATTTGGATAGGAAATAAAATTGTATTTTGACAGTGTGACCCTTGGTTCTGTTCACCACCACTGCAAAGAAATACAAGTTTTCAAGGAAAAACACCATTTCGCATAAAATTGCTGTGAATGACTTTTGGGAAATTTGTGTAAGTCCTTTAAGTCTGCTGTAATTTATTATGTAGTATTTATCAAATGCATGAAATTGAGGCAAGTTGCTGCCCTCTGCTCTACATGTGCCTGTGTGATGGGGTAAATGCAAAGGACACATTTTGTTGCGGTGCACTGTCTGCTGTGGTGTGTTCACAATGACAGATAATCACTTTCACTTCACTTCACATTATCCTACACATGGTCATTTAATGTGCTTTACAAGGATAAATAGAAAGTTCAGAGGAATAAAAACAAGCAAAGAGAATATATAAAATATGCATAAAAGAAAAGTGGTAATCCACTTATATCTGAATTTTGAGAATTGTATTGTTCTTCATGTGAAGGAAATGATCTGAATTATTTGCTTGTTTGTTTTGTCGCTCAGTTGGAAGAAGGGAAGATGATGGAGAGGAGGAAGAAGATCGCACTGGAACTCTCAGATCTGGTTGTCTACTGCCGACCTGTTCCCTTCGATGAAGAAAGTAAGAGCTTTATCAGTGCTCTTTACACCTCAGTACTGTCCACCAGACGTGACGTTCCCAATTACAGTACAGCATCATGGAGCCGCTCTGCAAATATTGAAACTTTCCTGTTTGAGTAACTAACTAGTTTTCCTGTTAAAACATCTGATTTGGTTAAAGAACTTTTTGAATATCATTAAGAGAGGTGAAATCCATAGGACAAACAGCCTGAATATCTTACTGCATTTAGAAAAACAAGAAAAACAAAAATGACATATTTAGTAGTATATTATACTATTTAGTGTAATTGGCTGCAAACTTGTAGAATATTTTACATTGGCTTTGAGTGTACCTCAGCCTCATTTTGTACATGTACCAAAGTAGGGTTATTCAATCCATACATAACAACTCTGAACACACCCTCTCCAATATCTCAGAGGACTTTAAATGATTGAAAAATAAGGAAAAATTCAGGCAACATTTGCAATAAGGATGGGTAGTATAAAAGGAAAACTGGGCTTGATGATTCAACTCAGGTAACTATCGAAGTGTCACAGTTTCTGACATTTCTATGTTTAATTTTTTCCTGGTGAAGTTCAAGTGTTTTTATGGGTTTTATGCATCGAAACAGCCATCATCAATTCTCCAAATTAAACATGAATAAGTCATGCCAGAAAGAAGCACTCGTGACTGTAGAATCAATGGGCAGGACAAAAGCACTGTTGGTTAAATCTATGGACATATGTAAATTGTATGTACATTTTTTTACAGAAAACTATCTGTATAGGCATCATGTAAAGTGAACATTGGTTTAACATGGTTTAAAGTTAAACCTAATCTCTATTTTCCATAAGTGTTTACATTGATCTTTTAAGGATAATTTATTCATTTAAAAAAAAATTCAATATAAAATACCTTCTCCTGAATACACTAACATCAATTTACATTGTCATCATGGAAATGTAAGATTAGTTTACATTGCATGAGTTATTGCAGCAACACTTCACTAAAGGACCTTATTTATAAGCTGTCATGCTTAATAAACCTTTCATGACACCTGACATAAATCTACATAAAGATGTATAAATTGGACTGAGACATTTTGAAGGGTTGTCCTAATTTGTTTGACATCTTTATTATTTAAATTATTTATCTTTAGTGCACTTAATAACAAGCAGTAACCTTGTCTCCCACAGAGATTGGGACAGAGAGAGCCTGTTTCAGGGACATGTCCTCGTTCCCTGAGACCAAAGCTGAGAAGTATGTGAACAGGATAAAAGGGAAAAGATTTCTCCAGTATAACCGGCTGCAGCTCTCACGGATTTATCCCCGCGGCCAGCGCCTTGACTCCTCCAACTATGACCCCTTACCCATGTGGCTTTGCGGCAGCCAGCTGGTGGCCCTCAACTTTCAGACTGCAGGTAAGAACCTACAGTAGTGGTTGTGTCACTCAGGATATACAGGGAGTCCTCAATTTTATTGAAGTCGAAACTCTAAAGCACCAATGTGTGTAATGCCATGAGGCCATTTTTCTGTCTGTCCACCAGAGGGAGACATTCATCCACCTGAGGCTCTGTTATGCCTTTTTCACAGCATTTTATGCTACTTTCACTTTCAATTTTACACTCTATTTTTTTTTAGAAGTAACCATGAAATTCTGTATGTTGAGTACAACCCTGTATTTGTATTTCAGTTTTTTACAATTATGTCACAGGATAAGATGAAATGTACAGCTTGCTAATAAGATATCTGTAGAATCTGTTTTGAATTCAGAATTTAATATATTTTTATAATTCACATGATCGTGGATTTTATGCTCAAAATGCATTGGAGGGCTGGTGTCTAACACAGTGTAGTGATTTCCCTGATTAAACAACTTCTGTTATTGGCAGGTTTTTGGGTCATCCATGGTTAAAGGGCTTCCAAACTGGGTGTCATTGGGTCAGTGGCAGGAAAAATGTGGGCATGGGAAATGAGGGAACAGCTCCCTCCCACATCTTAACCCCAAAATTATCCCATGCTCTTGGTGTGTTCAGAACGCATCTCAGACATTTTTCAGTATTTTTGTAGTGAGTGTGATTGAGCAGAGGAAAATCTAGTGCTGTTCACCATATACACCTACATGGTCCAGGATTAGTCTGATATTGAAGAAAAGAAGTGAAAGGACTTATATAGTTTACTGTAAGTTAGTTGGTAAATCTTAAGGTGTGATTTCTGCTTCTTCTCACTGTGACGAATGGTTTTTTCCTTTTTAGACAAACCCATGCAGATGAACCAGGCTCTCTTCATGCTGAACGGAAGGAGCGGCTATGTTCTGCAGCCACCAATCATGCGAGACGACAGCTTTGATCCTTTTGATAGGCATTCTCTGAGAGCCGTAGAGCCAATCACACTGATTATAGAGGTATGAGTGAATTAGGCTCCACTGTCTTACAGCGCAGAATGATTACATATTGTAATTGGTGTTGCAATTTTCATAAAAATCAGAAAAGATCCTGAATCCTGAAAAGATCCAGCAAATTCCTGAAAAGCGTGCTGGAGTGATTGAGTGTCTGTGTTTATGGTTTTGTTTTAAAATATGTTTTAACATGTCATATAGTCGGACCGCTCTTTCTGGAACAGTTATTTAATGTTGAGTAATTTTGAGCAAACACAAAAAACAAACTCACAAATTCATTCGTTGGCTTTTTTGTGTGTGTAGGTGTTGGGGGCACGCCACCTGCCGAAGCACGGTCGGGGAATTGTGTGCCCACTGATTGAGATCGAGGTGTGTGGGGCGGAGTACGACAGTGCCAAACAGAAAACTGACTCTGAGGGTGAGAATAATGAGTCTTTAAGTCACTTTCTTACTTTTAGCAGTTGTGCCATGCACACACTCCTGTAGTCTTATGTTGCTTTGGCTTTTCTTTCTCCAATGTCTTCAATCGTGTAATATTACACACGTAGAGCAGGTCTCCATCACACCTTTGGCACAATTTGCACAATTGTTTGATAGATAAGCTAATTTTGTATATTGGATATGATATATTATACACTGCACATCATTGCAACTTGTACTGTGTTGTACTGGGCAACTGCACATGGCAAAAACTTTACTGCTAGAATAGAATGAATCTTTATTGTCATTTTTGCAAGAACAATGAAAGACAGTTTAGCAGCGTAATGTTCTTCGCCAGGTGACTGGTGAGAAATTTAAACAGCTCACATCTAAAACTCCCAGCAGTTTATCAAAAATTCTTCCACCCTATCATGCTAGAGTCTTTATACTGGACAGTCACTCTAGAGCAGGTGTGGGCAACTCTGTGCTGGACAACACCCATCCTACTCAAACTCACCTGGTTCAATGCACCGGTTCATTGCCAGGTGCAGTGCGTGTGTTTGAGGAGGGGAACTACACTACAATGACCCAGAACCGGAGTTGCACATCTCTGCTCCAGAGAATTCTGCTGCACTGCTGTGGAAACAGACAGACTGTAGTCATATATGATATTCCATATTGCCTTCCCCTGGATGTGGGTGGTGATGGATCAGTTTGTAATGATCGTGTTGTTGCCTGCCCCTTAAGTGCATTGCATGTGTTCATATTGTGTTTGTTGATCTCACTGATAAGGACCCTAGTTCCAGTGCAGCCGTCCTTCTGATTTTTAAGCAAATGTAATTTAATATATATATATGGTGTAATACATTGTTCTGTTCTTTTTTGTTTTTTTCTTTTTTTTTAGCGGACAACGGTCTGAACCCCATCTGGCCCCGGAAACCTTTTCGTTTCTCCGTGTGTAACCCCCCTTTTTCCTTCCTGCGCTTTGTTGTATATGAGATTGACATGTTCAACGACCAGAACTTTCTCGCTCAGGCCACCTTTCCAATCAACTGCCTCAAAACGGGTACGAACGAGTGGAATAAACCTTAAGAACAGAATAGTGAAATGTATAATAAAACGTCATTGTGCAAGATTTTTCATGATTCATGTGGAAATTAGGTCATGTTTAATGTTGGAAGCCATAATGGAGCTTACAGGAGCATGCAACTAAAATGCGGTGTATCTCTACGTTATTTACAGGCTACAGGTCGGTCCCTCTGAAGAACAGCTACAGTGAGGACCTGGAGTTGGCCTCATTGCTTGTGCATCTGGAGATTATCCGAGGCAGAGTAAGCAGCTGCAGGGGCTGAATTTAAATGTTTTATTATTGTTGTTGTTATTATTGGTGTCAGAAATGTAGAAAAAATAATGTAGGAATCTGAGATGTTTGTTAGACTGACTGAATGGCGTCAAAATTAACATAAAACATTTAAAAGTTAAATTAATTTTGGCAGCCTAATTTCTACCTCGCAGGAATGTGTGATACAGATACAGATTTGTGAAAACATAATTTTTTTTTTTTCTGTGACTCCTTCCTTTTCCATTTTTCCTTACTCACTCTTTCACTTTGCCTTTTTACTTTTTCTTCTGTATTTTTGGGGACTGTCTTTGTGTTTTGGCTCTCGTTCATTTTCTTTATTGTTCTTGTTCCTTTTTCATCCTTGCCTCCATCTTTCATTTATTGTCTTTCTTGTCTTGTCTTTCTTTCCATTTTTGTTTCTTTCTAATCTTTTTCCTTCTTGATCTCACTCAATCATTTCTCTCGCTCTCCCTCCCTCCAACAGCAGCAGGAGAATGGAGAGATGAGTCCGTTTCTGAGTGCAGGGGCTGTAGGCATGTCAGTGGGAAGAGAGCGGTTAGTGGACACGGGTTCGGTCTCGTCCGTGTCCTCCATGTCCCCTCTGCCCTCATCTCCGGGACAGGCGCTAGGCTACCGGGGCAGAGAGGGATCATTTGAGGCTCGCTACCAGTCTCCACTGGATGACTTCAGAGTGTCCCAGGAGACACTGCTGGACAACGTTGACCCGCAGAACAGAAGGTGTGTTATGTGAGCGCAGACTTTCCAGTTTATATCTTCAACTACATTGCACCTGCACAATCATTGTCCATTTTGTCAGAAACATCCGTCATGGATGCATATGTTATTTCATCATAATTGCTACGTTTGATATTAGGGGTGTGAAAAAATATCATTTTGGCGATATCTTGTCGTCATTGTTCACACGATACAATAATCGATACGCCGTCAGCAATAGAGATATTTTAATTAATAAACATTCTCTGCCAATTTGACTCACTGGTTGAAGAAGAACTTCCCAACAGGTAGATAGTAGAGAAAGCTTGGCTGAGAGATGCCCCAACCACATTTAAATCTAAAATCTGACTTTGGCTTTTAGAACATTGACTGAACAGACTGTGGATTATTTTGTGTATCTAGCCTTTGCTGAACTGTCCTCAACTATAATTTAGATCATACTAAAGGTAACTCTCCATAATCCGTCTCAGTACACAGAGGGTTAAACTAGCTGGGTGTACCAGAAGGTATGTTTTATGGGAAGCAATGCATTGTGGACTGTGTAGTGTCTGGTACAGGAAAATAGGTGGGTAATAAGTGCGGAAAAGAGGTGGAGAGTGAGTTGCTTTCTGGAAGTTCTGTTAGTATTGCAATGTTGGTGCAACTTGCCAAGTGACAAAGGGAAACAGGAGTGAAGCCCTGAAGCTGAAGTAGCAGTTTCCCCGCACTTCTAACCGCAGTTGCAAAGCAAATACAGGAAAGGTAACATAAGCATTGGTGTTACTTATGAAAATTAATAACGCATCACAGTGTTTCTGTGAAGTATCGCTATATCATTAACTTACAATCATAATAATATTGATTACTGCAGAATAAAACACAATGTTCAGCAATTAGGAGGAAGATGCACATAAACTGTAGCATCTCTTCTCCTCTGACTTTTAAAAACTGCATACTTTCCTTTAGACTTTCTATCTAGATCTGGAATGTCCTTTGATTCACCTGTTAGTTGTATGGCTGAGGGGATTTTCTCCACACACAGGCTGTAGAATTTTACTGTTTGGGAGTAAACTGCTCCAAAAGTGTATCTATAAAGTCCATCAGGTTATGAGTCCAAATGCAGTTACACCTTGTTAGCGGTTTGTTAAATTTGTGTAGACATGCTAGTGGCTTCTTGCATCATGACACGATTTACACCGAATCATGTGAGTGTGAACAAAATCACACAGAGCACATTCTTTTACAATTTGTGATTAATGTGAACTACGCCATGCCACAGATATCAGTACAATATGTAAAAAACAGTGCAACTGTCTGTGAACACAAGTGGGGAAAAAAGGGGGAATTATATATTCAGTGGTGTGAAAGTATGAAGGCCCCTTCCAGATTTCTTTTTTTTTCCATGTTTGTCACACTTAAATGTTTCAGATCATCAAACAAATTTAAATATTAGTCAAAGACAACACAAGTAACACAAAAAGCATTTTAAGTGAAGGATTTTATTATTAAGGGAGATAAAAAAAATCCAAACCTACATGACCCTGTGTGACCGTGATTGCACAGGGTCCCTTCCGTTAAAACATAACAGTGGTTCATCACACCTGAGTTCAATATCTGTAGCCACACCCAGGCCTGATTACTGCCACACCTGTTCTCAATCAAGAAATCACTTAAACCTGCTTATCAAAGTGAAGCAGAACAACAGATCCTCAAAAGCTAGACATCATGCGGAGATCCAAGGAAATTGAGGAACAAATGAGAGAGAAATTAATTGAGATCTATCAATCTGGAAAAGATTATAAAGTAATTTCTAAAGCTTTGGGATCCAGCGAACCACAGTGAGAGACATTATCCCCAAATGAAGAAAACATGGAACAGTGGTGGAACCTTCACAGGAGTGAACTTCCAAAGAATTCAAAGAACTTCAGGCCTCACTTGCCTCAGTTAAGGTCCATGTTCATGACGCCACCATAAGAAAGAGACTGGGCAATAATGTCCTGCATGGCAGAGTGCCAATGCGAAAACCACTGCTGAGTAAAAAGAACATCTCAGTTTTGCCAGAAAACATCTTAATGATCCCCAAGACTTTTGGGAAAATCTTTTATGAACTGACGAGACAGAAGTTGAACTTTTTAAAGTTGTGTGTCCCATTACATCTGGCATAGAAGTAACACTGCATTTCAGAAAAAGAACATGATACCATCAGTAAAACAGGGTGGTGGTAGTGTGATGGTCTGGGGCTGTTTTGCTGCTTCATACCTGGAAGACTTGCTGTGATAAATGGAAACATGAATTCTGAAGACTACCAAAAACTCCTGAAGGAGAATGTCCAACCATCTGTTCCTGACCTCAAGCTGAAATGAACTTGGGTTCTGCAGTAGAACAATGATCCAAAACAGACCACAAATCCACCTCTGATTGGCTGAAGAAAAACAAAATGGAGACTCTGGAGTGGCCTAGTCAAAGTCCTGACCCGAATCCTATTGAGATGCTGTGTGACCTTAAAACTGTGGTTCACACTCGAAAACCCTCCAATGTCTGAACTACAACAATTCTGCAAAGATGAGTTTGGGCCAAAAGCTCCTCCACAGCTGTAAAAGGCTTGTTGCAAGTTTTCGCAAACACTTGATTGCAGTTGTTGCCACTAAAGGCCCAACTGGTTATTAGGTTTAGAGGGCAATTACTTTGTCTCACAGGGTCATGTAGGTTTGGATTTTTCTCCCTTAATAATAAAATCCTTCACTTAAAAAACAGCATTTTGTGTTCACTTTTGTTGTTTTTGACTAATATTTACATTTGTTTGATGATCTAAAACATTTAAGTGTTAAATGTAAAAAAAATCAGGAAAGGGGGCAAACAGTATCAACTTCGGTGAAATGAATTTAAATGAATTTCATAACTCTTAGACATAAACTCTCAAGTTATTGACAAACCATCTGCTCAGTTATGTCGTCTAAAGGTAAAAGTAAAACTGGAATAAAATACAATTGTCCTAATTGTTAAATATAAAAATTGTGCTTCTGTTTGAATAGTGAGAATTGTGAGCATTTTTATACTAATTTGTGTTTTTCAGGCTTAAAAAAAAAAAATTGTGGTCCCAGCTTTGGGTTGAAAAAATATTTCTATTGGAGATTGCAGATTAATTTCATGTTTTAAACTCTTAATTTCAAGAGTTTAGGATTATTGCATTGTCAGGTGTTTTTGTTCCTGGGTGAATACAGGCCGTTTCTTATTTAAGGTTGAACTCCACTGATGTTCCTGCATCATTTAAAATACACATTGAGTGGTTTAATGTAAAACTTACAAAATCATAATACATGGTGAATGGAACTAGACGTTGCTCTTATAGCTCCTTCACTCATGAAATGGTGATGAATATGCTGCGTGATGCCGGAGATGTTCTACCAGAGCTTGGTGAAAGTAAAGCCCTTGATGGTGGAGTGGCACATGTCGCCCAAAGTGATGTAGTTCAGATTCACTGTTTTACCACCACCACCATTCCATAAAGACACGTGCAGCTTCACTAAAAAACTCTGCTCCCGGTTCTGTTCATCACCTGTGAAGAAATCAGAACCTTGTTTCTCTGTAGAAAACCATTTCACACAACATCCAGTCTTAATTACTCACATCTTCACATCTCAACTATTAAATCATGAAGAAAATGAGAAAGATCAGTGGAAATGCCCTTTAATTCTAAATACTTATGGGGATTGTGGAAGTGATGCATGACAAAGTACTGTATTACTGCAGTTTTATTCAGTGGTAATGAGTAATGTAACTAATTACTTTTTAAATTACAGCTACTGATATTTAAATGAGCTCACTGTTGTCTTGTTTGGGGAGATATTCATGGACAACAGCGCTGTCAAAATGGCCCAACAATGATATTTGGATGTCAATAAAAGGAGCTACTTACAGTTTTATCTCTAGAGTTTTACCATCAACAAGCAGGACTTGAGCAGCAGCTTGGTCATTTAGAAAAAACGAGAACATTATTGTCCTGTTTACTGACCAGTCACTGCTCAAGTCCTTCAGAAAGATGATTTTCAATGACACTGATCATAACCATGCTCCTGTTTTCTACAGGCTGATGCGAAGACCCCGGGTTAGTGCAGACAACCGTGTGTAGCCCTGCCCAACACACACACACACACACACACACACCCACCCAGGACCAGCGCAAGGGTCTGTCAGTGCTGATGATGTCATGGACCGCTGTGAAACCTGTTTCTATGGAAACGTTGTCGCCAGCGCTTTTGGCCTACATTTCAGGCAGATCTCTCTCTCTCTCTTGCTCTTTTCTTTTTTTTCCTCCCTCCCTCCATCCCTCCCTCAGGAGACTGTGTGAGAGGAAAAGAGTGGGAGGATTTTTTTGCTCACTGAGAGAAATGAGAAACAGTTCAGCCTCTGTTCAGCGAACGGCCAGAAGGAGGCGTTTTGAGTGCATCACAGGACATGCAGCAGTATTGAAGACGACAAAAGGGGGCCAGCGGTCAAGAACTGGGAGGGGACTGTGGTCTGAAACTGCTTTGAGATTAGGATTGGTTTCTTTTGTTTTGTTTTTTTCCTTTGGTCTCTCTCTCTCTGGCGTATATATAAATATATAGGTATATATATATTTATTCCAGCTCTGCTGTCTACCAGAGAACAGCCGCAGCTGATCTGCTCTCAAAGAGCCTCTATCCATGTTTTCTTTTTCTTTTCTCTCTCACATTTATTTAAACAGCAACTTCCATAATGTGATTTTTTTCTTTCTTTCATTTTTAAGTAACGTATGTGTCTAACACAAGGGCTTCGCTTGGCTTCCTTTTCTTTTTTCTTTTTAAATGATTCTTGCTCGCTTGCTGTCTCTCTCTCTCTCTTTTACCCAGTGGACTCGCCCGTGTTCTCCCCAGCCAAACACTCGTTTTCTCCTTTCAGATCAGCCATAAAAGAAAGCTCAGGAGAAGCCTCAGCCTGTATGTGATGGGTTCTAGAGGTGGGGGCTTCAGGAAAATGGGACCATGGAGTCTTTAACCACATCATTGTTAAGAACGGTTATTGTAGAGCATGAGTGTCATAATTTTTTTTATTATATTTAGTTCAGTTTTCCATCATAATTTTCATGTTTTGGAAGAAACTTTTTAAAAAATCTTCTGTTCTTGGCTCTTGGTCAGTCTGGTCCCATTTGATCTTTATTATTCTACGTCTGGAGTCCAGAGGGAACATGTTCTTTACTGTTTGTGCTTTTGCTTCGGGTCTTCTCATTTTCTCTTTCTTACTCTGTTGTTAATCATCATTACATTCCTCAGTATTTGAGATTTTTTTTTTCTTCTTCTATGGATCCCCTTTTATTAAGCACACACATCATTGTGGCCCGTCATTTCTAGCACGTTCCCTGATCCAGAGTTTTCTGTGTGCACTCCATGTTTGAAGAAGGTAGGTGATCCCTGCAGGGGAAGATGTTCACAACTGTACCAACCCAAAATGTTATTTATTTTTTAAGAAGGACCAAAGGAGCTGTGTCCCTCACTGGGGTCTAAGTTGGTGTGAGGGTCTGTGTGACCAGTCTGATAATCTACGCTCAGCCATACTCTATGTTGTGTAGTTGCCTGTGTTCCCTCATCTCGAATTACGGAAACATCGTATTAACTGACAAGTTCTTCTTCCTGAGGAAAACTGACGCAGTTAAGAGTGTGAGCCAATAACATTCCATGAGTAATACCACTGGCTCACACCAGCTGCCATACTTACTGAGGTCTTCTGGGTACACACACCTGTTTCTCCCACATTTCTCCTGTAGAACAGGAGATTATTGGACAGGAAGTGGCACCATAGTGTCTTTTTTTTTTCTCCAGTGCTTCACTGTTAATATTGCACAGTATTATGTCTTTTTTTGCTGGATGCAAACTCTGAGCCTGAATCTGCACGGCTCAGCCCATTCGAGCCAAGTTAGAACGAGGTGCTGCCCTGAAGGTGCCCGAGTGTGATTTTTAAAATTTTTATTTTTATCATATACAACATGATACTTTAAAGAGCTCTGTGACGACGTCATTCAGAAATTCCAACACTGGTCGTTCGTGTGAGGCAGATCAGATTTCCCGATGGATAACGAACCCGGACCCTGAGGCCAGTCCCCACCTGTATTTACCCGAGTCTTCTTCGTCCTCAGATTTGTTTTCCATGTTCATCTCCTCCACTCTTTCTCTGTAAATCTGTTCCTGCCCCCCACCCCAGCTTAAACGTGCCTCAGTGTGTGTGTGTGAGCGAGTACATATACACGTATTTATACGTCAGTGAGAGATTCCCTGTTGGACGTGTATGCCTTTTTTATTGCTTTGTTTCATCACTGTTTTGTTACCGATGCTCTTATTTACAAACGAAGCCTTTTTCTGTAATGTGCCTATGCTACATTGGGGGAGGGGGAGGGGCTGGGGGTATACATTTTAATTTTGCCTTTCATATGAAACATATTCAAGCCTGAGAATTAAATAAAGTAATTATTCAACGACGAAGAGTGGCCTTTATTTGTAACGCGTAAAGTCCTAAAAAAAGCAACGCATGACATTTGTTAAATTTTCCATTTATTCTGCAAATATCTGTAAAAATTATACAACAATCCTAGGAATACTCATACAGGTGAAACAAGCTGACACTTTAAACAATCATGATTTATTATTATTATTAATTTTTCTCCCAACACGAAGACAATGTGCTCCAGTATTGATGCTATAGAACACATACGCCCTCTAGCCACACCGTCGGTCAGACAGGAAAAGGAAAAGCTCTGAGAGCTGTGCGGTATGAATAATGTACCTCAAATCTATTGAATGTCTCTCCCTTCCACTTCTGCATTTCCTGCCCTGCAGATGAATGTCCAGCGAGTCCAAAGGCCTCTTTCCACACACGACAGTTTACACCACTGTTGGATGTCCCAGCAGTCCCTACGCTCAAGGCTGAAAAATAGCCCTAAAAACTCCTGGGCATATAAAATAGGCTAAGAGAATCCACACTGTGGCTCTTCGTGTGGAGTGGCTGGCTGACCTCAGGGTGAAGACCTAAAAATAGGAGGTTCCTCAGAGGCGTCCTTCAGCGATTCTGTAAAAATCACAACTGCCATCATCACCAAACTCGCAGTAAAAGGCCTCCTGTGCTGCACCTCCTATGAGCAAAACTCTGTCCTCATACACACTTTCGTTAATGGTCCCATCTCCTCCTCAGTCAGATCCTGAAATGAACACAAGCACATTAGCAAAGGGTCAGCCTGCAAAATACGGCAAAATATTTCATTATACTTTGAGAAATGTTCCCGATATGTGATGCCACTGTGTGTTTTTCCATCTTCACTTACTACGTAACAACAACGAGCCACTTTATAATGGCCACTTTATTAGGTACAATTGGCTTATTTGACACAAGTAGGTAATCGACCAATCGCATGACAGCAGCTCAATGCATTTTGGCATCTAGACATGTTGCTGAAGGAGCATCAGAATGGGGAGAAGAAAGGGGCGTGATTGTTGGTTTCAGACATCTGAGTGTTTCAGATTTTCACTCGCAGCCATCAAGAGTACAGAGAACTGTCCGAAAAAGAGGAAATATCCAGTGAGCAGCAGCTGTATGGATGAAAATGCCTTGTTGATGTCAGAGGAGAACGAGCAGACTGCTTTAAGATGATAGAAAAGCAACAGTTGCTCAAATAATAACCAATGTCTGTAGAACACCATCTCTGAACACACATGTCCAACCTTGAAGCAGATGGGCTACAGCAGCAGAAGACCACAACGGGTGCCGCTATGAAACAGAAGCTACAGCTTTCACAGGACCAACAAAATTAGACAAGATTGGAAAAACATACCGTAATTCATCAACAATAACTTCAAATTCATTTGTTGTATTCGCCAGAATATGAATCAGATTGGGAGGTTATACTTAGCTAATCATGTGCTGCATTTAGACGAGATCACCTCTACAACTGCTTTAATTTTACAAACACAGATAATCTGTGTATTTTGGTGTATTGAGGATGACGGCTAGGCTAACTGCTAACTGATGCTAGTTCCCATTGGAGGTAAACAATGGGATTTTCCATGTTCCACCTTTTATACGGACTTTTATACGGCTTTGTGTTGCTTTTCAAACTGTTAATTGCTGCAGTAAACAGTACATTTAAATTCAAAATCATCATGTGAGGATGTCGTCTTTTTGTACGTGAATGTGTTTCATGTTTGACACCCAACACCAAGTTTGCAAAATAAATGTATAATCCACAGCCTATTGTTGGGGAAATACAGTATAAATACAGTAAGCTAAGTATAATGAGAACAAATGATCGTTATTCAGTGTTTGTACAGTAGGCTCTCTTAGGACCAATAATGCGAAAAGAAAGTTCTAGTATTTATTAAGCACTGATATCACGAATTTCCAAATCCAGACAGCAGAATTCCAATATGATTCAACATCTGATGTAGCACAACACTGCTAAAGACACAAAAAACAATGACGATTCCCAAATGCCTCTTTACATTCACTTCCAGAAGAAACCTTTCATGTGGAGGAAGTTCAACATGGTCGCATCTCCTTTTTTCAAATGCTTCTTAGGGGATCCTCTACTGAAAGGTTCTTTAAGGCAGTGCTTCTCAGCTCCCTGCCTCAGAGGGTCTACGTTTATACTCCATCACAACTCACAACCAACAGGGAACATGTTCTGTTCTGGTTTGCACATTGAATTTGTTTGAAATATTCAAAACTACCAAGCAGGGAAGAACGAAGAAGCTGTTCATACCAAACCTAAACCACACATTAATTAAACCGTACTTCCTAACCTTGGTCCTGTAGGTTCTCCCTGAAACACCCACTTTTCCTGACCAGGTTGGGTTGGGAGCATGGACAACACTCGGTTGTGCAGAGCAGGTGGTGCTCTCCAGGACCAGGGTTGGGAACCTCCACTCCTTCCAACATCGGAGTGATTTCCTCAATGATTCTGCCAACATCACATTTCTGATGCACTGCAGTAATTAGATTTCCTCTGTGATTTGCTAAAATACAATATGTTTATTACAGAACTGCCAGCTGCTTACGCCCACAAATGTCAGTTCAAGTTTTTTAAAATTTTAAATTTTAAAATTAAATATTTAATGAAATAGATAAACCCTGCATCCATTTTATTACCAGCCTCCTGTTGCAGTAGACTTGTACAATGACGATGACCAGTTTAACCAAATCCACTGAGTGAATTTTGACCATCCACAAGTAAACCGCATTTTTGTTTCATGAAAAAGATTTTAAAAATATTTAAACGCTGTGTTCGCATTTGTGTGTTGACGAGGAAAATTGCGATTTGTACTGTAATTTTATCTCTTTGGACGTCGCACTGTGTGCCATGTTTGTTTATATCCACCTACAAGACACAGTAATGACTCCGCCCACCCCACCCAGGTCAAGGATTCTGACTGCTCGTGTGGATGGGAATATTTTTTAAAATGAAAACGGGGGGAAAAAAAGAAAACCTTTCCTTTAAGAGAAGGTATAGAGCTCTGTGGGGGGAAATGAGCACTTCAGTTTGAGGAACATGAACATTTTAGTTTCATTCCATAAATCACGGACAAATTTTTTTTACAATTGCACTGCAGAAAAAATGGTCAATATAACAAAAAATTTTTTGGAACCTTGAATAATTAATAGAAATCAAGATAAAATTATATTTTAAACAACACAATACTAATGTCTGAAATTTTGAGAAAAAAAAAACAGACATTGTTTGATCGAATCAGTCTGCTCCTACTGCGAGGAGGAAGTGATTTTTAAGAAAAATATAATAAATAAATCCAGTGTGGTTGAGGTGATCACCTCAGCAGTACCTCAGTAAAATAACATCTGCTTGTGCTAAAATTCACTGGATTGAAATGATTTATCTCAGTTTTTGTCCAGAGCTGTATATGTTCAGATAACATGACCTAATGAGCAATGATCAAACAAAAAACGTCTCACCTTGCTCATCACCACTAGCTAGTTCTCCAGATTTCTTCTTCTCAGTCTGGTCTTGTGAGGTGAGGTTGGTCACAGATGGCTCCGTCTGTTCCTCCTTCACATCTCCCTTTTCCTGCTGCACTATTCTGAGGGCTGCTTTGCCTTTAACCATGGAGGGAGATCTCTCTGTGGCTTCTGCACCTTCAGACTTCCCATCCTCTGATGCAGGAGCAGCTTTAGGTTGCCTTGAGAACCATCTCATGACCAGCTCCTCACTTAGGCCGCTTGACTTGGTTAGCTCCTCCAGTTGATCCTCAACCAACTTGCCGTAGGCTTTCAGGTGTTCCTGAAGAACAGTTACAGTACCATTCTGGAAGTCCTCCTCATCAACCATGGACTGATAGCTCTCCAACCACTTGAGCTGACCATTCTTCAGGACGTAGCGACAGTCCCCAAACCAACGCACCACTTCTGGGCGGGGCAGCCCAGTTTTGGCAATCAGTTCGTTGTACAGAGGGCTACTGGGCCAATGGGTGCGAGCAAAGGCTTGCTTTAGTAGATGAAGCTGTTCAGGTGTCTTCTTACCTCGATATGGAGTTTGGGGTATTTGAGATGGAGGCATGGTTGTCTGAGATGCAGAGGGAGGCACTTTAGTAGTCTCCGGCTGAGGGCTTCCCTCCATTTCACCTTTACCATTGGCTTCAGTCACTTTCAGCATTTTGAGATTGATCTTGATCGGGTTAACCTTCAGCTCATTGCTGTCCTCCTTGAGGGCGTCTCTGACCTGCTGCGTTTCCAAGGAACATTCTTCAGAGTCTTCTTTACCATCTGCCACCTCTTTTAGCATCTCTTTCTTCCCCTTTTCACCAATTTCTCCATCTTCTTCCTTGTCCTCTTCCTCCTCCTCCTCTCTCTCTGCCCGTTCTATCTCCTCCTTCTTCTTCTCGGCAGCCACTCTCTTGCGCCGATCGGCAAACCAGCCGTGGATCTCACGCCGAGTCATCTTGGTCTCTGCTCGTAATCTGTCCACTTCTTCTCCGGGTGGGTCAGAGTCCTGGGCAAAGCTGGCCTCCAGAGCGCGAACCTGATGGGGCTCTCTCTCTTTGTACCGTATTGCTGTGAAGTCTGGAGATGGTGGACGAGGAGGACGTCTCGTCGGTGTAGGTGGCGTCGTTTGTTGCTGGCGCGAAGGGCTCAGGGGCATTTTTTGAGGGGTCTTTGGCCTTTCCGCCGACACGGAGCTGTCCGAAACATCTCCAGCAGCAGTCGAGGCAGAGGACGTAGAGCTGGCACTACCGGACGCTGAAGTTTGACCACCACTGCTTGACCTTGAGCCTTTGAGATTGCGAAAGTGGTACCGACGGTCACTGAACCACTTCCGGACCTCACGGACCGTTAGGCCCGTCAGACTTATGAGCCTGTCCACTTCCTCTTGATTGGGAAACTGGCTAATGAGGAAGCTCTCTTTTAAGGCTAAGAGCTGCTCCTGGGACTTCTTGGCTTTATAAAAACTGGGGTCCAGGAAGCTGGTGGTGGAGAGAGTGCGTGAGTTGGCCGAAGCTGGTGTAGGGGAGTCTGATTTAGTGGGGATGCTGTCAGTGGTGCTTGCGGTAGCCGGGCTGGCGCTGGCCGTAACAGTGGGGCTACCATTGTTGCTGCTCTTGTTTTCACCATTGTTTTTAGTGTTTCCTTTCACTTCAGTGCTGCCTTTACTATCCACACTACTTTTCGCAGTGTTGCTTTTGTTGCCATTAACGGTTTTGGGATTGCTGTTGATCGGTGCACTGCTTTTGCCATTAGTGCTAAGTACGCTGGCCTTATTATTGCTAACGCTGTTTATTTTGCTGCTGCTACCGATGCTAATAACACTAGCATGGCTGCTAGGACTGCTTGTGCGGACACTACAAATAATACTGCTTGTGGTGGTGGTGGCACTAGTGCTGCTGCTGCTACTACCAGTGCTGCTGCTATTGCTGATGGTGCAATTTCCACTATTGCTGCTTCCAACAGAGCCCACCACCATGCTGAGTCCCTTATCAGCTACGAGGGCAGCTGCGGGCTTCGCCTGCATCGTGGGCTTAGCTGCGGCCTGTGGCTTGGGTGTTACAGCCAAGGCAACAGGAGCACTGGTGACTTGAATCCCATTAGCCATCATGGGCTGGGTGACGATGACTCCTCCTTGGCCAACGAGGCTTCCCTGTAAAATGTGAGGAATACCTGTTGTACCCAGCGAGGCTGGCAGGACTGCGATGGTTTGCTGAGGCGTGCTATGGTGAGACTGACGATGCTGGCCAGTAGACGGCGCCGTCTGTATGATGGTGTTAAACATCTTCCTGCGAGCATCCTCAATCTCCTCTGGAGACCAGCTAATTCCTTGCTTAAGTCTCTGCGCTGTGAACCAAATTTTGATCTGTTCCTCTGGGTACTTGGTAACAACAGTCAGGTAGCACAACTCTGCTTTCGTTGGGTAGGGGAACTTACTGAAGGAGGTCTTCAGAAAGCTGCTGTTGTCCATGGAGGCATTGTAGGTGGGAATGCTGCTGAGAGGAATCATCACTTTCGGTAAATTCTTGGAGCTTGAAGCAGAAGACGACGAGGGAGCAGGAGAAGAGGACAGCGATGACTGTTGGCTGAGACTCCTGTTTTGAACCATGGAGACGACTTGAGTGATGGCGGTTTTTAGCATAGGTAGAGCTCCAGAGCCATTGACAATCTGGATGGCAGATGGAATACTGATTTTACTCGCTGCTCCATTGTGAACAATGGTAGGAACATGGGTGACCATGATGGCTGGTGAGTCTTTTGTCTCCACTTGCTTGACCATGGAGGATATGGGCTCATCCGTGACCGGGTGAGAAACCACAATCCTCTTGGGCTCCGTCTTCCCCTTGAGCATCTTCATGATGGGCGTCTTGGTAATGGAAATTTCTGACTCTTTCGAGCTTTCACCAGGGCCCACAACCAGATTCTGCTCTACAGTGACCTTCCGGTCCTTCCTTTTCAACTGGAGCGTTGTGGTCATTGTACTAGGGTGCACCCGAGCGTTGTGCAAGGCAAGCCCCTCAAATTTTGCGGCCATTACACCACAGTCCACACAGAGGAAGCTGGGGTCTGATCGAAACTCTGGGTGTCCACTGTAAACATGATCCAGGAAGAGGTTCAGGTCCTGGGTCTCAAAATTACAGGGCCTGCATGTGTAAGTGCCAGAGTCTTTATGTAGATCTCCCACGTCCTGCCCTAAAGGGTCGTCCAAACTATGGAAGCCTTTACCGCTTGCTTCCTCCTTACGAAGAAAGCTGCTTTCCTTGGATGAGGGAGAATGCCGGCCCTTCTCAAGGTCGTCCTGTAGATGCAGGGTCTTTACAGGAATCATGCAGGGAATTGTGGACTTCCTCTTGCTGGCCATGGCTCTTAGTAAAGGTATCCCAGCTGAAATGCCCTTATTCAACCAAGACTTCACCCCTACAGGATGTCTATGGGCAGGAGGTTGACGTGGAACATGACCGTCAGTCCACAATGACTATTCCGCCTCTTTGATGGATGCACATCGATGGCATTTAAGGCATCACATCAGCCTGTAAAGGGAGAAGAATAACAATCTCAGTTCAAAGGTATTAAGAGCCAAAGACGCTTCGCAAATTGTTTACTCTGGGGTTTACGATTTGAATAGAAAAAAAATCAATGAAGAGGCAACATGAATATGTGATAAATTGATTTTGAGAGATAAACGGACAAGTGTGTTGTGCCGTTCAAAGAAGATTTAATCTGAGGAAGCAGTCAGGACTCACACCAAACAGAATGGCGACTTTTTTGTTGGTGCCTGCAAGATTTTCAAAGGAGCATTTACAGCCTCTCGTTCTGTTTTTAGAGAGTGCTTACACAGACTTACACCCCCCTTCATTGTTATTGCATTCCCACACAATACGAGACCCTAAAAGGGACAACTGCTCGCAAATTTCTCAATCCGAATATCCGCTTCAGGCAAAAAGTGATGCTTGAACAGATGAAAGGAATCCCTCAACAAAACGGGGTCCCCTCATGCTGTGGTGGTCTGACCCCTTTCAATCAAACTCACATTTTGTACATGAGCAACTCCTATTTGGGATCGGACCAGTCTTCACTCCCCATATGCATCAGTGAGCCTTGGGTGCACGTGACCCCATCGCCGATTCACTTCACTTGCTGCCTAATAAATCCCACCCCTAACAGGTGCCACTTTAATGAAACAACTAGAGTCAAATGTTACTCACTTCATCTGGCAGTGGTCTTAATGTTGTGGCTGATTGGGGAATACATTATATTCAGTACAATAATGAAGCTAATCCTCAAACCCAGCTCAGTTCCTGGTGGGCTGGTCCTCAGCACAGTTTGATGATCTCCCTGCTCAAACACACCTGGTTCAGCTCACCTGTCGAATGGCAGGTGTAGCGAGTGTGTTTGAGGAGGGGAACTGTGGCCTCCCAGGACCTGCCATAAGGTCAGGGGTCACGTAGGACTGGACGATGCCAACACAACTGGAATAGACTGACCTCTACTGTGAAGGGGGGCAAGGGGAGGAGGCAACTGGTAGTAACACATTTCTACCACCATAGGGACGTAGTAATGCACTTACAGTGGTAAATCGACCTACGAGTTTTTCGAGATACGAGCATCTCTCTGACGATTTTTTGCTTTGAATTGAGAGCGAAAGTTCAGGTCATGAGCCAGCATCAGATTCCCCACTGTTAGTTGACGCAGTGAACACACGCAACATCCGCCCAGCGTCTCACTTTTAGTGGTTTGCAGGCAGTGGAAGCATAAGTGTTGAGATCGCAGTTATTTTGCAAAACATCGTTTTTCCGAAGAAAGTGAGTGTGAAGGACGGTGCTGAGAAGAAGTGAATGATGCGCATTGAATTAAAGAAAAACACGAGCAAAGTGTGGGTGTAGCTGACTTGGTGAAGCAGTACGAGCATAGCTCTTCTACAATCTGCACCTCACTGAAGCAGAAGGCATTGATGTAAGCTCTAATGTCAGCCAATAAAAACAGCTCACTGCATTTCATTCTATTGTATTGTGTTTTTATACAATATTCGTAAAAAAATTTCTTATTTAAAATGTAACAAATGATTTTTGGGGGTCCGGAACGGATTAATGGCATGAATTCCTTCATGAATTAATTAAACTCGTAAGTCAAGGTTCCGCTGTACGAGCTGTTTGCCAACTGCCTTTAAACAGCAGGAAATACATGTTGTGAGAACGGCTTTTCTTCCATCTCAGTGGGTGGAACAGCAGAGGAGGAGGTCACAACGCTGAGCTTACAATCAGCCCAACTCTGATTCATCTCCCTCACCCTGACAGTAGGCGTCACCTTCCTGACCTAGGTGCATCACAACCCATCACAGGATCTGCTGAAGACCAAGTCCAAGCCTTTCTCCTTCTCTAATAGTCTCTTTCCCTTATTTACTGAAGGGCCTTGAATACGGAGCCTTCTCCACCCCCACACCCCCCAATATCGGCACGTCCTGCATTTTATGACCCCGGCCCTGGTTTCAGGCGTCAACGACGGCGTGGTGGCATATTGTTTCCTGAGAACTGTCTTTGATCTCTTTAGGCAGCGTCATAATCCCAGCCCTGCCAGAAGTGCAGCCAGGACGGAAGGAAGACGCCTCTCCCCACCTCTCGCTTTCTCCCTCTCACCCGAGGGATGGAGGTGCCCTTTAGCTCCTTTCTCTGGGCCTTTGCCGCCCCGTTCTGCATGGCAGGGCACGGCCCTGCCAAAACGGCGCGCTCACGTGACCAACACAAAGAGGCTGCGGCGAGTGGGCAGAGCCTGCCGTCCATCACGTGGGTCAGGCCCTGAGGGAGGAGGAACGAGGGAGTAAGGAGTGGGGGTTGGGCGAGGGAGAGTGTGTGCGAGTAGGTGTACGTGCGTGTGTGTGTCGGATGGAGGAATGGCGTTTTGGGAGGGGGGGGGGGGGGGAGGGGGGGGGGGAAGTAGCCCTTCCTTCAGCCTTTCTTTTCCTCCCCT